>VDFB02047230.1:369952147-370489654 GCA_007258455.2 Sequoia sempervirens | reverse complement strand
TCTATTCTCGATATTTTCTCATGATATTCTTCTCCTGTTCAACTGTTAGTTATGCTACCTCTTAAGTGTTTTTCTAAGATTCCTTATAACTGCTTAATAGATTGCTTGTCTTGCACCAATATGTTTTGTGCATTTCTTTTCCCCTTGACTATATGAAGTTGCTTATAATAAAGTGTTAATTGTTGTGGTTTTTCCCTTTTTATGGAACATATTATATGTCTTATATCAATATGCTTCATGATATTCATTTTCCCCCACCAAAAATGCACTGCATATGCATAGATACATTTATTAATTAGATGTATGATTTTTTTGTTCTTCAATTAAATTAATTTTGAGTCTATTGAGTGTTATTCTTTCTAATATCTCTTATTGTTCAAAATGGTTGTTTCGACAATGCAATTTAATCAATATACTTTCTTGCACATTTTGTAGCACATCAGTGTTAAAACCCTCCAACCTGCTATCAAAAGCAACAATAAGCAAAGACCGAAAGGCATGAACAATAAATTAATCATTTATGCAAAACATGTATGTAAAACATACATATATATACATGTATAAATATAGATACACATATACATGTATGCATATATATATATATATATATATATATATATATATATATCCCATTCAATTGTTAGTTATGTCTGCTTCTTAAGTATTTTTCTAAGATGCCTTACAACTCTTTCATAGATTACTTGTCTTGCACCAATATGTTTTGTGCATTTCTTTTCACCTTGGTTGTTTGAAGCTACTCATACTAAAGTGTTAATTATTGTGGCTTTTTCCTTTGTGTCGAACATGTTATATGTTTTATATTAATATGCTTCATGATATTTGTTTTCCTGCACCAAAAATGCATTGCATATGCATAGATACATTTACTAATTAGATGTATGCTTTGTTTTTTCTTCAATTAAATTAGTTTGGTAGTTGTTAAGTGTTATTCTTTCTAATACCTCTTACTGTTCAAAATGGCTCTTTCGACAATGCAATTTAATCAAAATACTTTCTCACACATTTTGCAGCACATCAGTGTTAAAACCCTCTGGCCTACTATTGAAAGGAACAATAAGCAGATACTGAAAGGCTTGAACAACAAATTAATCATTTATGCAGAATACCCATGTAAAACATACATACATATATATATATATATAACATATAGACATATATATACATGTATATATACATGTATACATATGCATACATGTATATATGTATACATATACATATACATACACACACACACATGTATACACATGTATATTTATATGAAATTAGTTTTGTGGCTATTACATAGTAAATGTCTCTTTAATCTCTCTTTTATACTTTCGCTATTTGTCTATAATATTTAGTTCCAAATAATGTACTTTGAATTTTGAATTGACAAGTGAATTGTTATATAGATTGGTTTAGGTACGATATAATTTTATCTCTGTCCTAGTTTTATATCTTTTGGACTTGGAAGCACATCTATATTTATTTTTTCAAAAAACAAGTGCAATGAAGGAAAATACACATCATCACAACAAATGGATAAAACGATTAAGAAAAACAAATTTTTATGTGTTTGAAAAGATCAATGCATGTCTACTTCCACATCTATATCCTTTACTAGCACCATCCATATTTGTATACAACTAAAGCCCAATAAAATTGAAAACACAAACATCAAAGCATATGTGCATGCCTTTCTATTTTTGAGAATCCTAAAATAATAGAAACTCGAATTGGGTTTGTTGTCTAATAGCTCTTCTGTAATTTCTCTATTTGTCTATAATATTTAGTGGTAGGCAATGTAGCTTGGATTCTCGATTATGTATATATATATACATATGTACATATATATATACATGTATATTTGTATATATATATACATGTATATTTGTAAATATATATACATATTTATATATATATATAAATCTATGTATGTATATACATATACATGTGTATATATATGTATATATGCATAAATATATGTATGTATGTTTTACTAATAGTTCTATTACAATTTCCCAATTTCTCTATAATACTGAATGTCAGATAATGCAACTCCTCTCATACAATTACTCTATTTGTTAGTAGACTACAAAGAACGTAGGCACCAAAGTAAAATCAAAACCATGGTAGCTCAATGAATGTGCAAATGTATATATGCAAACACAAGAATAAATTACATAGCCATTGAGAATCTAGAACATCCTCTTTGTAAGGATTTGAAGTTAAATCAATTAGAAGGATACCAAGGGACTAATTATACAAAATTTGTATAACACCAAAGATGCACAAAGTATATATATGTGTCTACATATGTATATGTGTGTGTGTGTGTGTGTTATATGTATGTGTGTATATGTATGTATGTATGGTGACCTTGATATGTGGAAGGTGAATGGTAAGTGTTTGTTTGTGCGAGGGTTAATGGATTATGTCATTGTTATACGATGGGGGCAGACCATGTAAATGCAATATTGAATGTTGTAGGGTAGGAAAGTATACTTTGATTAAGTTGCATTGTTGAAACAACCATTGTGGTGTTATATATATATATGCATTCTTTCTTCCTCATCTATTTCAACTCCCCCCATAACAAAACTCTTCATTGTGGTAGTTTTCCTCTTCTATTCTCCATTTTTAAAAGTTTTGTGAAGAAAATATATTGACTAAGTTCCATTGTCCAAAGAGGCATTGTTGTGTTGGTTTGATAGCAGAGTGTTGTCTGAGATGCTTACTCCCTACCAACTTTATAGCATATTGCAAGGATTTAAAATTGTTGTGCTCCAAAATATGTGATTTGTATATGTATATATGTAAATATATATATATATATATATATATATGTGTATGTAAATATATGTGTGTGTGTGTTGTATGTATGTATGTATGTATGTTTTTGTAACAATTCTTGTCTAGTTCCCTATTTTTCTATAATATTTGTTGCCAAAAAATGTGGTCCAATTTAGAATTGATAAGCCAACTATTACATAGATTGCTTGTGATGTGTGAATATGTTTTATGATATTCTTTCCTCCTATTTCAAAGCTCTATTTAATGTTGGGTTTTGATATTATCTCATTTTCTATGGTTCATGAGTGTTTTCCTAATAGTTCTTTTACAATTTTTCTATTTCTCTATAATATTTAGTGCCAAATAATGAAGCTTGAATCTAGAGTATATATATGTATATATATGTGTATATGTATAAATATATATATGTGTGTGTGTGTATGGAAAAGTACACTACAAAATGTGTGATAAAATATATTGATTAGGTTGCACTGTTGAAAGAACCATTGTGGTGTTGGTTTGATAACAGACTTGTAAAAAAAATTGAAATAGAGAAGAGTTGCCTAGAGTTTGTACGAAGATGTGGACCTTGTCTCTTCAACAAAGGATGTTCCTAAATGTTGTTCATTGGTTAGTAAGTATTGCACAAAAAATTATGAATGTAGAATTTACAAGGAAACTGTTACATAGATTGGTTGTCTTTTATTAACATGTTTCATGATATTGTTCTGCCCTCATCTATTTAAGTATCAATAACTTTCATGATATTGTTTTCCACTCATGTATTTGAAGTTGCTTGTAATAGATTATTCTATTGTTCTTGTAACAAGGATTGTTTTTAATTTTTTAAATTCTGTAATCTTTACCATGCTTATTTTGTTTGGATGGAATATGTTATCACTTAGATATATTGTTGTATATATAAATAAATATATACATGTGTACATATGGATATATATATGGTTATATGTGTTTTCTAAAATGTGTAGACAAAGGAAAAATTCAATTCATATATGTACTTAAGAATTTTCATTCTTGTTGTTGTATATTCCATTGTTTCTATTAAAAAGGATGAAGGCAACATGTAGTAACATATACAAATGTATATAGGTATTTATAGAAATATAGTAAGAAAATTCCATGCATACATATATAGGAAACCTCAAATATTGTGAATATTTCTAAGTTGTCTACTAGTTTCCATTGAATGTTCCAATACATTAATCTTTGATTTTTACTGTGATATAGAGCTGCCAATCAGTCAACTACAATTGGAAGATTTCTTTCCTTTAAAAGGTCCCAGAACTATGTCTACGGAATTGGGCTTCGTGGATGGGGCTCCAGATCCCCTGAAAATTGATTTGATGATTGATTTGGTGTCACCTCCCATAGGTCATGCTACAGAGTCCGGATCTGAGTATGCCATCCACCAACCTCTAGACCTTGATTCTATAAGCTTTTACTTCTTTTTCGTTGTTCCTGCTGCAAACTTGTTATTGTTTCCTACCTTTCTTATTATTGTTGTTTTATTGGCCTTTAGGTGTATACATATATGGTTGGCCCTAATAGAGCATATAGATATGGAAGTAGACATGCATTGATCTTTTAGAACACATAAAAATATATCTTTCCTACCTTTATTTTTCTTACTTGTTCTATCCATTTGGTATGATGATGTGCATTTTGCTTGATTACACTTGTCTTTGTAGGTTGCAAATAATCAACTGAATTTGACTTCATTTGCAATTTGTTCCATCAATGCACGAGATGTATTTCCCTCTCCATTTCTTTAGTTTTTGTCCTTCAAAAATTTCGTGGTGATGAAGGGTAGGTTGACCACTACAAGGTTGTCTTGTCTAATGGCCACCATTTGCAAATAGGAATCCTCCTTTCTAAATGTAAAGATATGTTGCTTTTAGGTACCTTGAAAATAGGGTCCCTTGTATGTTTAAGAGGCTATGTCTATAGGAATGTCCAAGATTCAAGGTGGGTTGCATTGTTTCTTGTATATTTTTAAAAATTCTCTCTTTCTTATCTACCTCATATAATATGTCCAATATATTCTTTTTCTTCTTTTCTAAGGCCTTAATCATATCCAAATTAGTTGTGATTATGCCTTTTTGTCAAATTATTGGTACCCCTAGGTATTTGTTCAAGCAACAAGAAGAGAAAATGTTGGCGCCTGACTTGCCTTCTCCTTCTAAATGAACCCCTAAATTTGGTCTATAGTTATCCCCTAAAAATAAAAATAACCCTCCAAAGGTCATCCCTATTAAATCTTTGAACATTTATCAAAAATTTGGACAGTGAAAGGGTGTGTAACACATATTAGGGAGATGTATCATTTTCACAAACAAAGAGGTGAAGGGAAAATGTTTAGTTTTGGCATTATAGATATGGAGGGGACAAAAATACCTATTACTTGTTTTGATGATATTGTTGAATTGCATTATGGTCAAGTTGAGGTGGGGTCAACTTATTTAATATCGAGGGGATTGGTTAAGGAAGCCAATAAAAGATTCAATAAATTAAATAGTAATCTTGAAATTGTTTTGGATGAAAAATCAACAATAAAATAGTGTGAAGATGAGATTCCTGTCCCAAGAAAAATCTCTACTTTTTTTCCAGTTAGTGACATAAGCAACTATAGTGATAATAGCTTGGTTGATATTATTGGTTTATAGTGCATGTTGGGTATTGTGTCATAGAAAAATGGCCCCTTGTCATTTTCATGGCCTTTTAGGTCTTTCTTCTTAATGTTTGGTCTATTTTGTTTTGATTTATTGATGCAATATGGCTTGAAAATGCACATTTAACTCCTTTATAAAATTCAAATAAAGGTGTCTTGTGAAGGTGTTGTGAAGTGTTGTAAAACATTTCTACACTTTTCTAGACTCTATTATAATTCACCTAAAAATCACCTTTTCATCACTAATCAAGTCCTATTTTGAAGTGTTGTAAAGTCTTGTAACAAGATTTCACACTTTTCTAGGCATAATTTCACTATTTACACACTTCTTATGTTTTATTTGACCCCTTTATGCCCTTATAAGGCTTAATTAAGTGTGTTTTTGAATGTAAACTTGACAAACAACATTAAATGCAACTTATTTTATGACACCCACTTTCAAGTCCAAGGTGGGACCCATTTTCCATGGGTGGAGAATGAGTCCCTCTTGGCTCAAAATTCAAAATATTTCAAATTTTCTTTTGGGTTTTTATTCAAAATTACTTGATGTCAGTTTGTGATGAGGTGGCAATGGGTTACTAAGGCACAAGAATGTATAAATAAGTTTTTTTCTCCTCATTTTACATCTCCTACAATCTTCTAACTCATTCAAGCATTCAATTAGTATTTGAGCACTTTGCATCCTATAATCAAGCATTAATCAAGCATTTTGGAGCATCCATTGACATATCTTCAGATTTTCTTGAACAAGGGTTTGGTAAGTTGATAGAATTTACATGTTATTTGTTTATCATTCTTATTCATTTCATTATTTCATTAAGGGTTTGATTACCAAAGTGGGATTTGACCAAGGAAAATCCCTTTAACCTAACCCTCAACCATTTTTCCCCTTTTGCATGTGTGTTTGCAGATTTGTGTATGCAGATTTGACAAGCATTTAGGTGTTGAAAAGTGGAAAAGAAGTCAATAAAGTGTTTCAATTCAACTACATCCTATTTCAAGTTTGGAGAAGACATTTTGTTCATTTTCTGCAGATTTGACTTTGGTAACCCAACAAGCAGACAACCTCAGATCTGGTGCTACTCAATTGTCCCTTGATTTCTCAAAATTTTGGGAGAGGACTAATTTCCCATTAGTGGTGAATGAGTCCCACCTTAAGGCTGGAAATATAGGTTTATTCCATATCCCAACACTCAGAAACCAGTTTCTGACAGTTTTCATCAGAAGCAGGACTGATTCGCCATCAATGGTGAATGAGTCCCACTGACCATGATTTTTTTTATTTTAGACAGCATTCAGAAGATTCCAAATTATCCAATATTTTCCTAGGTGCACTCTAATTAAACTCTTTTTTTCTTTTCTTTTTTTGCATTTTCTCATTCATAGTTCATTTTTTGCATATCACATTATGTTTTCCAGCATTGTATAAATATTAGGTTTTCCATACATTATCAGTCAATTAGTTCATATAATTTCACTTAGTTCATTTCATTTAATTCAAATAATATCATATATTGCATAATTTGAGTGAACCTCTAGAGTAGATTCCTTTGTGTAGGGTTTATGTCTCTCCTTTTAGGTGAAACATACTAAGAGTGTAAGAGTAGTGTATAAGCCCTATCCAAGAATCTAAGGTTCATTTTAGTGAACCTGCATATTGAACACTTTGTATTTCTAATTTCAATTGCATCTTACATCTTCAACTTCATTTTCTTCAACATTCAATTAGGATATTGTTTTGTTTTTGCATCCTAAGGTTTCTTAACTTGCATTAGTGAAAGACTCATTTAGATTTTATTTTTGCATTACATATTGAAAAAACCTGAAAATCTGCATCTGCACCCTTAATTGGCATCTGAAAAGCATTAGAATTATATTAATTTTTTTGAAAAACATAAAAAAATCTCATATGGGACTCATTCACCACCCTAGGTGAATCAGTCCACCTACATATTTCAAACTACATTTTTAGACATTTTCTAGCATTTTTCTACATTTTTGTTCTCTATAGTTATTTCTTTGTTGCAATTAGCTAAATTTCTATTATTTGCATTTGACACTCCTAGATTACCTTGCATTTACATTCACCGCACCTTTTGTGGTACTTGTATGAGTGTTTGGTGCCCCATTGATAATACTTTAGTGAGACAAAGTTCTAGACTCATGGCTTCCCACGATAGCACTTTCGTTGTGTACCTTGGGATCTCAAGAGCTCCTACTCCTAGTATGGACAATGGTACATTAGGAATGGACAATACCACTTCTATTCCTTCACCTTTCCATCCAATGAATGTTGACACACAAAACAATTCCATCCCACAAGAACACGTCATTAATATTAATGAGGATTTTGCACACTTACAACAAGACTTGTCCCTTGAAAACATTTCCACCACTTCCATACCAGCAATAGAAAACCCTCATCATTTGATTGAAAGTGATGATGGCCTACAAGTTATGAAAATAATTACTGAGATTTACAATAAACATGCTTCTTCTAACTCCCAATCAGTAAATATAGTTTCAACCCAAGGAGGACCTCACATTCCTCCCCCTTCAACCATAGCATCCATACCAACTTATACCACTCCTCAGGTTACAAAAACTATGCAACAGGTTAGTCATGTGGCTCCTTTCCACCTAGCATTCCTAGTTCTATTGTGGCATCACAAGTCTCCTCTACCACCTTCACCCCTCTTAGTGTCCCTTTCACTTCCCTTAACATTACATACACTCCATCACCATTTTCTCTTCCACCTCAAACCACTTACCATGAGCCCATCATTACACAACAACTTAATACCATTTCATCCATGCAACAAAAAAATTTCCACCATTAGCCAAGGTCAAACCACTCCACCCACATATCATGTTTGTAGTAGCTCCTTATCCTTAGAAATATTACACACCCAGATGCCACAAGGAATTGAAATTCCTAGGTTTGAGAAATACGGAGGTAAAGGAGACCCTATTAACCATGTCAATGCTTATACAGCTTTCTGTAGTGATTTTTTCCTTGATGATAAACTCTTAGCCAAAAAATTTCCTAGGACCCTGAAAGATACCTGCATTAGAGTAGTTTTCAAACCTGCCTAATCATTCCATCTGATCATTTAATGAGCTTTTGGATGCCTTCATAAGTCACTTCCAAGTTCATATGACTCCTAAAAAGATAATGGCTAATCTAATGCACTATGGAAAAAATGTTGATGAAAAAGTAATTGACTTCATTTCATGTTATTAGTCATTGTATTCTCAAGTTGATGTCAAAATTCTCGATTCACATCTACAAAAGATGTTTATCGAAAACTTGCACAAAAACCTTAAGGATAAGTTAACTATGATGAAATTCCCTTCATTCATGCACTTATGCATACCCCTATGTGAATATCATAACTCAATTTCAAGTCGTGATTCAAAGTCCACTTCTAACCAAGCTAAGAAGTTTGAGAAAAACAATCAAAACAACATGCAAAAATTTCACAAACCAAATAGAGGCTTTTTACAGTTCAATCTGCCTCCCCAACAAAAAACCCAACCTATTCAAAATCAAGTGGCAGTTATTAAAGTAGCGGTGCCTTATACCTATGGGAATCTGAAGAGACAATTTACTCCCTTACCTAATACCCTCCATAATATAATGAACCAATTTCTCTAGCAACAAATGATTAGTTTTCCTACCGTTAAACCACTTGATACCAAAAAATCTTTACCACCCACCTTTAAACCAAATGCTTATTGTCATTTTCATTGCCAAAATGGCCATGACACCAAACAATGTAAGTTTCTCAAACACTTAGTTCAAGACCTCATTGATTCGGGCCGTTTGTACATTGCAGGTGTCAATGATTAAGGAAATAAGGTTGTTGAACCCCCTAACCAGAATTTACAAATATTTACCAATCCCATGCCTTAACATAATGTTTCATTTGTCAAGGCTAGTGAACCTTCAAACCCTCAAGTCATGAAAATTGATACAAATACGAACAACATGGTATAACTCAAAATTTTACCCAAGTTCATCCTATGGATGAATTTGTGGGTGTGATAGAAATTATCCCTCATAAGGGACCAACCAACAAAACTCTTGATATCAATCTTTTTGCTAAAGATATACTTAAAATCCTCTTGATGGTCCTCTTTACATAGTCAACAGAATCTATGATAGTCCCACTAATGGGATATTAACAGATCCCACCTATGGTGAGAATGTGATCATAGAAGATTTTTTAGTATTACATGAGCTATATCAAGATGATTATAACAAAACAACTACATGGATTAAAATATATATTGGTTTTGTGTTCCCTACAATCAGATCGATCGTACTTCCATTACAAATAGGACCTAAAACTTTAGATGTAACATTTTCTATCATTCCACAATCGAACCAATTTTGTCTATGGTTGGGTCATCCCTAGCTCTGTTCAATAAAAGCAGTCCCCTCAATTGCTCACACATGTTTGAAGTTTCAACATGGAAATGAAATATTTACCATACACCATAGTGTCTTTAATCCATTATCTTCTAAAGATATTTTTTCCTTAGAAGCCTTTTGGCCTAAACCTATGAAACCCATCATCCCCCGTAAAGATTTATTTTTCATAGCCTATCAAAATTTCAAAGCCAAATGAATAGCCAAGTTGTCTCTTCGCAACATGTCCCCATCCACTTCCACTCCTCCTATCATAGATGAAACCATGCTTCAACCTAATTTCGACATTAAACAAACCATACAACTACCCTTAGACACTTCCCCCCCATCATTTAAATAACCAAGAGAAAGTGAAACCAATCCTATCATGCCTCCCCACATTAAACAAGTGGGTAAACCCACAAAAGTGGTTTACAATTTGAATGAGGAAGGAAAACTAACAAAAATTACTTAATTCCAAAAAAAACATTCTTGAGGTTTGAACAAAATCATTGGTTTGAATGAACCAAAAGAGGGTTCACTCAAACCTAGGTTCGAGTGAACCCATTAAATGCATCCCCCCAAAAAAGCACATGCAAACCCCTTTTTGAAAGGGCGTTTGAATGAACAAGGGTTTAAATGAAAATTTTGCCTTCGATGCTCAAGTTGAGGATGAAAATGGAGGAGACTTCACAAACTCGACTGGAATGAAGTAGTTCTCATAATGAGCTATCCAACAACTATAATTTTAATATGTTTTGGTTTTATTATCTATTTGTTAAATTAGTTTTATTAAACATAGGATGTTTTTCATTGAAAATGAAGCTCTTTGTTCTGCACATGTCAAAAAATAGAAAATTATAAAAAAAAATTTGAAAAATACGAGTGGACCAGATATTGAATTCCTTGATCCAACAAAAAAAAAGAATTTCGATAGATATAAAACAAGTTACACATTATACAGTCTACCTATGTCAAAATTGTAATTGGTTTGAATTTGAAACTTGATTAGGGAAAAAATATTCAATAAAAGGATATCTAACAAAGTGGAACACTAGATATCAAAGTTACAAATCTAAATTCGAAAGAATTAGAATTTTATCCTTCCTAGAAAAAAAATTATGCATTATACGGTGAGTGTCACTCCTTAAATGCTATTTTCTAAAAGAAAACTAGTTTTTGAGGTTGATGGAAAAAGAAGTGCAATATGATTCCAAAAATTTTGAAAAAAAATATTTAGAATCTACAGACAGAATGTCATGAAACTCTAGTTTTCATCATCTTCAAATTCCTCATGGTTTAGCCACTATAGGTGCCTAAAAGTGAAGATTTAGTTAGGAAAAATTATTTCAATGTCCAGTTTGGCCAAAAATTGTAAACCACTATTGTGGGATCACCCAAGTGTATAAAGCTAAAGAGAAAGTGATTGATCCATCTTCTTTGGTTTCTTCTATTCTTCCCCTTTCGGAAGAAAAGGAACCTATGATGAATCAACTCGCGCTCTTACACCTCAACAAGTTCAAAATAAAATTAAATACAACCACGATGTTGGAGAATGTAGGCGTCATTGTCATCTCCTTGTCCGTCAGTCTCAAATAGAAGAAAATAAAGAAAACCAACCTCTTCCTTTGAACAAAGCAATAGATTACCACCCTATTTCTCCTAACCCACCACAAAGTGACATAGTCCAACCCTCACAACAAAATGACCTGATCCAACAACCACAACTTTTGATACAACCCTCCTTAGAAATAACCCTTCGTCCTCCTATCATAATCAATATTGATCATGATGATGAGGAGATTGCTAAAATAGATGGAGAAGTGCATAACAATCTAAAATCTTTATTTTCACCTACCATGAGCTTAAATGAAAAATCTTCTCAACCAAGTGAGGAACCTAGTACATCTCCTAGTTTGGCACATACAATTCTTCCTTTGGACAGCCAACCGCCCTCACAATACACTGACCATGATTGGGAGGTGGATGACTTGTTAGATGGTTGACTTAAATTCGCCTTACTAGCCTTTCACATTTTTCTTTGTTCTTTCTTTTTCTATTGTATGTATGTATCATGTTCCCCCGTATCATGTGTTTGATGTTTTCCCTCTCATTGTACACTTCTTCTATTTGTACCTCTATTCTTCTATATATCATGCATTTCCTTTTTCGCTTTTGGGTTTGTGTTTTCCTTTTGGGGATGATGCAAAGCATTGAGATGCCCTATGTCTCTTCCATGTTGACCCAAAAGGTCCCTTTTCCTTTTTACTTTGTCTTTTTCTTGTGTTTTCCTTTTGGGGATGATGCAAGGAATTGAGACCGAAATGTCTCCTTCATGTTGACCCAAAAGATTTTTCTTTTCGTTCACTTTTTCATTTTCTTTTTTTCTTGTGTTTTCCTTTTGGGGATGATGCAAAGCATTAAGACCGCAATGTCTCTTCCATGTTGACTCAAAATAGACTTTATTTTTCTTTTGTTTTCACTCTCTTTGTGTCACTCTTCCAATTCTATGTTTTTAGAGAATGATGACAGTTCTGAGAGCCTTAATAAAAACATTGCAGCAATGAACATACTAACCCCAAATCCATAGATCCCTTATGTATTTGGTGTGTTCTCTTCTCTTGGGGGAAACTCCCTTTTTCTTTTGTTTTTATTTTTGTTTAAATGAAGCAGCCTATCTCAATAACAGATGACTTGTCATAGGGTTTTCTGAGTTGGCTCTCATGTCTTGTTTTTACTTTTTCCATTTTCTTTCCTTTGATACTTTAAATTAATTGCTTAGAGAAAGGTGTGTAGCAATTCCTTTAAAGTTGGGGGCATACATTAACATATTCCATTTTGTGTTCTTGGTTCTTAGTGTAGCCTTGTCATTTCATATGATGTGTTCGCCACTTTGTGGACAAAATTAGGTATGATGTCCTTCATAAGTCTGATCTATCTTAGCATATTACATTCTCTTAGTGGTTTGATGCGACACACTACATACCCTAAGTTTTGAATACTTTATTCTTTGATCGGTCCTCTCTTGGAGACATTAGACACAATGTTCCCTAAGTGGTAGATCTCACATAAACTTAGCAAGACTCCTTTGAACATCCTTTCCATTTTACACTTTTTCATTTTACATTTTTGCATTTTACACTTTGCATTTTTTTTCCACCTTGCATAATGCAAATTTCATGCCTGTGGTATGTTTCTTTTTGTTCATGAGTTCTAAGCATATGAAGCTTTGCTTGTCTCATGAAGCATGACCAAATTTTCCCTTGTAGCACCTTGTTAAAGTTATCAGAAGGTATAACTTTGATATGGTTGAGTGGGAATCCCATTCAGCAGCACAAATTTCCCCATAGCCACCTATGTGTTTGTGAGTGCATACCAACTAGTGTATGCATCTTACCCTTTGGTTCTTCTCACCTGATGAACCACCATGATTTCTGTCACCCCAGAGTGAGTATGCATTCTCTTTTTCAAATAAACAACCTAGATCTAATCCACAACTAGTTGGACAAATGGTCGAAGCTTTATCCTATTCTTTCATTTCAACACTTGTGTGTTCTTTTGTTCTTATGTTTAGTTTTCCATGGGATCTTCATCCTGGAGGCTTGATCATGCCTCCCGATCATTGTCAGTTCATCTTGCTAACCTAAGTGCATTTGGAACCTCTCTCTCGATATTCATGGCTACTTTAGTGTGACTTTGAAGCAAGTTCATCCTCTCACTAAAGTGGGGAAAAATGTACCATAGAAAAATGACCTCTTGCCATTTTCATGGCCTTTTAGGTCTTTCTTCACAATGTTTGGTCCATTTTTATCTAATTTTTTAATGTAATATGGCTTGAATATGCACATTTAACTCCTTAAAATTCAAATAATGGTGTCTTGTGAAGGTGTTTTGAAGTGTTGTAAAACATTTCTACACTTTTCTAGACTCTATGTAATATAATTCACCTAAAAATCACCTTTTCATCACTAATCAAGTCCTATTTTGAAGTGTTGTAAATTCTTGTAACAAGATCTCATGCTTTTTTAGGCATAATTTTACTATTTACACATTTCTTATGTTTTATTTGACCCCTTTATGCCCTTATAAGGCTTAATTAAGTGTGTTTTTGAATGTAAACCCGACAAACAACATTAAATGCAACTTAATTCCTGACACCCACTTTCATGTCCAAGGTAGGACCCATTCACCATGGGTGGCGAATGAGTCCCTCTTAGCTCCAAATTCAAAATATTTCAAATTTTATTTCAAGTTTTTATTCAAAATTACTTGATGTCGGCCTATGATGAGGTATCAATGGGTTACTAAGGCACAAGAATGTATAAATAAGTGTTTTTCTCCTCATTTTACATCTCCTACAATATTCTAACTCTTTTAAGCATTCAATTAGCATTTGAGAACTTTGCATCCTATAATCAAGCATTTTGGAGCATCCGTTGACATATCTTAAGATTTTCTTCAACAAGGGTTTGGTAAGTTGATATAATTTGCATGTTATTTGTTTATCATTCTCCTTCATTTCATTATTTCATTAAGGGTTCGATTACCAAAGTGGGATTCGACCAAGGAAAATCCCTATAACCTAACCCTCAACCATTTTTCCCCTTTTGCATGTGTGTTTGCAGACTTGTGTATGCAGATTTGACAAGCATTTAGGTGTTGAAAAGTGGAAAAGAAGTCAAAAAAAAATTTCAAGTCAACTAAATCCTATTTCAAGCTTGGGGAAGACATTTATCCATTTTCTACAAATTTGACTTCGGCAACCTGACAAGCAAACAACCTCAAATCTAGTGCTACAAAATTGACCCCTAATTTCTCAGAATTTTGGGAGAGGACTGATTCGCCATCAATCGCAAATGAGTCCCACCTTAAGGTTGGAAATCTAGGTTTTTTCATATTCTAGATCACGACATGTAGAAACTAGTTTCTGATAGTTTACATCAGGAGCAGGACTAATTCGCCATCAGTGGCAAATGAGTCCCACTAGTTCTATGATTTTAGACAACATTCAAAAGAAACTAGATTCAACCCTTTTCTTTCTTTTTTTCATTTGTTCATTCATAGTTCATTGTTTTCATATCACATGTTTTTTCTAGCATTGTATAATTCTTAGGTTTTGCATACATAATTAGTCAAATAGTTCATATAATTGCACTTAGTTTATTTCATTTAATTTAAATAATATCATACATTGCATAATTTGAGTGAACCTAGGGTAGATTCCTTTGTGTAGGGTTTATCTCTCTCCTTTTATGTGAAGCATCCTAAGAGTGAAAGAGTAGTCTATATGCCCTACCCAAAAATCTATGATTCAGGTACATTTCAATTGTTCATAGGAAAAATGGAATTGAAACAATTCAATGAACCATTAAGGGTATGTGTAGGATCATGATGGGCTAAAAAGTGGCAATATGATGGTTATGTGGCTAATGATTTTTTTTTTTTAAACAAAAATTGATTAAAAAAAGGGTTTCTCAACTTTCCACCAATAAAAATTATGTTTTACTTTGAATTTAATAAGTAATTATTATTCATTTTCTATTTGAATTACAACTAAAGTCCTGATTGATAGGATGATTGAAAACATCTATAGCTTTCAAAACATCACATTTTTTGAATCCAAAACATGCGTCACATTCTATGCTTCATATACTATAGGATTAAAAAAATAAAAAATGAATTTCATGAATTTTTTACCAAGTTAAGGTGGTCAGACATACGAGTTTTTATATTTTTTTAAAATTTGTAATAAAACATTCATAATTAATTATTTATTTGAAAAAAATTACAAAAAAATATGCATCACATCGGGACATAAGTCCTCTACTTATATGTAAAATCTTATTAAAAAAATTTATCATTTTATTATGGTTAGGGTGTCAAACAAAGACCTACTTCTTATTTTTTCCCTGAAATTTAAGTACTGTTGCATTGAAATTTTAAATTTTCACCAAATAGATTTTATTTTTTTAAACAAACCTAGTAGTTTAGAAATACATTCAATTTTCTACAGATTCTATTCTTACATATTTTTGAAATAATAAAGATATGTTATTCAAATTTTTATGTCAAGTTGCCTAGCTCTGATTTTTTTGAATTTTTTGCCACTTAAGGGCCTATTTTTTCCATGATGATCCTACACATACCCTTAAACTATATGATATCTCTACTTCTTTCAATGATGTTAATTTGTGGGGCCCAAGTTGGAAAGAAAAAGGTTGATATCTTGGAGTGGGTGTACCTTTCTTGTGATATAGTCATAGTTGTTGTGCGGGATGGCCGTGTAGGCTACTTTAATGGTAAAGTTGTCAACACATCAATAGGAATAGTCCTTGACATTAACCCTTCTATTCCTGAGGCAAACACTCTTAGATCCAAGGGCTCAATTAAAGTAGAGCGAATGGCTTCATCTTTTTCTACACCTCGTAGGCTGCATCCTTCAAATGATAGAGTTACTATTGCATTTATCTTAAACAATTGCCTTCACTTGCCAGAAACTATGGAAGCCATTTTTAAAGCAACCATTCAAATTGCAAAAAATATTTTTTTTGTTACCTTGCTCGCCCCTCGCTAGTTAATGAGAAAGAATGCAAAAGAAAATGGACACACCCCTATGCTGATGTTTGGTTTTGTGATTATTTCGAGATGGAAATTGATGAATGCAACTATTGCTATCTTCTACAGTTAAAGTTGCAAGACCATTCAACCAGCCTTTGGTGTATTTATTTTGATGAAGCTACCACTAGTTTACTACAAATTATAACAAAATACCTCTACATGTTGTAGGACAACTTTGAGTCTACATCAGATCCTATTGTTGCTATTAAAGGCCTTGTTTGTAAACCATACATCTTCACTACTTTGATTAGAACAAAAACTTATAATTCTGAGGACCGCTTGAAAATAAAGATTACCAAAGCAACAAAAGTTGATTTCAAAGAAGAGTGTAAATTGTTGCTTGTAGACAGAATGAAGATATCTACTCGTGCCCTAGAAAAAGGCTCCATTAGACAACCTACACTTTGACTGCTCATTTGTACTTTTGATAATTTACTGTAGCCTTTCCTTTCAAATGCTCACTATGAGATGCTAAGACTTTTGTTTTACAAATATGGAAATAATTTATTCCTATGTTTGCATATACATATTTGCACATTCATTGACCTTCCATCTTTTTCATTTTAACATGGTGCCTAGATTGTTTCTGGTCTGCACTGTCACTATGATTGTTCATTCTTGTTATATGGTGGAATCTCTATTTCTTCTATGCAAATTATAAAGTAACTTCTTTTCAATATATATTAAAATATTGAAGTTTGAAATAGAAATAATAGTGTGTTTCTAATAGTTCTCTTATTTCATAGATTTGACATTTTCCTCAAGTTTCCATTCTTAATAAAATTCTAGTCAATTTTTATGTCATTGTTACTTTCAAATATTTAAAATTAGTTGAACGATTATATGATATTTTTACAAACATTACAATTTCAAAGAGAACTGAAAAAATTTATTTCCATATATATTTCAAATATTTTCTATACAGGTAATAGTTGACAATATATTTTAATATATATTAAATATTTTGTATATGGGTAATAATTGACAATTTATTTTAATATATATTTTAAATATTTTGTATAAAGGTAATAGTTGAAATGTATTGTTGAAGAGTTATCAAATTTCAATATAAGTAATCTTGTTTTTTTATTGTAAAAACAATAGTCATTATTATATTTGCATATTAACATTTCCAATATAGAATTGCTAGTAGATTATATTTTTTTCATATAGTTTTTCTTTTTGTTTAAAACTTTTTTATGTCACATTTAAAATTTGCATCAATGTTATAAGTTCTTTCATTATTCAAAAATGAGGAGTCATAAATTATCTATTTCATTAGTTTAATCAGATTGTATTCAATTTAAACTTTCTTCAAATACTAATTACTCTTGGTTCTTACTCATTATTCACCTACAGATTTAATGAATATATATATATATATATATATATATATATGTGCTTCCAGGTCTAATAAATATAAAACTAAGACAAATAAAATTATATCGTACCAGAACCAATCTATATAATAGTTTTCTTGTCAACTCAAAATTGAAGCTACATTATTTGAGACTAAATATTATAGACAAATAGGGAAACGATAAAAGAGCTATTAAAAAGACATTCACTATGTAATAGTTGCCTTGTCAATTGTAAATTCATAATTTCTTTGTAAAGCTTATTGACCAATGAAAATTTAGGCAGATCTTTTGTTTAAGAGGTAATCTCCACGTTGTCAGTAAAAACCCTAGGCAAGTCTTCTCTATTTGTCTTTAATATTTAGTACCAAGTACATGAAGAATAGAAGACGTGAAAAAGTTAGTAGCCCTAACCATACTTTTTTTGACAGCTAAAGAAAGAACATTTAACTAGAACTACTCATATGGTAATGAGTATAACACCAATGATGCACAAAGATAACTACAAACAATAAATGAAGGGCAGAAAGTATGTCTATAGGCATATGTATATGTATATGTATATATATATATATATCTTTATGTACATATATGTATGTATATGTATATATATGTGTATGTGTATGTATATGTATATGTATATGTATATGTATATGTATATGTATATGTATGTGTATCTATATGTATATGTATATGTTTATGTATAATGTTGATCTATAGAATTTTATGTTCAACATTTTACTATTTTGGCCTTCCTTTGTATTGCTTTCAGAAATATATAGTCTTTTGTATATTCCATTTTTTGCTTAATATATAATAACACTCCATACAATTTGTGAGGCCTTGCCCAAACCTCTTCACAACAATGGTGGAGTTTGTTATTTGCATGGGTTGGCAGTGGTGGAGTTGGTTACCTTGCTTGATGGGTGCAAAATGGTCAAAACTTGCCATGCACCTCCACTGGTTTGCAAATTGGATGGTTTAACAAGTGTTGTGTTCTACAATATGCACTATCTCGTACACGTATTGTTGTTGTAAGTTGTTTTAATCCTTTATTTTTGGTTGTTTCATACACACCTAACCATAAATATATATTTTGATAAATTAAAACAAAATGTTGCTTTGCATAGTCAAGGTTTTTTTTTTAAATTTATAATTTACTAGCTTATAGATTCACCCCTTTTCTTACTATAGGGCTAGATATCCTCTAGTACATACCAAATTTTTACACTCACCCCTTTTCATTCTGCATGCTTAGATATGTTCCAAACCATACCAAAATTAGGTATGTCTATAAAATTATTCCTATACATTATATGCTTTGAAGAAAAACTTTTGGTATTTCTTTCATGTTTTCCTTTAAACAATATTTGTGTATTTCATCTATGAAATTGGTTCTGATTTGAAACAACACCTCCTATATATTCTCATTTTCCTATATTTATCAACATTATAGAAAAATTCCATCTTCTACAGTTCATCAGCATTCTCTTTTTCTAAAAAGTGCTTGCAGTAAAAAAATCTTTAGGAAAACGAATCCATATATTGGAACATACAATTTTTTGAGTGACTTTTCCATTGTCTGATATATGATGGAACTCCATCACATTTGTCGTTAGTGTTTCATGCTTTACCTGGTTCACAGTTTTCCAGGGGTCCATGAGGCTTCATGATGCCAATGTGGTGGTAGGTGTGCAAGCATGTGATTTGCACTTCTACCTTTCATTGTCATATTAGGCATATATATACGTACAATGTGAACTGTATCTTAAAATCAATGCTTCAAAACATAGACAAGTACATATACACATATATATATTCAACTGTAATAGAGGAATTGTATGATATGTATTAGAATAACACTTATTTGTTTTTGATAAAAGGGTAAAATGGGTTTTACAGGGACCTGAATAACACTTATTTGTTACTAAATATTATACACAAGCATTTAGTTCCAGTGTATTGAGTCCACCAACTCCACCACTGGTAACTCACATAATTATCAAGATCCATGTTGCCACAAAAAAAAGCCCACACAAGTTCCCACCGAACAAGGCATCCTTGGTGTAGGCAAATCCAATTCATGTTGGCCTAATGGAAATCTTAACAGAAACTTCAACCACATACTTACATACACTTGACTGCAATAACCATAGTCTATTCTACACATTATGTTTGTCCATGTTCCTAAAATTATCTTTTCATCTTTTGGGGAAAAGATATTTTTTGGTGAAAGAAAGAAGATTTAACTATAATTTCTCCATCCATACAAAACTGTAATGCCAAACACCCATGCAAAATGACTTATAGATTCCGCACAGCAAGAGTTTTAACATAAACAAAAAAAATCATTTTTGCAAAACACCCATGTATAATCACTTATAGATTCAAGAGAACAATAGTTTTAAAACCCTGCAATCTTCCAGGAAACGAAGCTAAAGGTGACAATTTTTACAATACTCTCCTACCAAACCAACCAGGGAAGTGAAGGTGACAATGTTCTTTCAAAAATGCAACTTAATCAATATACTTTCTCGCACATTGCACAACACATCAGTGTTAAAATCCTCCAAGCTCCTATTAAAAGGAACAATAAGAATAGTATGAAAGACATGAACAATAAATTAATCATTTATGCAAAATACCCATGTGAAATCACGTACAAATTCCACAACACCATAGTTTCAAAACCCTCCAATCTGCTAAAAAATGGAGGAAAACGCGACTATTTTAACAACAGTTTGCTATCAAACCAGCACCACAATGGCTCTTTTGATAGCATAACTTCATCAAAGTATACTTTCCCATATTGCAACATTTAATATTGTATTTACTTTGTTCACCATCGTCATACAACAATGACATAATGCATTAACACTCATGCAAAAAAACACTTACCATTCAGCTTCCACATATCAAGGACACCAACTCCTCCACCCCCAACCCATGTAATTACTAAGGTCCACATTATCACAAAAAAGAACTAGGTTTAAATAGTTGAATTAGCAAGCTGAAAAGATAACTCTATAAACATCAAGAAATGCAGTTATCCTTCCAACTTTCCAAATCAACTATTTAAACCCATTTCTTCATGGAAATACCTATTTTCTCTATGTTATGGCAACAATTATATGATGGAATAGTCTATCCAAAATGCATATAACACCATAGGCTTAATTGGAAATTTGAGCTACATTGTTTGGTATTCAATATTATGCACAAAATATTTATGCAAAATACCCATGTAAAACGACTTACAGTCTTCACAACACAATAGTTTTAAAACCGTCAAATTTGTTATAGAACAAACCCAAGGATGACTATTCTTGCAATATCCTCATACACAAGCAACACCACAATGGCTCTTTCGATAGTGATACTTAATCAATACATTTTCTTGCCTTAAAAAGAAAAGAAAAAACGGCAATTAACAGTTTGTTATAGGGAGCTTTGAACAGATGACATAAAAAGAACATCATGCAACATATTGGTAGAAGGAAAGCAGTCTATGTAATAGTTGTGAGAGTTATTAGGATAATACTTAAGAATCAAATGTATGTCATTCTCCAATGTTTTCGTAATATTTCCTTTACAATTTTCCTGTTTGTCTATAATATTTAATAGCAAATAATGGAGCTCGAATTTACAATATATGCATGTATATATATATATATATATATATGTATATATATGTATTGTGGTGCAATGGCACATAAGGAAGTAAATGCAATATTTAATGTTGGAGTGTGGGAAAGTATACTCCAAAATATGTAAGAAAATATATTGATTTAGTTGCATTGCCAAAAAGATCCATTCTAGCATTATCAATATGTTACACATGTATACTGCACAATTAAATGCTCTATTCTTAACAACATCTCAATACTATATAATTCAATGCTATGGTTGTATTGTGGTGATTTTTACACAACATAGACAATACTTATAGATGCTATTTTAAACCCTATTTAAAACCACAATCTACATAAATACAAATGAACATACTATACAGAGTTGTTTAGATATACATATGTATGTATATCTTTGTTTACATATATGCATATGTATATTTGCCTATATGGGTATTTTTATATATCAATCAAGAAATTGATTACATATATATATGTGCATATGTATTTTTCTATCTTTCAGGGAATTCAATACAATTTTGCTCTTTGTGTGTGATATTTACTACCAAACAAGTGTTATTCTAATACCTATTATACAATTCCTCTATTTCTCTTCAATATGTACTACCAAACAATGTAGCTTGAATCTTATATCAATATGTTTCATGATATTCTTTTTCCCTCATCCGTTTCAAGCTCCCTGGAACAAACTACTCAGGGTTGCTTATAACAACCATAAAGCCCCCTAGTTACATAGATGGAAACAAAAGCCAAGTGTTTGACCATGTAAGCAATTTTGATTAAACAAGCCAACTCTTACAGACATTGCTTCTCTTGTATCACTCTGTTTCTTGTTGGTTTCAATCATCTCTCATTTATATCTAATTCTTAAAGTTATTTCCTAATACTTCTTTTACAATTTCTCTATTTTATCTACTTGCTTGTATTTTGAATTGACAAGTCAACTGTTACATAGATTGCTTGTTTTGTTTCAATATTTTTTATGATATTATTTTTCCTCCATGCCGTAAAGAAAAATTTCCATTATGTATCAGTAAGAATTCTATGTAACAATTGATGCCTCAATTCGTTCATCATTTTTACTATATTCTTCCTTAGATTGCACTTGTATTTTTAATAAAGGTAGATTTTAACTTGCATTATGAAGTTAGATGGACCTTTCTACTTATTGTTCATTGTTCCATATATTCCATTTACCCATCTTCTTCTAACTGTCTTCAAATCCCATTATGCTAATTATTTACTAGGATATCTCTTTTCTATGTACTTCTTAGCTCATAAAAAAACACTACAATGTTATAGAATTTGATTCAAAACACTTGTCTTTCTGCAAGTTTCTTTTTGTGTGGTATATAATAAGAGTCTATGGGATTTTCCGTGGACCTTAACTCCTTTATTTTCTCAAGGGTTTGGCTAGATCCCATGAGGCTTCATGATGCCAATCTGGTAGGGAGAAGAACAAGTATTGGTTTACATGGTTATGAACAACAACCAAACATCTCTCTCATGTGCTTCTGAGTGGACAAACAATCTATTGATAGCATAACATTGTTTATCCCTAGATGCACATGAGAATGGTGCATGTTTCTCCATTCAACTAAACCATTTACAATCTCATGGTTGGCTTGGTTTTCATTTTATATGTGATTACATTTTTTTCCTTCAAATCACATGATGCCAAGCATCGCATTTGTCATTGTTTCCATAGCTCTCTTTTTTACTTCTCCAATAGATTACTTATAGATAATTCCTTACCAAGATATCATGCATTCAAAATATTCCACTTTATTTGTTTCTATTTACAAAGAATAGTGCTAACCTCTTTTACTGTATATGTATATTATTTTGTTTATATTATTGCAGAAATATAATATGCATTCAAGAAAATTAGTGTATTGTACAATCTCTATTTCAAATTCTTTCATGCTCCAGCAACTCATTCCAATGCAGCTCACCCTTCTTGAATATGATCAATAGTGTGTGTAATTATGACACTTTCCCATTGTCAATAGATAGATTTGGTTAACTAATTGTAAAAATTATTCATTATTTTTAGCCTCACATTGTATATATTAATTTTACTCGTATACTTGATTTTTATCCTTCCTTCTTGATTTTCCATTCTTTTCCACTAACATACCCTTGTATTGCATTTGTAGGAACTAGGTTTAAGCATGTAAAAGGATTCAAAAACTATATGTATCAGTAGACAATCTATGTAACAATTAACATCTTAATGCATTGACTATTTTTACTATATTCTTCCTTAGATTGTAGTTGTATTTTTAATATAGGTAGATTTAAACTTGCATGATGAAGTTAGATGGACCTTTCCACTTATTGTGTATTGTTCTATATATTCCATTTATCCATCTTCTTCTAGCGGTCTTCAAACCCTATTATGCTAATTCTTTACCAGGGTATCTATTTTCCATGAACTTCTTAGGCCAAAAGTATGCACTACAATGTTACATAATTTGATTCAAAACACCCGTGCTTCCCCAAGTTTCTTTTTGTGTGGTATATGATAAGATTCCATTGGATTTTCAACAGACCTTAACTCCTTTTTTTGCTCAGGGGTTTGGCTAGAGCCCACAAGGATTCATGATGCCAATATGGAAAGGAGGAGAATGACCATTGGTTTACGTGGTTATGGACAACAACAAAAAACCACTCTCATCTACTTCTAAGCGGAAAAACAATCTATTGATAGTATCACATTGTTTATCCCTGGAAGCACATGAGAATGGTGTTTATTTCTCCTTTTAACTAAATCATTTACAATGTCATGGTTGACTTGGTTTTCATTTTGTACGTGACTATTTTTTTGGCCTTCAAATCCCATGATACCAATCATTGCATTTATCATTGTTTCCACAACTCTCTTTTTAAATTCTCTAATAGATTGCTTATAGACAATCCCTTATAACCATGCCATGCATTCAAAATATTCCACTTTATCTTTTTCTATTTTCAATGAATAGTGCTAACCTCTTTTGTTGTATATGTATATTATTATTTTTATATTACTACAGAAATATAATAGGCATTAAAGAAAATTAGTATATTGTACACTCTCTATTTCAAATTCTTTAATGCTCCTACAACTTAGTCTAATGCAACTCATCCTTGTTGAACACGATCAACAATGTAAGTATGACACTTTCCCATTGTCAATAGACAACTTTGCTTAACTAATTGTAAAAAATATTCATTATTTTTAGCCTCACATTGAATATATTAATTTTACCCATATATTTGATTTTTATCCTTCCTTTTTTATTTTCCTTGTCTTTCCACTAACATACCCTTACATTCCCTTTGCAGGAACTAGGTTTAAGCATGCAAAGGGATTCAAAAAACTAGGATACATTTTTTCTTTCAAGTTGTGACATAAAAGAAAACACAACAATATTAGTTATTATATATGGAAACACCAGAGTTTTCCCAATATTTTTATTTTGTTCAATGTATTATGAAACTCCACAACATCTCCCATGGGTGTTTCATCCTTCTCTTGCTCGAGGGTTTGGCTAGAGTCCATGGGGCTCCATGATGCCAATATGGTAGGGAGGAAAACAAGCGTGGGTTTTTTGGTTTTACATTTTACACCATATATTTGTTGTTACATACATACATGTGTGCACAAATTCTTGTATAGATTTAGTATCATGTTTCTCATGTTGCCTCAAAACAAGGTGTTCCTTCTAATTCAAGTAAAATAATAATGTATGATGAATCTCCACGATATGTGTTACATATATACATGTTTACACAAATCGTTGTATAAATTTAGTAACATATTTCTCATGTTCCCTAAAACAATGTGTACCTTCTAATTCAATTAAAATAACAATAGAAAGTATGTGTATCATTTCATCACATTTGCAAAATTACGAAGTAGATACTATTTATAACATCTTTCCTTTTAGGAAAACTCATTTGTGACGACCATTATAACTAATTAAAAAATAAATTTTTAAAAGAATACTTTTTTACTCAATCTTACTAATAAAAGACATGTATAACTATACTAATGGAATCACTTTTTCAAAAGCATACTTGTTAATTCAATCTTAGCAATAAAACACATGACTAATAAGTCTTGAAGAAAGAAAAACCCTTTAATGAATTTAAAACCATTCATTCAACATCACGTATAATTTTATTCTAGAGTTTGATAGCCATTTTCCAACTAATAAATTTTCATTCCAAAACACAAAAACTATTTTCCCATTTTTATGACAATATTTCTTCATGTCAGATTCGAGTTTATAATACTTTACTATGCTCATATTAAATGAATATATATAAAAAAAACTTTTTCTAAAAATTGTTTCATTTATAACTTTAAATTGTACATAGAGTTCAAATTCATAAGATCTTCCTTCTAATATGAACTAACAAAAAAAAACTCTCCCACTTCCTACTCCACCAATAACCATTCACATTTCACCCTATCGGTTGATCGTTGCATGTCTGTGCATGCCATTGCCAATATTTAATACTGTTAGAAATATAAGAAATTAATTCTCAACAAATAAAAGTATTAAATTTATTAAAAAATAGAAACTGAAAAAATTAAATCAAATATAAAATTTAAAATAATTATTTTTTCTAGCAACAATAACTTTCCAAAAATTGGGCTATGAGATAATTTTATCTCTATTTTAGTTTTATATTTATTAGCAATAGATGCACATGTATATTGTCCCTTTTTGTCTAGGTTATTCAATCAATTAATTATTTAATTTTGAAATACATGGAATCTTTTGTAAGAGTCATCACCCATGCGTCTAATTACTAATATTGGATAATAAAAAGTACTCTTTAAAAATAATAGTCAATAACTATTTGTATCACATTTTTTTTAACAAAGAAAGACATTTAATATTGAATACTTTTTATAATTAGTATTTGTCCCTAATTTTGGAAATTAAAGTTTTAGTATGCATGTGTTTCTTGGCTAAATTGTAGTAAAATAAAATTGAGACAAGTATAAAAGGTTGAAAAGTAGTGAATTACAAGGCAATTAAGAATAAAAATATCATTTTTTAATGAATGACATCATAGTGTGATTGAAGAGTCAAAATAAATGAATAACAGATGTGTGTTGTTTCAAGGTGAGATGATGAAAGTCTCAAGTGTGTTCCTACCACTTGGTATGAAATAAGAAACATGTTACAAAGCATGTTTTCTACACATGTATCTATGTAAGAAAAGATATATGGCATGCAAAGCCAAAACAAAAAACCCATGCTCGTTATCCACCCTACCATATTGGCATCATGGAGCCTCGAGGACCCTAGCCAAACCCCCTTTATCATTGAAAAATGGACCCTTCCCATTTTGATGGTCTTTTAGGTCTTGTTTCATAGTGTTGGAGCTATGTTACTTTAATTTTATGATATATCTTGGCTTGAACATGCTTATTTTGGTGCTAAAATTCAAAGAATGATGTCTTATGAGGGTTTGTGAAGTGTTGTAAGACATTTCTACATTCTTCTAGACTCTATTTAATGCAATTCACCTAAAAACCACCTTTTCATTCATCAACAAGTCCTATTTTGAAGTGTTGTAAAGTCTTGTAACAAGATTTCACGCTTTTCTAGGCATATTTTCACTATTTACAATTCTCATGCTTTATTTTATCTCTTTATTCCCTCATATACTTATATTAAGTGTATTTTTGGGTCCTATCTTGATAAACAACATTAAACACAACATTATTCCTGACACTTGGTTTTGGGTCCCAAGTGGGACTCATTCGCCAAGGGTGGAAAATGAGTCCCCCTTGGCCCCAAATTCAAAATATTTCAAAATTTCTTTCAAGATTTTACTCAAATTCACTTCATGTCGGCCTATGATGAGGTATGAACAGATACAAAGGCACAAGATTTGTATAAATATGTGATTTTAACCTCATTTTACATCTCCTAATACATTCAAGCAATCTCCTCATTCAAATATTCAATATCCTAACATCTTCAAGCACACAAGCATTTTGCATCATAAATTCAAGCACTTTCAAGCACACAAGCATTTTGCATCATAAATTCAAGCACTTTCAAGCACTTTGGATTAGCCATTGACATCACTTCAGATTTGCATATTCAAGGATGTGGTAAGTTTGTAATACTTGCATGTTAGTCATTTATCATTTCCTTTACATGTCATTCATTTCTATTGGGTTTGATTACCAAAGTGGGGTTTGACCAAGAAAAACCCCTATTCACTAAACCCTCAACATTTTTACCCTTTGTGCATGTGTATTTGTATCTTTTTTTTGCTGATTTAATAGGTTTAAAGGTGTTGAAAAGTGGAATTTAAATCAAATTATCATCCTTTCAATCATTTTGAGTGTTTTCAACCCATTTCCTACAGAGTTGACCCTGGCAACCTAATATTTAAACATTACCAAATCTAGAGTAGTAGTGTTGTCTCTTGATTTTCCAAAAATATTGGAGAAGATTGATTCACTACCCTTGGTGAATGAGTCCCACTTGAAATCTGAAAGTCTGTATTTTCTCATAAATCAACTCCCAGCTATTAGAAATCAGTTCCTGACACTTTTTCAATAGTAGGAGGATTGATTTGCCACCCTTGGCGAATGAGACCCACTATGAAAAATAAAAAAAATATCAGCATTCAAGACACTCCAAAAATCTCACACAACATCCAGGTGCACTTAGATTTGACCTTGTACCTTTTGTTCTGTATATTTCTTTCAATTTCTTCATCTTTCATAGTTGTTTGCATATCATGGTGTGTTTTCAAATATAGCTTAAATTGGACTTTTACATTCATTTTAGATCATTTTAATTAGTCATTCACATTTATTTTAGTTCATTTACATCATATCATATAACATACATCCTAATTTGAATGTGCATAAGCATTTTAGGACCCTGAATCTCTCTCTTTCTAGGTGAAAAATCTTAGGAAGAGAGCAAGTATCTTGGGTCCCAAAATCTATGTAACATTTTGGTGAACCTAACTTTTGAACATTTTTAAACTTTTAATTGCATTCATATCTTGCATCCTAGTTTTCATTTGCATTGACATTCAATTAGGACATTGATTTGTTGTTGCATTCTAGGACCTTTCATTTTGCATTAGTGAAAAACTCATTTAGTTTTCATTCTTGCATTCAATTCTATTGAAAAAATTGAAACTCTACATTATGTTCTTGTCTTTGCATTCTCAAAATCATTTAAATCATTCTTAAAATTTTGGAAAATACAAAAAAATTGCATCCTAGGACTCATTCACCACCCAGGGCGAATCAATCCCTCTGCATATTTTAGACATTAATTTTTTACTGTTTCTAGCATTTTCCTCCATTTATGTTTCCTGTATTCACATCTCTATTATAGTTAGTATACTTTTTGTTATTTTCATTTTACATTCTTAGATTAGCTTGCATTACCATCCGGCCCTCCTTTGTGGTACTTTCATGAGTGTTTAGTGCCCTATTGATAATACTTTATTGAGAAGAAGTTCTAGAATCATGGCATTCCGCAATAGCACTTTCATTGTGGACCTTGGGATCTCATGAGCTCCTACTCCTAGTATTGACAATGGTGCATTAGGCCCTGACAATACCACTTCCATGCCTTCACCTTTCCATCCTATACATGTTGATAATCAAAACAAGTCTCTCCCACAAGAAAAGGTTATTAACATTCATGAGGACTTTGCACATTTACAACAAGACTTGTCCCTTGAAAACATTTCCATCATTGCTATACCTACTATTGAGAACCTTCATCACTTAATTGAAAGTGATGATGGATTGCAAGTGCTAAAACAAATATCCAATATTTACAATAAGCATGCCTCTTCCAATACTCCATCAACAAACATTCATGTCACCCAAGGAGCATCTCAAGTTCCTCCTCCTTCAACTATAGCTTCCATACCAACTTACACCAATCCATAAGTCCATACAACTTTACATCAATCCAATCATGTCGCTGCTTCCTTCTTGATTTCCACTAGCATTCCTACTTCCTTTGTGGCATTGCAACCTCCTTCAACCACTTTCACACCCCTTACTATTTCTTCCACTTCCCCTAATATCACCTACACTACATCACCATTTTCCCTTCCACCTCAACCCCACTATCCTGATCCCTTTATGACACAACTTCTTAACACTATCTCATACATGCAACACCAAATTGCCAACATTAGTCAAGCTCAAACCCCTCCAACCATGTATCTTCTTTGTAGCATCCCCTTATCATTAGAAATCTTATGTACCCGGATGCCACAAGGAATAGAAATGTCGAGATTTGAGAAATGTGGAGGAAAAGGAGATCCTATCAACCATGTCAATTCTTTTACTGCCTTGTGTTGTGATTCTGTCCTTGACAATAAAATTTTAGCAAAACTCTTTCTAAGGACCTTGAAATATATTGCCTTAGAACATTTGGTTTTCCCACTTGCCTAATCATTCCATCCGTTCATTTAATGAATTGTTGGAACCTTTCATTAATCACTTTCAAGTGCACATGACACCTAAACATACATTGGTTGGCCTTATGAAATGTAGACAAAACACTGATGAAAAAGTAACCGATTTCATCTCTCGTTACCAGGGTATGTGCAAGATCATGATGGGCCAAAAAGTGGCAATATGATGGGTATGTGGCTGATGACTTTGTTTTTACCCAAAATTGATGAAACGAAAAGGGTTTTTAAAGGAGATTCTTAGCTTTCCACCAATATAAATTATTATTTACTTTGAATTTAATAAGTAATTATTATTCATTTTCTATTCAACTTATGACTAAAGTCCTAATTGATAGACCGATTGGAAAACATCTATAGCTTTCAAACGGTATCACATTTTTTGAATCCAAAACATGTGTCACATTCTATGCTTTTCATACTATAGGATTAAAAAAATAAAATTGAATTTCATGAATTTTTGACCAAGTTAAGCTTGTCAGACATACGTGTTTTTTATATTTTTTAAAAGTTGTAATAAAAAATTAATAATTAATTATTTACTTGGAAAAAAATTGCAAAAATATGCATCACATTGGGACATGAGTCCTCTACTTATATCTAAAATCTTATAAAAAATATTATCATTTTATTGTGGTTAGGGTGGTTAGATAGACACCTACTTATTTTTTCCCTGAAATTTAAGTACTATTGCATTGAAATTTCAAATTTTCACCAAATAGATTCCTTTTTTTTAAAACAAACCTAGTAGTTTAGAAACTACATTAAATTTTCTACTAATTCTATTCTTACATATTTTTGAAATAATATAGATAACTTATTCAAATTTTTACATCAAGTTTCCTAACTCTAATTTTTCTATTTTTTTGCCACTTAAAGGCCCATTTTTTCCATGATGATCTTGCACATACCCACCAATCCTTATATGCTCAAGTTGATATCCAAATTCCAGATGCATATCTACAAAAGATGTTTATTGAGAATTTTCACACTAACCTTTAAGATAAGCTTATGATGATGAAATTCCCTTCATTCATGCATTTATGTACAACCTTATGTGAGTATCAGAATTTGATTTCAAGTCGTGAGTCAAAATCCACTTCTAGCCAAATTGAAAAAACTAAAAATAACAATCAACACCAAAACAACACACAAAACTTCCGCAAACCTAACTGAGGCTTCTTACAATTTAGTTCACCTCCTTGACCCAAACCACAACCAAATTCACAAGTTCAAAATTCAATGGTTGCCTCTAAAACAATTGTGCCTTATCATTATGGTGATCCAAACAAACATTTCACCCCTTTATCTGACACCCTCCATCAAATAATGAACCAAATCATCCAAAAACGTATGCTTACCTTACCACCTATTCGACCACTTGATCCTAATCAACCCCTACCTCCTACCTTCAATCCTAAATCTTATTGTCATTTTCATCATCAAAATGGCCATGGCACCAAACATTGCAAGTGTCTTAAACATCTAGTTCAAGACCTTATTGACTCTGGTGAATTGACCATTATGGGTGTTAATGATCAAGGAAATAAGTCTGTCACACCCCCTAACCAAGATCTCCAAATCTTCACCAACCCTATGCTTGAGCATACTACCTCATTTGTCAAGGCTAGTGAACTGTCAAAGCCTAATGTAATGACTATTGATACACACAATGAACAACTTGATACATCTCCTCTTATTCTCCAAGCTAGTCCTATGGATAAACTTGTTGCTACAATAGACGTTATCCCTCGCAAGGGCCAAACCACTCAATCTCTTGATATTACTTTTTCTGCTAAAGACATACTACACAAGCTTCCTGGTGGTCCTCTTTACATAGCTAAAAGAATCTATGATAAACCTACTAGTGGGATATTAATAGATCCTGCTCGTGGTGAGAATGTGATCACAAAAGAATTTCTAGTATTACATGATCTATTCAAGATAACTTTAATCCACTGACTACATGGATTAAAACACATCATAGTTTTGATGTACAATTAGATCGATCGTATTTCCTTTACACATAGGACCTAAGACTTTGGAGGTAACATTTTCTGTTATTCCACAATCTGACCAATTTCATTTGCAGTTAGGCCTTCCTTGGATTCACTCAATGAAAGCAGTCCCATTAGTCATTCACAAGTGCTTGAAGTTTCCACATGGAAATGAGGTATTCACCATACACCATAGTGGCTTTAATCTTTTATCTTCCAAATGTAACTTTTCATTAGAAGCCTTTTTGCCTAAACCCATGGAGCCTATCACTCCTCGTAAGGACTTCTTTTACATTGCTTATCAGAAGTTTAAAGCCAAAAAGATTGTTGAATTATCTCTTCATAACATGATTGGGACGCGGATGATTTGATGGATGACTTTCATTTTCCTACTTAGTATTCTCTTCACTTTCATTTTCCTTTTTCTTTTGATGTGTGTATGATCGTGTTCCCCCATATCGTGTGTTTGATGTTTCCTTCTCTTTGTACACTTCTTCTATGTGTATCTTTATTCTTCTTGTCATGTCTTATACTTTTCTATTTTGTTTTGTGTTTTCCTTTTGGGGATGATGCAAAACATAGAGACACCCTATGTCTCTTCCATGTTGACCCAAATAGTCCTTGTCTTTTTCATTTTGGTTTAGTGTTTTTCCTTTTTGTGGATGACGCAAAGCATAGAGATGCCCTATGTCTCTTCCATGTTGACCCAAACAATCCTTGTCTTTTTCATTTGGTTTGTGTTTTTCCTTTTGGGGATGATGCAAGGCATTAAGACCGAAATATCTCCTTCATGTTGACCCAAAATCTTTTTCACTTTTATTTTTTGTCTTTTCTCTTGTGCTTTCCTTTTGGGGATGATGCAAAGTGTTGCGACCGCAATGTCTCTTCCATGTTTACTCAAAACGGAGTTTTTTTTCCTTTTCTTTCACTCTCTTTGTGTCATTCTTCCAGTTCTATGTGTATTTGGGGAATGATGACGATTCCAAGCTCTTTCATACAAAACACTACAACAACAAACATACTAACTCTAAATCCATAGATCACTTATTTGTTTGGTGTGCTTTCTTTTCTGGGGGGAAACTTCCTTCTTTCCTTTCTTTTCTCCTCCATCTTGATGTGACACAACCTAAGTTTGAAACATATGACTTGGCATAGAGTTTCCAAGTTGGCTCTCATGTCTTGTTTGCTTTTTTTTTGCATTTTATTTTCTTATCTACTTTCAAGTAATTGCTCACAGAACAATGTGTAGCAATTCCTTTAAAGTGGGGGCATACATTAACATCATTTAATTTGCATTCTTAGTGAAGCCTTGTCATTTACATGATGAATTTATCACTTTGTTGATGACATTGGGTGTGTTGTCCTTCATAAGTGTGATCTTTCTTAGCATATTGCATTCCTCTTTATGGTTTGATGTGACACACTACATCCCCTAAGTTGTGAATATACTATTCTTTGATTGGTCCTCTTTTGGAGACATTAGACACAATGTTCCCTAAGTGATTGACCTTGCATAAGCTAAACAAGACTCCTTTGAACATATTACACATGACATTTTTACATATTGCATTCTTATTCGCCACCTTGCATAACACAACTTGCATGCCTATGGAGTTGTCTTATTTTTTTGGCCACTTTGCATAACACAATTTGCATGATTGTGGTGCCATCCTATTTTTCTCACTTTATAAAACTTAAACCAACATTTGCATTTTCTTTGGCTTTGTGGCACCTTGTTAAAGTTATCAAATGGGTATAGCTTTGGCATGGTTGAGCAGGAAGCCCAGCTAGTGGCATGACTTTTCCCCATAGCCATTTTTTTGTTTGTTTGTGAGTGCATACCAACTAGCGTATGTATCTTACTCTTTTTTTTGGTCTTTCTCACCCCATGGACAATTAGTTATGTGGCCCCAGAGTGAGTACACATTCTTTCTTTTTCAAACAAGCAACCTAGATCTCTTTTCACAACTAGTTGGATTGATGATTGAAGCTTCATTCAATTCATTTCAACACTTGTGTGTGTTCCTTTGTCCTTATGTTCAATTTTTCATGGCATAGATTCATCTTGGGGGCTTGATCATCCCTCTTGCTTGTTGCATTCCATCTTGCTAATGTAAGTACATTTGAACCCTCTTCTCTTCGATGTTCATGGCTACTTTAGTGTGAGGAAGCAAGTTTCTCTCATTAAAGTGGGGACTAAATGTACCATCAAAAAATGGACCCTTCCCATTTTCATGGTCTTTTAGGTCTTGTTTCATAGTGTTGGAGCTATGTTGCTTTAATTTTATGACGTATCTTGGCTTGAGCATGCTTATTTTGGTGCTAAAATTCAAAGAACGATGTCTTGTGAAGTGTTGTAAGAAATTTCTACATTCTTCTTGGTGTAGGAGCACCTAGGCTAACCTCCATTTTTGTTTGTTATGTTGCATTTTTAGCTTGTACTTGACCTTAGCCAATCATTGGACCTTAGAAGGTCTTGTTTGAGTGTGATGATTTGTCATTAGGACTAAATTATCTAGTTTCTTTGTTAAATTTTGGCTTTAATTGGCTTTTAGACATAAGTTGGAATCAAGTTTAAATGTGTTCTAAACACATGGTTGTTGTTAGAAGATGCCATGGATAGTTAAGGAGTTGTTGGCTCGAGATCAAGGTGTTAGAGGTCCTAAGATTGAGGATCATGACACAATCATGGAAGTTGTAAAGTTGTAAAATTGCATGGTAACACTTTGTTAGGTTGCATGCAGCTTGGTTGGATTAGATTCCCTTGAAATCAGGATGTGGAGTCGAGAAACTGCCCTTGAAACATGGTAAAGGAATCCCTAATAGGTGTGATGGCTCATAGAAGCAGTAAGTTGTTGTAATAATTTTGTTGTGTGGAATAGAAGAAGTTTATCTGGTTTTCCACTTTGAAAAATAGAGATATCCAAGGCATTGTCTTACTGATTTCACATTGTGTTTGTGTTCATTGGATAGTATAGTGTAACTTTCATCTTGTATACAGGTTGCTTAGTGTAGATTTGTTGTTTCTATTCTTAGATTAGAGTGTAGGGTGTTAGTTTTCTTTGTTTTGAGCAGTGAGATTTAAAATGGCTCCCCCATAAACTCTGTCCACGGGATCTTTTGAGACTAGCAAGATATGGAAGGGGAGCCACACATTTGTAAATATTTAGCAATAGGAAGCAAAGAGGCAAAATTTTTACTCAAACCCTAGGCGAGCTAGGACTGCCCGGTTAGGGTTTGAGAGGGAAAAGTTGAAGAACTTAGAAGCGGGGTGGAAGGTCTAGTATGGCTTACAGTTCAGGGAGGTCTTGGTCACATTTTGACATGCTAAAAGTGATGGAAGCTTGAACAATCCACTGGTGTGAGAAGTTAACAAGAAACCTTTGAAACCCTAAGAATTAGGCCTAATTAGCCTATTTGTCCTTAATCATAGGAATCCACTGTACGGATGAGGTAGGGGTCTAAAACCCTGTGAAACATTTAAAAGTCCAAAAAGGGTGTCTGGAACTGAAGTTTATTTGCTAGGTTTTTTGTCAAATTTGAACAAGAAAAGCCAAAAAGGGACTGGTAAGGGCTAGTAGGAATTAGGCCTGTCCAAGGCAAATTCTGGAAAACGGGTAGTTTGAAGATTGAACACCAAGTAAGATGGACTTATTTGGATGTAAGAAGCATGAGGACAGTACCTTTAGCTCCCCTGCAAAGAGTTCAAGTCAGATAATGAAGTTGACACTTAGATCCTTCTAAGTGTGGGAAGAAGATTGCAAGTTCAAAGGGTGTTGAATCCTCCAAGGTGAAGCACAAGGAGAGTATCTCTTGTAACAGAGTTAGAGAAGGGCTTAGTTAATGATCTAAGTCAAATTAGAACCTTGAAGCCATCAGGTTCTTGGGTGAAGACTGAGAAAAGTCTTCTAGTTGGTTAGTGCAAGCACATCTTGGAGCATCATACACACTTCTAGACTCTATTTAATGCAATTCACCTAAAAACCACCTTTTCATTCATCAACAAGTCATATTTTGAAGTGTTGTAAGGTCTTGTAAAAATATTTCACACTTTTCTAGGCATATTTTCACAATTTACACCCTTCTCATGCTTTATTTTATCTCTTTATGCCCTCATATGCTTATATTAAGTGTATTTTTGGGTCCTATCCCAATAAACAACATTAAACACAACATTATTCCTGACACTTGGTTTTGGGTCCCAAGTGGGACCATTTTCCAAGGGTGGTGAATGAGTCCCCCTTGGCCCCAAATTCAAAATATTTCAAACTTTCTTTTGGGATTTTACACAAATTCACTTCATGTGAGCAAGTGATGAGGTATGAACAGATACTAATGCACAAGATTTGTATAAATATGTGATTTTAACCTCATTTTACATCTCCTAATACATTCAAGCAATATACTCATTCAAGTATTCAATATCCTAACATCTTCAAGTACTGAAGAATTTTGCATCATCAATTCAAGCACTTTGGAGCAACCATTGACATCACTTTAGATTTGCATATTCAAGGATGTGGTAATTTTGTAATACTTGCATGTTATTCATTTATCATTTCCTTTACATGTCATTCATTTCTATTGGGTTTGATTACCAAAGTGGGCTTTGACCAAGGAAAACCTCTATTCACTAACCCCCCAACAATTTTCCCCTTTGTGCATGTGTATTTGCAGCTTTGTTTTGTAGATTTAATAGGTTTAAAGCAGCTGAAAAGTGGAATTCAAGTCAACTAGGCTCTTCAGTCAAATTATCATCCTTTCAATCATTTTTAGTGTTTTCAGCCCATTTCCTGTAGAGTTGACCCCAACAACCTAATATTCAGACATTACTAGATCTGGAGTAGCAATGTTGTCTCTTGATTTTCTAGAAATCTTCAGGAGGACTGATTCACCACCCTTGGAAAATGAGTCCCACTTGAAATTTGAAAGTCAACATTTTGTCAGAAATCAAATCCCAACTGTCAAAAATTAGTTCTTGACAATTTTTCAACAATAGGAGGACTAATTCACTACCCTTCGCGAATGATTCCCACTGTGAAAAATTAAAAAAAATCATCAGCATTCAAGACACTCCAGAAAGCTCACACAACATCCAGGCGCACTCAGATTTGACCCTATACCTTTTTTTCTGCATATTTCTTTCAATTTCTTCATCTTTCATAGTTGTTTACATATCACAGTGTGTTTTCAAACATAGCTTAAATTGCACTTTTGCATTCATTTTATATCATTTTAATTAGTTATTTGCATTTATTTTAGTTCATTTATATCATATCATATAAAATACATCCTAATTGGAATGTGCATAAGCATTTTAGGAGCCCAAATCTCTCTCTTTCTAGGTGAAAAATCTTAGGAAGAGAGCAAGTGTCTTGGGTCCCAAAATCTATGTCACATTTTGGTGAACCCAAATTTTGAACATTTTTAAACTTTTGATTGCATTCATATCTTGCATCTTAGTTTTCATTTTCATTGACATTCAATTAGGACATTGATTTGTTGTTGCATTCTAGGACCTTTCATTTTGCATCAATATGTCAGTGGACGGGAAAACAAGATTAGGAAGGAAGCATAAAAAATTAGTAAGTATATAGCTAAAATAAATATACACAATCAGAAAGTAGAAATAATGAACACTATTTACAAATGGTTCACCGAATCTATTTATTGATAATGGAGAAGTTTTGCACTTGCATGTACTGTTGGCAATGTTTAACAACTATGAGGAGCATTGGATTGAGTTGTTGGACCGTCAAACAATTTGAAATAGACAATTTGGAATACACTAATTTTGTTGGACGTCTATTGTATATGTGCAACATTATAAAAAAAATCATATAGATCTAACAAACATATATATCAGTATAGATTTTATCTTGCAAGTTCTTATATTTGCATTGCATGACTAGGATGTGTATCTAGATATGTGTATGTGAATCATGTCCACATATAATAACCAAGAACTAGAATAGCAAACCAATTTTTTTGTGGAAAAATCATAGAATTTACTTGAAAAAAGATAGTCTAGTCCACGCATTGCGTTTTTGCATAGCACCTCTTATATAGTTTCTCTACATCTATTGAATATCTACTAAGAAAGAACATACCTTGAACCTTGAACCAATATTTTTCATGATATTCTTTTTTGTCTAGCCTACTTGAAGGTCACTGGAACAAACTACTCAGGTATGTTTATGCAAGGTCACTGGTTTGATAGTAGACTATTCAAAAATTGTTTTATACGAGATTGAAAACTGTTGTGCTCTAGAATTTGTAAGTCATTTTACATGGTTAGTTTTCCTAGCTTGGATTCTCGATTAAGTTTGTATATATATATGTTATGTACATATATATATACATATGTACATATATATATATATACATATATATATACATGTGTATATATGTATATATGCATAAATATATGTATGTATGTTTTACTAATAGTTTTGTTACAATTTCCCCATTCTCTATAATACTGAATGCTAGATAATGCAACTCCTCTTATACAATTACTCTATTTGATAGCAGACTACAAAGAACATGGGCACCAAAGTAAAATCAAAACCATGGAAGCTCAATGAATGTGCAAATGTATATATGCAAACACAAGAATAAATTACATAGCCATTGAAAATCTATAACATCCTCTTTGTAAGGATTTGATCTTAATTCAACTAGAAGAATACCAAGGGACTAATTGTACAAAATGTGCATAACACCAAAGATGCATAGAGTATTCAGTGTTGCAGTGTGGGAAAGTATACTCCAAAATATGCAAGAAAATATTTTGATTCAGTTGGATTGTCAAAATTGCCATTGTGGCATTATGAATATGTGCTCCAAAATATACAAGAAAATATATTGATTTAGTTGCATTGTCAGAATAGCCATTTTGGTATTATGAATATCTTACAAATACTGGACAATTAAATTCTCTATTCTTAACAAATAAAAATTTCAAACAAATAGCGTATCAGCTAAATATCTAAAGTTGAACAAATTAAAGAACTATTACAATAGCACTTAAAAGCCACCAAACACATTTTATAGAGATTGCTCCATGATATAATTTTTCTCATAGCATTAAGAAAATAAGTATCATTAAATATATATATATACATTCAATTTTCTATTTACTTCGGCTACCCACATTTACCTTGTCCGACCCCATCATAGAACAACAATGGAATGCATTAACCCCCATGTGAGAAAACACTTACCATTCATGTTCCTTGTATCGAGGACACCAACTCCACCTAACCCATGTAATTACCAAGCCTCAGATTGGCACAAAAAACTTGGTCAAGTCACTACCATTGGTTGTCTTTTGTTAATATGTTTCATGATATTCTTTTTCCCTCATTTATTTGTGTATCAATAAGTGTCATGATATTATTTTCCACTCATTTGTTTGAGGTTACCTATAGCATATTATTCTATTGTTCTTGTAACAAGGATTGTTTTTAAGTTTTAAAATTTTGGAATCTTTGCCATGGTTTTTTTCCCCTAGCTGGAACATGTTTTATGTCTTGTATCAATATATTTCATGATTTTATTTTGTACTTGGCTTTCTCGACAATAAAACTAGAGAACAAAAGGAACAACAACCAAAGAACAAAAGATGTGAACAATAAATAGTCTGCTATGAAACCAACATCATAATGGCTCTTTCAACAATGCAACTTAATCAGTATACATTCTGGCTCGTTTCATTGCACATAAATGTTAAAACCCTCTAACTTGCTATGAAAAGCAGCAATAAGTAGAGAACGAAAGACATGAAAAATTAATTAATAATTTATTCAAAAGAAGAATGAAGCTTTGTGGATGGCTCTCCAATTCAAAAAGATGAGGAAAAAGGAATATCATGGAATATATCAATACAAGATTCAAGCTATGTTCTTTGGTAACAAATATTGAAGACAAGTAGAGAAATTTTATAAGAGGTGTTAGAGTGATTCATTTATTATTCACGTCTTTCACTTTGTGCTTATTATTCCTTGTTATATGGTTGTATCTTTGATGTTATACCAATTTTGGAGAGTTCAAATAGATTATCCTTGTGTATGGATGGAGAAATTACAGTTAAATGTTCTTGCTTTTGTCAAAAAATATGACCAGGGATAGTATTTTTTTGCTATTTGTTTATTGTTTGTAGGTATCTTTATGCACTTTTGGCGTTATAGCCATTAACATAGGAGCAATTGAATATTAAGATAGTAGTGAAAGAATATATATATGCAGAGGGTTAACATGAAATCATAAATATTTTGGAGATAAGAGTAGTTTTTTGGCTGTGAAGTTTTATTCTAATAGCTCTTTTATAATTTCTCTATTCACCCGAGTTGATTGTGAAAGAGCATAACACAAGTTTTGAATTCATAGCTCAACTCTTACACAAATTACTTATCTTGTATTAATATGTTTAATGTGGGTTTAAGAGATAAGAGAAAGAGAATATCATGAAACATATTAATATAAAACAAGCAATCCATGTAGTATTTGGCGTTTACCTATTAGTTATTTGTTTGAAATTTCCACTGGGGTTTCCATAAAGACAAGTATAGGAACATGGGAAAATCTAATGTGAACAACAAACTATATTTATTGCAGTCAAGTGCATGTAAGAATCCATGCATGAATGTATATATATATATATATATATAAATATATAAATATATATAGAGGCTATCTAGCCATGGAGGAAGAAAAATTGGAATGTATAAATCAGGAAAATATAAACATGTAAAACAAACCTTGTTTCAACTTACAACTATGGTCATCTTTCCGGCACCAATTGTCCAACACATGGGCTGCATTTTTGCTTGTCGATCTATCTTTAAATTGAGCTCAACATGATATTACTACAAAGCAACATTTTATTTTATTATATCAAAATACATGTCTGAAATTACATAAGTATGGAATGGGGAAAACGTATTGCATAATGACTTACTTTAAGAACAGGAGTGAAAATGGCATAGACTATGGAGCAGGACAACTACAGAACTCTCCAAATCGGCATCTGTTGGTGATTTTCCTAGCTAACCTTGGAATTTTCTAAAAGCATGCTAACCTCTATATTAAAAAATCACCAAGGACTAGTTGCCAACACAATGAATAGAGGTCTCTAAGGTCTCTATTCCTACACTTTAGGCTCTATAGGACCAAGGAGGGTATTCCTTACTATGTTCATTTGGTGTATCAATTTTCAAGAACACTTAATTATAGATTCATTCTTATTTGATGCAATCACAATAACTTCACTAAATATTTGGTAGACCTTTGAATGATTTAATGTTTATTTTGCTAAGAATATGCATACACTTTAGATATATTGGCATAATTTCATAATAGTTTTTCTGATTCTAAATTCATGGTAAGATATGTAACTCATTCACTCAATTGCATGAATAACAAATAAACACACCAGTTCCTCATCAATTGGGTAAATCGAGTCAAATATACAACAACCAGTAATACATTGATTATCCAATCCTAATATATCTAAACTATCTTTGTAATGCTTTACAGTGCAAAGACTCACATTGTCCAAAATACTACTTCTTATCACATCCTTGTATATTCTCACATACACATGACTTTTCCCAAGCATTTTACTTAACCCATTGAATTAAAGCAAAGAAATAAAGCCACACATTCAATTTTCCTATTGAAGATAGATGAAATAATCTTTGATAATTTCATTTATAGTCTGTGAGAACATACAAAAGGAGAGTATATAATTTGGACTTGGAATTTTGCTCCAATACTAGTAATGATATAAAACCTATTAATACTATTACATATATGTCCTATACACAAGAAGATTTGCTAGTGAATTCATTAGGCATTCAACATTATCATTTTCATACTATGATTGGTGCCTATTTAAGACCTAATGGACTCAAAACTTTCAATCAAAACCCATTACATTGAGCCATGAAATCCCTTTTATAGCACAAGGGAGTGACAAAGCATCCAACTTGAAATGTAATTACATTTGATATTCATTTCATAGTTCATTTCAATGGGGTAAATTCCCAAACCATTACATTAATCATTCCATAAGCATGGGAAAATAAAAAAGGAAAAATGAGCACTAACCCAGTTGTTAGAGCTGCCATGCAAGCCTTTTGAAAGGCATCAAGAAAATTGGCACATTTACCAATACTTGAAATAATCACCATCGCAATTAGCTGCATGAACCCTTGAACCAGTCACCATCAAAATGAACTACAGAGCCCACCATCTGAAAGCCACATCATCACATCACCCAAAACCCTACACCGTTAGCAAAGGATACAGGTGTTACTTGGCCTTGTCAGCCACTGAGTAACCACCCTCACTAGGTCGTATAACAAAGATTGGAGTTGCAATCACAATCTTGTCTTTGGAGTCACTATAATGCACCAAGGAAGCAAGGCACTGGCTAGGGCCAAGGACAACTCCTCCCTCATCACTTGGCGAGCTATCAGAGACCAAGATGGGAGTAATGGGTTTCTCCAAATAAATCCCAAGACCCGAGCTAGACCTCTTTAATTATTTCACAAACAGAGGTCCCTTCTCCTTTCCTTTAGTCTATTTCTATTAGACAATTCTGGTCCTCAAAACATACATGCTCCTGATGGCCACCTTATCAGGTTTACTGCATACACTCATCCTCCTCTTTGAAACAATAGGTACCTTGGTCAAGGGAATTTTATCCTCCAGCATTTATGGAATTGGCTCATGCATACTTAGCCTCTGGGACCTCCACACTGGTGCAACATGAGTGCTTGGTTCACTCATCTTCTTAGAATACCATAGTAATCAATTTTGGTTATGAAAAAGAATAGAGACAACAACTCTAGGAAGTTCACACATACATGCAACAAAAATGATTCAGGACCCAGTCATAGAATAGGGTCGAGCCACAATTAGCAATGTAGAATGTGTAGGTGCTTACACACCAGAATATACCAAGCCACCACCCCGGCAATGCTTGCACTCACAACTTCCTACAATTCTCTCTTGCCTACAGCCACAACAATTAATTCCAAAATCTGGATAACTTGCAAATGACTTGATTCATCTAGAAAAAATTCTCATTAAATAAGAGAATGTAAGGCTAATTGCAATTAATGTTCATCTCAGCTCACTCATGTGAATAGGAAATCCATTATTGTATGTCATATCTCCACCATTGATCACTACATATTTAAAACTTGATCGACAAGGAATATTAAGAATTTCCACTTTCTTTATAGACCATACTAGTCAAAAATGAGGAAGTGCTTTAAAGTAGCCATGCGTTCATTCACATCTTTACCCAATCATCCTCACCCTGTCTTTTGTCAATCATTTGAGTCATGGAGAAATCCAAACCATATCTCTATGACATTTCCCATCACTAGTTCAAAGTTTGTTTCAAAACATCATCACGCGATGGCTAAAGAGCTAGCAATGAGTTGCTAGTTGTTGATCTGACCCCCGAAATATTTTACCCATAGATCTTCGTTCTTCATCATTTTTCATGGGTCCTCTTCCTAGTAGGCACCCCTAATCAGTGATAAACCACATCTGTGTGATGGGGAAAACTCAACCCATTGGTGGTAATGAGTTCCTCTTTGAAAGGAAAAAGGAAACTAGTGATAGTGTAAATATCCTTGATGAGTTACAAAAGGTAACTGCATCATTTTTCATGGGTTACTTTTCAAAAGTGAGGGCATAACACACGATAGGTGATGAACCAAGCTTATTGGGTAAATTTTATATTGCTCATCACCGGTTGCTCTTTAGTGAGTGTAGCATGGGTGATAAGCCTATAGTTGTAGATCATGATGGTGTTGGTGGAGGGGCATCGCTCATCACTAGTTGATTGTAGAATTTTGGAACAGAACCTGTGATGGGTGATAGACTATGAACGACACCTTTATAGAGTATAAAACCACACGTGCACATAAGTATTTCATAAGGAAATAGCATTCCTAGGTGCATCCAGTGACTTGAGAGATGGGTCCAGTAAAGAATGATGGAGAGGATCATAAAATGCTACTTAACTCAGATGATGACATGGTGCTTCTATTCAATAGGAAAACATAATCCAATGAAAGGATTGAGGGTAGGGTATGAGTGAGATGAGCAGAAAAACCCTAAACCCCAATGATACTAAAGAATGAAAATTCAAAGGCTTGAATATAGCACCAGTAGAATGACAAAAATAAGTGTTCCAACAGTGGCTCCGACTGGGGATGTATGCCTCTTGCAGGCATTGCAAGAATCCAGAATCTTTGACAAAGCATACCATCAAGGGGACATTAATTTTATTATCTTTACCTTTCCAAATTGGAGGCTAGATGGCCTACCAAAGCTCAATGAGAAACCTTTCCTCTATTAAATACCTGGTTCTGCATTGATTTTGATAGATCAAGATTCGCATTGTATACTTATGAGTCACAAATTTCATCATTTCCAGCCTCATCCATCCCACTTATCACGGGATTATTCTACTCATTACCCTGTTGTATTATAGGGTCACCCTAATATATTGGAAAAGTAAAACTTTCATATTCCACCTGATCATAGATGGTGACATTACCTTCAAGTTGTTCACTGAGCTGAAGGTATTCATGAACATCCTATATGCAATATTCAATCTCCTCTAAGGTATTGAATAAATTTCCTACTAGCATAGGAGGATATGCATTCTCCATCATAGCAATGTTCATTCCTTCAGGTGGAAGCAATCCCATAATAAGATCCATAAGATATGGAACTTCTGCAAAGTATTGCAATGCAACTTCATACTGACCAACATCATTTTTCTCGTTACCCATACTTCTGAGTTGTTCTTTACAGGGATCAAATAATCTAGAAATATTAACATACTCTGCAAAGTCATCAAATAATTCCTTCTCCTCAACATAAAATGATGTTGCCTGAGTATCCATGCATTCATCCCAATTTTCCTTTTGGGATTCCAAGAGTGGATTTTCACTTATGTGAGGGAAAATATCATCATCTAGAACATGAGCATCTGATATCTCAACCATCTTTTCAATCATATCTCTAGATATCATAGGATAATTAGCACAACCATCCACATGTCCCTCAATAGTGATACTATATTCAAGGTTATCATCACAACCTTCAATTTTTTCATTAGACTGGCCATTATCACAATTAAATGTTAGCAAGTTTGAGTTATCTTCTTGATGCTTATCAGAAAAGTTTTCTCAATCACATATTGGTACACTAACTCATCAGTGTTTTTATCACCCCATTTTCCATTCAGTTGGGGAACTATTAAGATAGAGTTGACATCTTGACAAACCATGTTACCTAACTCAATACTCTTGTTTGTATTATCCATAACATATTAATTAGTAATGCTTACCAAGTATTCTTCTGTATTTTCTTCAAAAAAAGTATTTCCTCTACACTAGTATGGGTCATCATTTATGAATTCACCTTCCAACACAAGTTCATCAAATAAAGGATTCTACCATGTCTTCATGACGGTCTCATGTACCTCATCCTTGATGATGTCTGGATCCCAATACTCTTGATAACTAGTATATTCAAGATTGGTGTAATCACTTGAAGAATAGAGAGAGATGCTTTCAATATCCTCTTAATCATTTACACTCAAAACAATCGATCCACATTTAGAAAATTCTTCACATGGAGAAAACTGCTCACTACCAAGGAAATAGACCCCTTCCAGGCTAGTGACACATCCTTCACTTGAATCAAAGGACTCCACCTCTACTCCATAGGAAGAACCATTATCATTAGAATATTGTCCCAGTTCGATCTCATTCCTCTGATTCCTTATATGTTCCATATAATTCAGATTCAATGCTTTTAAATCACCAATTGGTGCATCATTGTTCATAACTAAATCCCTTTGTGAGGTTTCACCATGTTCCTCTTGTATTTTCTCATATCCTATGACATCCCATGGAGGAAAATTAGGTAATGTCTCCTCATCCTCGCACTCTATCTCTTCATCTTCATCAGTACTATCAGGCCCCACATTTAGAGTACTTGTGAAATAACAACAATCATCAGCTGACTGGCCTCCTTCCAATGCATCGTCTTGACTTGGTAGTTATATCCTTGTATTTTCTTTACTATAGCAATAAGTGTCCCCATTCTAGGAGACCACAAATGGCATATGACCATGCTCAGTGCCTTCTATAATACTTATCACTTCCATTACTTGATCAAGGCTACAAGGCTTCTAATTCTTAGGCAATTGGCTTGTTTGTGATTTGTAAGCCTCACAAAACAAATCAATGAACATTAAATCATTAGGCCTAGCACTCTTGGGTATCCCCATCATGACATCCAAGAATATTGAAAACAAGTTGTATGGTAACTCATTTGCATGTCTCTTTATCTCATACAATTTTCTAATAGAGGAAATTGAATCAACTCTTCCCAACCTTGGTTGATGTAAGGTTGATGCTTGCTCTTGTTCAACATTTCTTGAGAGCAATGTAGATGTAACATTTAAGGGCTCCTTTTCTTGACAGACACTTTTATTGCCTAACTAGCTTGGCTCAATATTTGGGATTCTACTAGAGCCATTCACATTTGAAATCAAATGTCCCCTCATGATTAAGTACTTCAAGTTGTTTTCAATATCCATGGAACTTTGATAAGCTTGTTGTAAAGTAGCAGGCTCTTTATCCCTCAACAAGAAACCCATCTTACTATCAAATGCCCCTAAATATACAACTAGACATTCTGCATCATTTGGCCTTATGTGTTCAAGGATTTCTCTTATGACATTCGTAAATCTAAGGTTAAATGCAGGGATCAACTCCTCTTTACCCATAAAGATCTCCATGAAATTCTTCCTTACAATGCTTGGCTTTATCCTATCACCAAACTATCCCATGAAAAATGTCTTTATTTCACTCCAACAACGTATAGAAGATATTGGAAAATAAGAGAACCAATCTCTTGCATCTCCTCTCAGGGATTAAACAAATAACTTCATAACGACATCTTCACAATCTATCTCATAGTCACCCATTACATCAACAAATTCCTGCACATGTCTACTTGCTGACTCTAACTTCTCACCACTAAATTTTAGTATTTTGTCCCTGATCTTGGGTGGTATAATATTTGGGAAACCTATAACATCACTAAAACATATGGCCTTGTATCTTTTAGTACTGAAATTCCTTTGATGTGACAAGGGGTATTCATCATGTGTGGTTGTATTCATTTTGGATCCAAATGTACAACTTGACAAGACACTTTGTTCTATCCTTTGCTAGTCTTGTTAGTATCATCAAAAAGGAAACCCAAATTCACTTATGGGAATAAGCATTTATGATGTATATATATTCTAACTCCTTTTTCATAATACTATCCAATAGGTGACATTCATGAATATGATAGATTTCAACATTTATTTCAAATGTATTTTAAGATTATGCAAAGGTATCATTCCTTTCCCTACATTAGTGCTATTTCACCAAATTGGGAAACATTTATGGCCTAGATCTCAAAAATTCCCACAAATTATCTGCAAATATAACAATATTTCCTCAAATTTATGAAAATACCTAGCATTTTAGAGCAGATTTTCACCTTTGGTCTTGAAGCATGCAAATATGAAGCTTTATCGTACTCTTTGTCTGGTTCTTTAAATCAGAGTCGCCACCTATAATTAAGAGGTTTTTGTTTCACAGAAGTTGAAACAGCTTTCGAAGTAAGTCTAGTTCTAGGTTTGCTCCAATAGTGGAGTCACGTTCAAAATCATCACGCTTTGTTGCTAAGAATATTCTGACTTGGTTCAAGAACTACACATATTCTTAACTATATGTCCAAATTCATCACCGTGTGACTCTATATTAAACTATCTGCAACTAGAGGATGAAAACACTTCTCCCCAATATAGTTGCCATTTTTGTTGGTGATTTTTCCAACCAACCTTGGAATTTTCTAAAAGGATGCCAACCTCTATATTCAAAAATCACCAAGGACTAGTGGTGGCCAACACAACGAATAGAGGTCTCTAAGGTCTCTATTCATACACTTTAGGCTTTGTATGACCAAGGAGGGTGTTCCTTATGGTGTTCATTTGGTGTATCAATTTTCAAGAAAACTTCATTACAAATTCATTCTTATTTGATGCAATCACACTAACTTCACTAAAGTTTTGGCAGACCTTCAAATGAATTAATGTTTATTTTGCTAAGAATGTGCATACACTTTAGATATATTGACATAATTTCGTAATAGTTTGTCCTAATTCTAAATTCATGGCCAAATATGTAACTCATTCACTCAATTGCATGAATAACAAATAAACACACCAGTGCCTCATCAGTTGGGTAAATGGAGTCAAATATACAACAACCAGTAATACACCGATTATCCAATCCTAACATATCTAAACTATCTTCATAATGCTTTACACTACAAAGACTCCGTTATCCAAAATACTACTTCTTATCACATCCTTGTATATTCTCACATACACATGACTTTTCCCAAGCATTTTACTTAACCCATTGAATTAAAGCAAAGAAATAAAGCCACACATTAAATTGTACTATTGAAGATAGATGATATGATCTTTGATAATTTCATTTATAGTCTATGAAAACATACAAAAGGAGAGTATATAATTTGGTCTTGGAATTCTGCTCCAATACCAGTAATCGATATAAAACCTATTAAGACTAAATTACATATATGTCCTATACCCAAGATGATTTTCCAATGAATTCATCAGGCATTCAACATTATCATTTGAATAGTATGATTGGTTCCTATTTAAGACCTACTAGACTCAAAACTTTTAGATGAGAACCCCTTACATTGAGCCATGAAATCCCTTTTATAGCACAAGGGAGCAACAAAGCATCTGACTTGAAATGTACTTACAATTGATATTCATTTCATAGTTCATTTCAATGAGGTCAATTCCCAAACCATTACATTAATCACTACATAAGAATGGGAAAATAAAAAAGGGAAAATGAGCACTAACCCAATTGTTGGAGCCACCATGCAAGCCTTCCAAAAGGCATCAACAAATTTGGCACGTTTACCAATACTCAAAATAACCACCATCATGATTAGTTGTACAAACCCCCAAACCAGTCACCCTCAAAATGAACCACAAATCCCACCATCTAAAAGCCACATCATCACATCACCCAAAACCCCACACCATTAGCAAAGGATATAAGTGTTACTTCCTTGTCAGCCATTGAGTAACCACCCTCACTGGGTCATATAACAAAGAGTGGATTTGCAATCATAATCTCATCTTTGGAGCCACTATAAGGCACCAAGGAAGTAGGGCATTGGCTTGGGCCAAGGCCAACTCCTTCCTCATCACTTAATGAGCTATCAAAGACCAGGATGGGAGTAATGGGTTTCTCTAAACAAACCCCAAGACCTAGGTTGGACCTTATTAATTCTTTTGCAAACAGAGGTCCCTTCTCCTTTCCTTTAGTTAGTTTTTGTGAGACAATCCTGCTCCTCAAAACATAGGTGCCCCTAATAGGCACCTTCTCAAGTTTTATGCATACACTCCTCTTCTTTGGAACAACAGGTACCTCGGTCGATGGAAGCTTATCCTTTGGCATGTATGCAATTGGCTCCTGCATACTTAGCCTCTAGGACCTTTTCACAGGTGCAACAAGAGTGATTGGTTCACTCATCTTCTCAGAATACCACAATAATGAATGCTAAAGATGAAAAAGAATAGGGACCACAACTCCAAGAAGTTCACATGTACATGCAACAAAAATTCTTCAGGACCCAAGTTGCAGAATAGGATCGAGCCACAATTAGCAATATAGAACGTGCAAGTGCTTACACACCAGAATATCCCAGGCCACCACCCCTAAAATGCTTGCACTCACAACTTCCTACAATTCTCTCTCGCTCGCAGCCATAGCAATTAATTCCAAACTCTAGAAAACTTGTGAATGACTTGATTCATCTACAACAAATTCTCATTAAATAAGAGAATGTAAGGCTAATTGCAATTAATGTTCATCTCAACTTGCTCACATGAATAGGAACTCAATTACTGCATTTCAAATCTCCACCGTTGATCCCTACAGATTTAAAACTCAATTGATGAGGCATATTAATAATCACCACTTACTTTATAGATCGTACCAAGAAATAGTGAGGAAGTTCTTTAAAGTAGCCACACGTCCATTCAGATCTTTACCAGATCATCCTAACCCTATCCATCATCAATCATTTGAGTCGTGGAGAAATCCCAACCATATCCCCATGGCATCGCCCATCATTGGTTTGAAGTCCATTTCAAAACATCATCACATGATGGCTAAAGAGCTAGTGAAGAGCTACTAGCTGTTGATCTAACCCCTGGAAGATTTTACCCACAAATCTTCATTCTTCATCATTCATCACGGATCCTCTTCCCAACAGGCTGCCCTAACTGGTGATAAACTGCATTCGTATGATGGGGAAAACTCAACCCATCGGTGGTCACGGGTTCCTCTTTGAAAGGTAAAAGGCAACCGGTGATAGTGTAAATACAGACAATGAGTTATAAAAGGTAATTGCATTGTTGGTCATGGGTTACTTTTCAAAAGTGAGGGCACAACACACAATAGGCAATGAACTAGGCTTAATAGGTAAATGTTTTTGCTCATCACCAGTTGTTCTTTGGTGAGTGTAGCAAGACCCGTGATGGGTGATAAGCCTATAGTTGTAGATCCTAACTATGTTGGTGGAAGGGCATTGCTCATTATCAGTTGAATGTAGAATTATGGAACAGAACCCGTGATGGACGATAGACCGTGAATGACACCTTTATAGAGTATAAAACCACATGTGCACATAAGTCTTTCATAAGGAAAGAGCATTCCTAGGCACATCCGGTGACTTGAGATATGGGGTTGGTAAAGAATGATGGTGAGGGTCATAAAACACCACTTAACTTAGATGGTGAACTGGTGCATCTAGTCAATAGGTAAACATAGCCAATGAAAGGGTTGAGGGTAGGGTATGAGTGAGATGAACTACAAAAACTTGAACCCCAATGATACTGAAGAATGAAAATTCACAGGCTTGAATATAGCACCAATGGAACAATGAAAATAAGAGTTCCACCAGCACCTAAGGGAGGTGGATGGTAATTTCTTTGAGTAGTCTGCTATGAAACAAACACCATAGTGTGTCATTTCACAATGGAAGCAAAATAATTGACATCCTTATATTAGAACAATGAATATTGCATACACTCATTTCCATGGCATTGTGCAACAATGCCAAGATTTATCAACCATCACATGAGTGAGAACCTACCATTTTTTTTTCGTTGAATGAGTTACAATCACCAAGTCATGTAGCCAATACACTCTATGATCATTGTGAACATGCCCAAGCAACCCATGATAAATAGCATGGAATTTTATCATATATCACGGAAAAGAAAAGCAATGTAGACAAGACACTATATTTGTGAATGCAATATATAGGAATAATGAAACAGTGAAATGATGAAAAAATAATTTTGTAGACAAACATTTGCAACTATTTGAATCAAATAAAGCTAATAGAAAAGCTAATAGGAAGACATTAAAATCTATGGGACCAAAGCATGGACAAAAAATGTGAAAACTCAACATATATAGGTAGTGAGAATAGAAAACACAACATGGTTGCAGGATTTTAAACTTATTAGTCAAATGGAAGACACTTTTTTTGGAGAATGCATCTACAATATGTGCATATATAGTTTAATATACTGGAATTTTCTAAACATGTTATTGACTTATAGAACTTTCGACTTCTAGTTATTGTTGGTTCTAATCTCTATGCATATTTGACAGTTGAAGTTGTTTGTACCTGCTTATGTATCAATTTGTAATAACTACAACTATAGGTTTACACCACTATATGTTAAAATTAGTTGAAAGAGAATTTTAGGTATGTTGATAAACAATTGACATCATGAAATTTTAAAACATTTAAACAAAGATTGGAAAATGGAATATACAAAAGAGTGTATTGTTTTGAATGCCATATATTGAAAGTATCACACAAAAAAAATTAGAATGAGAATTTGGAAGATTAATAGAATAGAATGATCAAAACATGCCATTGGCCTATACAAGTTGTACCATCTAGTTATTGTTGTGTAGTATCTTTGTGCATCTTTGGCATTATACCCATTTTGCACAAATTATTACTTGGTATTTTTTTTAAATTAAACTTAGAAATGCTTGAAAATATGATGGCACACAGGCTAAGGCAGATGCAAGGACAATTTTCTTGGAGCCTTTTTTAAAGCTGGACTATGGGTTGGGAGCAAAAGCATCTAACGAGGGTTGAAGTCATTCCATATGTGTCTCTTTGTTGTGACATTGAGAAGTGTATTTGTTGTTGCTAAGCTTGGATTATCTCTCAAATGAGAAAGCTAGATCAATATGAAGTCTTTCAATTTATTTAACACAATAAATAGTTGTAAAAGTCAACCCTTGCCTCTCTTTGTTGCCTATGTTTATTGTTGATCTATCCAATGTTTAGCCTTTTGCTTTATGTACTGTGATTCCCCATGCCATAGTGAGTGGAAATTGTGTTTAACTACCCTGAATTATAGCTGGAATGGTGATGTCTCTTGGATTTTTTGGGTCCCATGGTGGACCAATGTAATTTTGGAAGTGAACAACAACATAGTCAGGTTGGTTTGGTGGTTTATAATGTGCATTGTACACAATAGTTGTAACAACACCAAGGGATCCATTCACTAGGATAGCTTGAATCCACAAATTTGTTGTTAGCATCACCTATTCACCAACACAAAGTAGCAATTATGGGAGAAGCTAGTGGTCATCTCCATGATCAAATGTATGTTATTGTGGTACTCAATCAATGCTAATGGCTATGGGTAGATTTAACTATTTGATCATTTTTTTGTTGTGGAATATGACCAAGCCATTTGTGGCAAACAAATGTGTAGAAACATCAAATTGTTTCTGTGGCTTTCATAATCAATCATGGAGAGCCTCACCATTTCTTATAGAATTTCCTAGAACTTTTTTTGTGAAGGGATATCTCCTTTTTGGTGGAAAATAGTGTCCAATGTTATCAAGACTATGAAAGTGTGCCACTACAACCAATGAGCGTGAAGTGTAAATAGGGGTATCCATAATAGGTGGAAACTTGGCAAGATCACCAACAAGGTAGAAACACTACCAAATGGCTCCCTCTGGTTATCTGGGAATGCTTGGCACAATCAACTATCTATTTTTAGCAGCAACTTTGGGCCTAGAAAACTTATTTCATCTATCAAAATGTATTGAATATACTTAAATTCTTCTTGGAATATTGTCAATTGTTTCCCTTGTAAAGGATTCATATCCTTTATGGGAATCCAAAGTGTTGTATGGATTGTGGAGGCACATATACTCTATGCAACAACACCTGTAGGAGCCAATGTGAGTAAGTAGCCATTGGATTCAACAAAAGAGATGTCAAGGATGCATGCAGAGAGGGGCTTTGAGTGAAGGTTGTATGCAATGGGACTTGATTATTTGAAGGGTCAATTGCTATTTTGGTGAAATTTGATGGGCTAACATATCTACAGGAGAAAATTGTACCATAACTTGCTCACGTTGTGCCTTGGCTGATGGGATGAATTGCAAAGCAATATTATGAAGTTTTTTAGGTACATGGTTTGTATTCCATGGATGGTTCATATCAAAATCCTACCTACCCAGTAGCTGAAGGTGATTTATACTAAAGTTAGTAGTAGTACCAAGCCAAGAGAAAAATTCTCATTCATGTTCATCCATAGACAGTCAATAGTTCAAATCATCAATATCATAATCATGTTCTTCTTTAATTGTGGATGCAACTGGGAGTCTATTAACATGCCAAGGATGATAACCAACTCTTTTTAAAAATTTCCAATTTTGTATTATCTCTTTTTTTAGAAGACCTATATATGTTTGTATGTTTCAGAAAGGTTTGTATAACATAAGTTCATCCCAACAAAATGTCTCAAATATCTCTATATCTTCAATGGGAATAATCTTGAACAACAGGTAGACAAGGATGGTGCCTCAGTTTCCATATAGCCTTTTTGCACTTCTATGAGTGTGTATGTAGGCAGACCAAGTCAATTAGGGATACACCACCTATCTCTGAAGACCTTTGCATATAGCAGTGAATATAATTTTTGGGCAACTCTTCATCAATATCATCTTTGTTCATACATAACCATGTCTTGTTACAAACATTCAAATGAACGTATCGTGGGCTTGAAGTGAGAAAAGGGAAATTTTTGTAACATATGGCACGTCTCCTGTGCAGAGATGTCACACTCCACAAGAATATTCATCATGAATTTTTGATATGAAACCAGTGCTCTATCCTCGAATATATTTTTATTTGAAAGTCTTTTCAACATATCAAGATAATTTTCTAATTTTTTCTCAGATTTAACTGCATATTTAGAAATATAATTCAAAACAATTTTCCTAGAAACAACTGGTTGGCAGTCAACATTGGCATGCCAAATTTCTAGCATGGCTAAGCTATGAATATTTAGGTGATCATCATTTCTTGTTGGCTTGTAGGATTTTTTAGACTCAACATCAAATGTCAATGTAGAGGTAAGTTGTTGCTGCCAAGGTGTTTTATACTGACATTGTAATTACTCTCCTTTTCTCCTTAAAAAAGTATATTCAAAGAATTTTTGGTTCCTTTGAACTATGTTTATTGACTCTTCATAATCTATGATTGGATCATTGGAAAGGATTTGGATTGTGGTACGCAAGCATGGGTTTTCTTCAGAACAATGATACATTCTAAGCAATCTTTGTGTAGGGTAACATGGATTCCAAGCTGAAATGTATCTATCAAAAAATTTCATTTCCATGGTAACATCATGGTCATTGGACCAATCATGAGTTTCCATGTCGAGAGCCTCTAGAAAACATTAAAAACCATGCACATGTGTAGAGCCACAATGCTGCCATTCATATTTATACCAATAATATTTTGCATGCAAAAGCTTTTCGATCACCTCCTCATGGAAAATTGAGAATCTATGATGAAAATATAAATATGTTATATGTGGATTGTAAACAACACTATCTATTAGTGTCTTTGTTGAAGGCACCATTGTTAAACGAGCTACAAAAGAGAAAACTTTTTTTAGGTCATCCCATTTTGTGTTTGCACAACTCAAAGTGAAAAAAGGGTAGGCATGCCAAGTTTTTCGATCATAGCAGTTAGTTGGGCCTAACAAGAGTTCCAAAAAGAGCAGGTCTCGCTCAATGATGTACCAAAACACATCAACTGCTCAGTTATTCGGTGATCAGGAGTAGCTTGAAGCTATTACTGCAAAACATATGACCTGGGGGTTTTTCCCTCTAGATCCACTCGAACAAAGACAAAAACAGTTTGTTGATTGTGATGTCTCATTATCAAGTTGTAGAGAAAATATCTAAACCTAACATGTTTGCCAAATCTGTGGTCAAAATATCTCATTAGGTGGAAGGAATATTCATGCAAGTGAATTTTAACATTTCTCAATTGAAGTGGATGCGCTGCTCCAGTGGGGAACAATGTTGGAAAGACCATTGAAAATAAACATTCAGTGTTGTATTCATTAACAGGAGAAGAGCTAATTTTAGGCCAAGACAAGATATTCTGCTCTTTTTTTTCAATTTGTAAGACATGTTTGATTGCTTGCAGCTCTCGCCTCATTTGGTAAGGAAGGAATAAATGATGAAAAGTTTGAAGAGCCATTTTCTTCTTGACCAACATTTGTTGAGTTGGTTTATGCCATTAGCTCTTCATCATAAACTTGGTATATTGTATGCAAGAAATTGGACACATCAACAACAACATCAAGTAACATATTAAGATCCTCAATATCAATCTCAACATCATTGTAGTATTTTTCATATTGAATTTTTTATTCCAATAAATCCATCACATAATTTTTATTAACATAACAATCATAATTCCCGCCTTCAATGGTGTTTCAATGGATGATCATGATCTCAAGGTCTTACAATCAGCGTGACAAAATTTTTACTATGCTCGAGATATCCTGAGGGAAGCTTATCGTGTGACCACTATATTTAAATTGTGCTCCTCTAGCGTGGGACACCATAAAAACTTACACATGTGGCACCTAACCTTGACATTCAAGTGTGCATCCCTATGTAGCTTTCTCTACATATTTGGAAAACATAAAGGCTGGAAAGTGCATCTATATGATGTTGAAACTACTTTACCACAGCAAGATAACTGTCATTGAATATTTCTTTTTAGGTGTTGTTGTTGTGTTGGTGCAACATGGGAGTTTCTCTGAGATTGTATATAAGGGGTGGCATCTACCATTGCAAATGGGTGCTACAAGGGAGGATTGTTGGTAGTCTGATGTGTAGGTATGGTTGTTACAGTTATCCTTTGCTACAAGTATTTTTGGTGGTGCTTCATGGATATTTCCTCTTTATGTTGCCTATAGTACAAATAGTTCTATTGCTATTTTTTACCCTCTTTAAATTTAGCAATTGATTGGACTATGCAACTTGAATGTACTTGCACAACCTACAAGTATACATATAAGCTCAAGCACATTAGGATATATGACTATACATGTATAACCATAGATATATTTAGAGTAGAAATTACACATAAACATATAACAAAATATATATGTGTATCCATGTGTATATAAATCTATATCTGTGAATGATCAGAAAAGGAATAGCATAGTTTGAACATTAGAATATATTAAAATATATACATAATGATTTTGTAGTTTTTTGTGTTAACCACTTCCACTATTTCACTATTCCTATATCCCATGTTTAGAACAATGCAATATTAGTTACACACAACCAATAGAAAGTTATGTTTGTTGAAGCCAACTATATATAAGGATTTATGTAGGCATGTATCTACGCACACATGATGCAATGACAATTTGGGAAAAATCTGCTATCTTCATATCTGATCTATGATATTGTAGTCTTTGCTTTGCATCCTTTTCAACTTTACATATACATATACATACATATGAATTTATATATACACATACATATACATATACATATACATATACATATGCATATGCATATGCATATACACACACATACATATACATACATACATATACATATAGATACATATAGGAGTTGGTAGCCTCGGTACACGAGAGTTGGATAGTAAGTGTTTGCTTGCATGAGGCTTAATACATTCCATTGTTGCTGCACAATGGGAGCAAGAAAAGAAAATGTGGGAAGACGGAGTAAATGCAATATTCAATGTTGCAATTTGAGAAACTATACTTTGATTAAGTTGCATTGTCAAAAGATTTATTGTGCTATTGATTTCATAGCAAATGGAAAAAAATTGTTGTCTTCATATCCAATCTATCATATTGTACTATTTTTTTTGCATATACATAGACATACACATATGCTTATACATATGCATATACATACACATATACATATACATATGCATACATGCATACATATACATACATATACATATATACAAATACATATACATATACATATATACATACATATGCATATATGTATACATAGACATATATACACATATGCATACACATATACATATACATATATACATACATACACATACAGATATACATATAAATGAAAGGGATGCTTTTATATGCCAGAAAATAGGAATGCATATCTACTTCCACATCCATATGCTTTGTCAATATGACCCATGTATATATACACCTTAAAGCCAAGAAAATTGGAAACAATAATGCCAAATTTGCAATAGGTATAACAAAAAGGAAAATTATACTTACGAAATCAGGATCTAAAGGCTGGTGGATTATGCCCTCAGATCTGGACTCCATAGTGGCACCAGTGGGTGCTGCCAGGAAATCAATATTAGGGGGTTATGCAAACCCATCCACAAAGCCTGTTTCCATAGATAGTTCTAGGAACTTATTTGTAGGCACAAAATGTTGCAATTTTAGTTCACTAATTGATAGCTCTATTTCACAATAAAAATAAAATATTAATGTATTGCAATATCCCAATGGTAATTGGCAAACAACTTAGAAATATCAATCTATAACCATTCCATCTTTAATACTATCCAAACAACATGAGATACAAGAAAAAGAATAGAAATCCACTTTTAATGTTGTGCAAACACCAGGGGATACATTAGCAAAACTAAAAAATGATAAATGCAAATGCATATACCCCTATATGTATCTCTCTATCTTTGAGGCCGCTTATATTTGTATCCATGTAGTTTTTTATTATTTCTATATATGTGTATTTATGCAGTTTTTTATTTTTTCTATGTTATGGTAACAATGATATGATGCAATAATTTTTCCAAAATGCATATAACATCACAGGATTAATTGGAAATTCAAACTAAATTACTTGGTATTCAATATTATGGACAAAACAATGATGCAAAATACCCATGTAAAATGACTTACAAATTCCACAACATAACAATTTGGGAAACTTCAATTCTATTATAGAAGAGACCCAAGGGAAACAATTCTTACAATAGTGTAATACGCAAGGAACGCCACAACGGATCTTTCAAAAATGTAATTTAATCAATATATTTTCTTACCTTACAAACAAAAAAATGACAATTAGCAATTTGTTATCTGGAGCTTCAAACAGATGAGGGAAAAAGAATATCATGCAACATATTGGTACAACACAAGCAATATATGTAACAGTTGTAAGAGCTATTAGGATGATACTCAAGAATCAAACATATGTCATGCTTAAGCATTTTCCTAATAGTTCTTTTACAATTTTTGTGTTTGTCTATAATATTTAATGCCAAATAATGGAGCTTGAATGTAGAATATATGTATGTATATATATGTAGAAATAATTAAGTACATATATGCATTGAATTTCAACTTTCTCTACACATTTATAAACACGTTTATATAAGAAGATATATATATCCATATGTACATATCTATATATCTATTTATATATACACTACTATATCTAAGTAGATGTGTATAGCATATTTGTTTCTCACTATCTAACTCCTGCACTTGAAATTTATGAAGGAAACAAACATCCAAACTGATTTTCCCCTCAATTAAGTAGTTGGGAAGGCTAAAAATTCAAACCTTTTTCTTTTCTTATAGCATATTATCTACTCCAAAGTTTGGCATTATTATAGGCAACTAAAGGTTTGAATTTGAAGCCTTCTCAACTAGACAACTAAGGGAAAATCTAGTCTGGATGTTTACTTGCACTTTCAAAAGAGCCACAGGGGTCCTGGTTTGTATATATGGATATATATGTTTGCATGTATATATATATTTAAATGTACAAAACAAAAAATTCAATATATATATATACACCAATTGTAGTGCAATGGTGCAGTAGGAAGTAAATGCAATATTCAATGTTGCATTGAGGGAAAGTACACTACAAAATATGCAAGAAAATATATGGATTCAATTGCATTCCCAGAAGAGCCATTCTGGAATTATGAATATGTTACATATATTGCATGATTAAATGTTGTCTTCTTAACAAATAGAAACTTCAAACAAATAGCCTATCAACTAAAGATATAAAGTTGAATAGATAAAAAAAACTATTAGAATAACACTTAAAAGCCACCAAAATATTTTTTCCTCCATGCTTATACAAATATCTTTTCAACTTTCCAAGTAAATTATGTAATCCCAACTCTTTATGACGATACTTATTTTCTTTTGGCTATGACAACAATTATATGATGCAACAATCTTTGTAAAATGTGTATAACGCCACAGACTTAATTATGAATTTGAGCTACATTGCTTGGAATTAAATATTATAGACAAAACATTTATGCAAAGCACCCATGTAAAATGACTTGGAACAAATAGTTCTTATCCTAACACCTCTTATACAATTTCTCTGTTTGTCTTCAATATTTATTAACAAAGAACATAGCTCAAATCTTGTATGAATATGTTTCATGATATTATTTTTTCCCTGATCTGCTTGAAGCTCCCTGCAACAAATTTCCTAAGTTTGTTGCCCCCGTGTTGATGTTTGGTTTTGTGACCATTGCCAGATGGAAATCGAGGAATGCAACTATCACTATCTTTTGTAGTTAAAGTTGCAAGACCATTCAACCAACTGTTGCATAGATTGCTTGTGTTGTGTGAATATGTTTTATGGTATTCTTTCCTCCTATTTTAAAGATCTATTTAATGTTGGGTTTTGATATTCTCTCATTTTTTGTGGTTCTTGAGTGTTTTCCTAATAGTTCTTTTACAATTTTCCTATTTGTCTATAATATTTAGTGCCAAATAATGGAGCTTGAATTTAGAATATATGTATGTAATATGTAACCATTCAACCAACCTTTCGTGTATTGCTTTTGATGAAGCTACCACAAGTTTGCTGCAAATTCTAGCAAAAGACTTGTACATGTTGTAGGAAAGCTCTGAGTCTACAACATATCCTATTGATATTATTAAAGGCCTTGTTTGTAAAACATACATCATTATTGAGTGTGTTATATCAATATGTTTCACTATAATCTTTCTTCTTGATTTGTTTCAATTTGACCATCATACATTGGCTGCTACAAATACACAACATATTCTATTATGCAGACTACATTTCTGCACCCTCATGAGCTATCTTTTCAACTTGCTAAATCAGCTATATAAAGTTGGTTCTTTATGATAATACCCACTTTCTTTAGGTTATGACAATAATTATATGATGTGATCCTAAATATTTTTTACATAAAAAGGACCTTGCCCATTTCTTTAAACTTATACATAAATAACAAATTTTGAAACATATTGATACAAGATTCAAGCTACATCCTTTCATACCAACCCTCTACATATACATTTTTATGCAATCACTCCTATGTTAATGCGTCTAATGGAAAATATGCACACAAATAACTAAAACAATAAATGCAGGCCAATAAAAATACTAACCCTAACCATATTTTTTGAGGAACGAAATGAGATTCAACTACAATTGCTCCTATGGTAATGGTTATAAGGCCAAAGATGGAAAAAGATAAACTCACTCGCATGCCAAGCAAGGGCCTATCCAAAAATATGCACATTGTGTGAAAGGTACACAGCGGGAAAAAGAATATCATGCAACATATTGGTGCAAGACAAGCAGTCTATGTAATAGTTGTAAGAGCTATTAGGATGATACTTAAGAATCAGATGTATATCGTTCTCTAGTGTTTTCCTTATATTTCTTTTACAATTTTCCTATATTTCTATAATATTTAATGCCAAATAATGGAGCTCAAATTTACAATATATGCATGTATGTATGTATATATATGTATAATATATATATATACATTTGTAGACACATATATATACTATGTGCATCTTTGGTGTTATACACATTTTGTACAATTAGTCCCTTTGTATCTTTCTAATTGATCTAACTTCAAATCCTTACAAAGATGATGGTATAGATTGTGAGAAGCTACATAATTTATTCTTGTGTTTGCATATATACATTTGCACATTGATTGAGCTACCATGGTTTTGATTTCACTTTAGTGTCCACAATCTTTTTAGTCTACTAACAAATAGTGTAATTGTATAAAAGGAGTTGCATTATCTAGCATTCAGTATTATAGAGAAATGGGGAAATTGTAATGGAGCTATTAGTAAAATATACATACATATATTTATGCATATATACATATCTATACACATGTATATACATACATACATACATACATGCATACATACATGTATATATATATAGACTTAATCGAGAATCCAAGCTACATTAGTGTTATTCTAATACCTCTTTTACAGTTTCTCTATTTCTCTATAATATTTAGTGCGAGGTGATGCAGCTCAAATTTTCAATGAATTTTATGGGGTTATACTCTTTTTTACATAGGTGTTTTGCATAGATGATTAATTTAGTGTTAATGTCTTCTTGTTATATGTTTCTATCTTTGATGTTATACCCATTTTGGATACTTCAAAGAGATTATCGCTCTTTTTGGGTGCAAGAATTGCAGATAAATCTTCTTTCTTCCATGAGAAATTGTAAAAGAGCTATTAGACAACAAATCCTATTCACAGCTCAGCTGGTGAAAATCCCATCGAAAAATTCAAACAAATAACAAACACTCTGCATATCTATATATATGAAATCACTCCTATGTTAATCACCAATTTCTCCTATGTTAATGCATCTAACGACAAAGATACACACAAAAAACTAAAACAATAAATAGAGCACAATAAAATTACTAACCCTAATAATATTTTTTGACGAATGAAACAAGATTTCACTATAGTTGCTCCTATGGTAATGGCTATAAGGCCAAAGATGCATAGAGATAACTACAAATAATAAACCAAGAATGGAAAAACTACAAACCCTAGCCATATTTTTTGATGAAACAAAGAAGATTTAACTGTAATTTTTCCATCCATACAAAACCATAATGCCATACATCCATGGAAAATGACTTACAAATTCTAGACAAAAATAGTTTTAACATAAACAATAAATAAACCATTTATACACAATTCCAAAGTAAAATGACCTACAGATTATGTAGAATGATAGTATTAAAACCCTCCAATCTGCCATAAAATGGAGCTGAAGCCGACAATTTTTACAATAGTCTACTATCAAACAAACCAGGGAACTATAGATGATGATTTTTAGAATAGTTCACTATGAAACCAACACCACAATGGCTTTTTTGACAATGCAACTTAATCAATACACTTCCTCACACATTACACAAAAAATTTGAGCTACATTTCCTAGAATTAAATATTATAAAGAAATTGTAAAACAAATATAACATGACAAATCCTATTCACAGCTTCACTAATGAAAATCCTGTCAGAAACTTCAAAAAAATAACAAACCCTCTACATATCCATATATATACAATCACTCCTATCTTAATCTACAATTAGGAAATAAAATTACCAACCCTAACCATATTTTTTGATGGAATAAATAAGATTTAACTACAATTGTTCCTATGGTAACGGGTATAAGGCCAAAGATTGACAGAGATAACTACAAAAAATAAACCAAGAACGAAAAAATTGCAAACCCTAACCATATTTTTTGATGAAATAAAAAAGATTTAACTACAATTTCTCCATCCACAGAAAACCATAACACTAGATATACATGCATAACAGCTTACAGATTCTCGACAAAATTTTTAACATAAACAATAAAGAAAAAAATTATACAAAACACCCATGTAAAATGACTTATAGATTGTGGAGAACGATAGTTTTAAAACCCTCCAATATTCCACAAAAAGCAACGAAATCTAATGATTTTTACAATATTCTCCTATCAAACAAACCAGGGAACCATAGGTGATGATTTTTAGAATAGTCTGCTATCAAACCAACACCATAATGGCTCTTCCGACAATGCAACTTAATCAATATACTTCCTTACACATTATGCAACACATCAATGTTGAAACCCTTAAACCTGCTATCAAAACGAACAATAAGTAGAGAACGAAAGACATAAGTAATAAATTAATCATTTATGCAAAATACCCATGCAAAATGACTTACAAATTCCATAGCACAACAGTTTTAAAAGCATCCAACCTGCTAAAAAATGGAGCTGAATGTAGAAAATTTAACAATAGTTTGCTATCAAACCATCACCACAATGGCTCTTTTGACAATACAACTTCATCAAAGTATACATTCCTACACAAGAACATTGAATATTGCATTTACTTTATCTTCCACCATCGTACAACGACAAGATGCATTGATGCTAGTGCCAACAAACACTTGCCATTCACCTTCCTCATATCCAGGACACCATTCTCTACCTCCACCAACCCACGTAATTACCAAGGTCCAGGTCACCACAAAAAAATCTGGTGACCTGCCTGCTAGCCAAGACACCCCTAGTGCCAACAAATCTAATTCACAGCTAGGCTGACGAAAATCCTGATGGAAACTTCAAACAAAATAGCCTATTGGATAATTAATTTTCAATACTGATTATGTTTTCTTAGTTTCTTTGAATTTTCCAATAAACTCTTTCCATTTCCACTTCAGTTTATATGTTCCTAAAGGAATGAATAGATGTTATCATATGAGAAGGGATAGATGATAACTGCACATCACTTTGTCTCTCATGTGTTCTCATTTAATAAATATTTATTTTATCTTTAATAAATTTCAAATATTATTATTTTATGTTATTTGAGCTAAGTCAATTTATATTGTTTTAAAATTGTCTATTAAAACTAATCATTAAAGATTTTTAACATGTTCAGTTAAAAATATAGGTGAAGATTGGATAATAGTTCTTCTTATAAACCTAAGGCTAGTCATTTTAGTTAAATACAATCACACATTTTTTGACTCGCTTCAAAAAGAGATTGTTGTCTTCCTATTAAAATGTGATGATCCATTCCTTTTATATCGAGATAAGGAAAAAAAATGCATATTATGTAATTATTTAAGATAATTTGCTTATAAATAATAATGAGAAAAGTTTAATAATAGACAAGGCAAAGAAGGTAAGTGCTACAAGAATCAAACAAAAATCTACAAAACATTATGACATAGGTCATGCAAATGGTGATTAGAGAAGTGGAAAATAAATTAGAAGATACATAAGGTAGGGTGCAAGTATCATTTTTCTTTTTTAGAAAAAATAAATTCTAGGCCTTTAAATGAAACAAATGATTTGATTATAGAATAGTTACTCAATTGCCACAACATTTTTGGAATATTTATGGAAATTGTGAAATTGTTGAGATGGTTTTCTTTAGGAGTGATAAATCCATCACAACATGAAGTGATAAATTTGGCCTTTTGTTCTGAAACAACTAGTATTCTCAAGAACATATTGAATTCCTCTTATTTTAAGTTTCTTAAGGCTTATAAAACACCTAGGAGTTCTAAATTTATCTAGAATTTGCATGTGCCATCTAGAGGCATAAAAAGGGATTTGAGTTGAGTTGAAGCGAACTCTAGTATAGTTCATAATTTTAACTAGTTGTCACTTGCAAAGTACAAAAATTAAATTTTGTAACAAAAAGTTATTATAGTGTCCTAGGTATTGAAATAGATTTATTTTATGTTATTTTTGTGTCCAATATACCTAAGTGTTAGTATTAGCAATCTATTCACTTGAAATCCTATGTCGTATGTTGTTTTCTCCAAACACCTTTAGAGGGCATAAATTTGGATCCAATTTTCTAATTTAGTAATTTATAAAAATTGGAGATCTTGATGAGTTAGAGATTATTAAAACCATCAAAACTACTCAAAATAGTGATAAAATGGCTTGAAATAACATGTTACCTAATGAAAATAGAAGGGTGAGAGGTGGAAACCCTTAAGTAGGCTACATCTTTGGGCTATAAATGAAGATCTAGAGATGCTCAAGATGATTAATGTAGTAATATTGAATAAATCTCTACCTAGACATTCTCCTATTATGATTGTTGAAATCATCAATGAAAAATAACCTTCATATTCTTTTAAACAATAGTCATAAGAAGAGATAATCGATGCCATAAAACATCAAACAAAATTTGGAGACCGTTGGAGATTCTCTAGAGATTAACTATAGAGATTCCCTAGACTAAGCATCATTTCCAAGTCAAATTCAATAGAATATTCCTCAAAAATAGGTTCCAACTATAGATACTCAATCCCTAAGACTAAATTTGAATTATTTCAATAAATCAAACTAGAAGCAGTTTAGTAAACATAACTCATTTATTAACAATAAAAACTTTGGAATGACCAGCATATCAAAAGAAAAAATTTCATTTAGATGATTAGGTTCCTATCTTTTATCCCAATTCAAGGAATTCAAAGCAAGTTACATACACATTGGATGAGAATGTATGAATTCAAAGGATTTTGTGATAATGGGACTATTCAACTATCACATACCAATGGGGAATGGAAATTTTTTTTGATGAATGGACACAATACTTGAGTCTTTCAGTTTCTTCCATCAAAGAGGAATTTTATAGCAATCTATAATATGTTTTATCGACACAAGACTTACGTCTTTCAGTTCCTTCCATCAATTAGTTAGAGTACCACCCTGTCAAGATGGAAGTTGTGGGTTTGAGCCCCATCGGTCCCGATCAAATAAATTGAACAATTCTTTGACCGGTCCCTACCCCAAAGAAAAAAATAGGAAAAGACAGTAGAATATAATAGATTTACTAGGGATTCTATAGATCTATCTATATCTACATAATTAACCAAATCTATAATGACCATTTTTATCAACGTGATAGATCTATGTTATATAAGGGAGGTTCCCTCTCCTACTCTTACCAATATCTAAAGTTTTACAAAAAAATAATTAAAAACTAGTAAATGTCAATCTTCCCTCAAAGAAAGTGAGAGGTGAAAACCAACGAACCTAGAATCACCATCTGCAACAAGAAAACCTTCACAATGCATGAGAGAAGCACATGCTATTTCACCAAAAGTGGATGAAAATTGAGATGCTATAAATTACATAATGTGTAGCCTTTTAAAGGAATGAAAAAATGCAGCGGGTGAGAAAACTACCCTACAAGAAAAAACCACTTGGAGTAATTTACCCTAAGATAAACTCAATACACTAACACCCCCCCTTAAGTGAAAACTTAGGGAGAATTACTATAAAAAATAAAATGCAATATGGTTCCTTGATACACAACTATATTAGGTACCCATTTACAACTACTATGCAATGCAATGTAATACCCCTTTGTTTTGCTTTCTGGCTAGACAGTGTGTCCTTGTTTGCTTTGATGTGTTTTTTGGTTATTGAGATGCTTTATCATGTGTGTGCAATTTGATCGCTAATTATAGATAGATAGTCTATTTGTGTGATGTGATGTATCTTATCTAATGCTCTATTTGTCATGTTTTAATTGGTGTAATGATGATTAGTTATTGTAACATGTTATATTGCTTGAGATATTTGTTTATGACGGAACTGTCAGTCTATGATGAGTGCATTGGTGAAGGGGACGAGATTGCATCACTTGCTTGTGAGTGCCCTACGATTCTACAATTTCCCCTTCACGGTGTGTTTATTATGTTATATATATGCATGTTCGATATACTCTATGTTCACAGGTTGACAAGTACAGGACATCAACTCCACCTAGTTTCACAGGGTTGAGCATGTCCATTGGCCAATGGTAATCGATTAGGAGATAGTAACTACATTTTTTGTGTCAAGTCATCACCCTAGTCATAGTGCTTAATCGGGTTTTAGTCGGTTAAGTTGTTTTAATGTTGTTCATCTCTCCCTAATTTTATTAATTGCAAGTGGAAAAGGTAAATAAATAGCTTTATGTATTTAGGTTGCTTATTAAATTTATCTGGTTATGATGTTAGAAAGATTATTGAAATTATTAATTAATTTAATTTAATTAATAAAATAATTTAATCTTGGATTAGATTTATTTTATTGATTAATTAAATTAATTGTGTGGAATTGAATTAAGTTATTTTTTTGGGGATTTTAAAAGTGTTAAATTCTTTGAAAAGGAAATTTTAAAAGTTTAAATGCTTTTTGAAAATAAATTATTAAAAGCTTTAAATTCATTTTGAAATAGAAAATTTATAATAAAGTAAATGATTTAAATATGTTTGAAATTTAAACTATGTTTTAAAGTGTTAAAATGCAAATATCTTGTAAATGCATAAATTAAAAGATTTAAAAGTGAGACATTTTGAAAATACATAAAAATATCTATATTGTTATAAAATATTTATAATTGGAAAACGAAAATATCTTGGAGATTTTTAAGGCATTGACTAAATTTGGGGAAAAAAACTTAGGAAAGCATTCCATTTGTTTGGATTTTGGGGGATTTTTGAATTCCAATTTTGGAGAAAAGAAAAATTGCTGCAAAAAAAAAGAGGAGGGTTTTGTTCTTGTGGGATTCAATCTTGAATTTGCAAGGAGAGGCTTGGAAGGAGATCTGGGTTTTTAATTTGGCAAGAAGCTCAACACCAAATTGTTTCTTCAAACTTCAGATCACATCATAGGTTCTTTTTTGTTTAATTGCTTTGAAATTGTTTTGGATTTTCAATTGAAAACTTGTTTGGAAACAAATTTGAAAACTTTGTTGAACACATGGAAAATCTTAGATTCTTGTGGAAAAAGAAAATTCTTTAACATAAGTTGAAATAAAGAAATTAGTTTTGAAGATTTAACAATAGATAAATGGAAAGAAAACAAAAAGAAGTTAGAAACCTCTTTTGGATTTGGGTATATCCAGAAATTCATATCAGGAAATCATGTTGAAAATTAATTTTATTGTAAATTTCCTGTTGAAAACATGCCCAATTTGACTTTAAAATGGAGATTTTATGTATATATATATTCATTCTGTATATATATATATATATATATATATATATATATATATATATATATGTATGTATATATATATATATATATATATCATGATTTTTGATCTTTTATATTGGAAGGTTTGTTTTTTTTTTCCTATAGAAAAATCTAGAAAATAAAATTCGTTCTGTGTTTTTACACAGGGGAGGGTTTTTAAATTTTTATTGAAAATAAAAATGTATATAAAAAAAATACTATTTTTTTTTAGTGTTTGGTGGGGGGCCAGCTACACATAGCCGCCCCATGGAGGGGTGAGTGCTCCCCACAGCCTGTGGGGAGGGCGCAGGCAACGCCAGCCTCCATAGGGGAGGTTGGGCGCAACCAGTGGCTGTGTCCTTCCTTCCCTTATGGGGAACTGCGGGTCATAAAAAGGTAATTTCATTTTTATTTTTTTTTTTAAAATTTAAATTTTATTTTTTTATTTTATATTATATATTATATAATATATAAATATATATTATATATATAATATTCATATATTATGTCTATAATATATATATTTATTATATATATAATATATTATAATTTAAATAAATATTTTATTATTCTATATTTTAAATAAATGGGGTTTGATTTAAATGAGTTGAAGTTTGAATTTTTTTTTTAAATATATGTATATATTTAAATAATATTTATATATATTTAAACATATATATATAATTGTATATACGTTAAGTATATAATTATATATATGTTTAACATATATTTATATTTAAATATATTGATATTAAGATGGATATTTTATTTAATGATGCAAATATTGATTTTGTAAGAGAATGATGTTCTTAGAGAATTGATTTTGATCATTAGTTGTAATTAAGGAAGTTGGAAGAAAACAATTAGTTTAAGCTTCTGATTTCAATTAACGTTAATTAGTAAAATTGATTACATGCAATATGTCATTGTTTGGCTTGGATTTAGGAAATCCTAAAGTAGGTGATTAAATCATCAAATTGTCTTTCGTTATGAAATCTCCCTCTTTCGTGATGTTAGGCAAAAGGAAATAATTGATTTTTTTAAAAATGTTTTATCTTGAAAAGAAGAAATGGTTATTATTATTATTATTATTATTTGAAAAGAAGAAATGATTTATTGATTTGTTCTTAATAGAAGAAGTAACTATTTTATTTTATTATTATTTAAAAGCAATTAAGGAATTGAACATATGGTTTAAATTTCATCTTTTATCTGAAAGAGACATTACTAAGTTAGTTTTATTAAGGCAATAAATTACTGAATGTTAATGAAGGAAGTGGATTTAGGAAATCCAAATATAGATTTAATTCCTATTTGATTGCCCTTCTTGAATGTACACTCCTTCTATTTTCACTTTGGGGAAGTTAATTCTAGAAGGGTTGTTAAGTCTTCCAGAAGGGGTTTAACTTTTTGGGGTTGTTGTATTTTCTTAGTCAATCGTTGTATTGCCTTGAGTAGGGTGTATAGTTGTATCCTATTGTTTTACCTAGTTTTCACGAACGGGGATGGTTTGTGTCTCCTATGGATTAGGAGTGGTTACTGTGATTTGTGCCTCCTATGGAAGGAGTGGATTATGTGTTTTGTTGCCTCCAGTGTTTGGAGAGGGTTTTGAATTTTGTTGTCTCCTGTGTTTAGAGTGGGATTTCATTATATGTTCCTCATAGAGTTGGAGTGATTGTTTATCTTGTTTGTATGCCCTTTGGCACCCTTGGTGATTAGTTTTGTGCTAGTTTGTTGTCAAGTAGAAGAGTGGCTTCTGTTAGGGGCCAAAGCCCAAAGAGGTAAACTGGATAACCTTTGGAGGTGGTTTAATCAAGTGATAACTAAATCAATGTACTTAGAAGTTAGGCAGTATTTCACACTAATTAAGATAATTGAGCCTCGCTCATGGACGCAAGGGCTTGTATAGAGTTGGGATGGGATGGGAAGGCCTGGAATGGAAAGTTCATCTATATTTTCTTTATGAGAGGTATTTGATTTTGCATGAGTGAGTATGGGTGTCGGGATTCGGTAGAGGCCACTAGGACAACCCATAGTGGGGGCCAGAGCCTATGAAGACTCCCAGAAGAGATCCTATGTTGAGTTGTGTGATGACACTCTTTCTATGACAACAGTTGGTATTTGGATTTGTGTGTATGGTTTCTTATCATACCTGATCTATTTTATTTCTGGAAGCAATGTGACTTATGTCAGTAATGTTAGAGTTGTACTTGTATTATTCGTATGGGTGTATGGTTCATGTGATTGGTTGTGTCAGTGTGAGTTAGCATGTGTCTATTGGTTGATGGTCTTGTATAGGATTCCTTGTTACTATCTCCTAGCAAGGGGGTGAGCCTTCAGGTATCACATGGTTGGGTGGAACGTGCACCTTAATCCATTGGGTTGTCCTTTTGTTCGTGTGGATGAGATTTCTAGTTAGAGAGTTCGTGGGATCTAGATTCTTTTCATACTTTATTCATTTCAAATGATATTGTATTTTATTATCCCTCATTTGTTATTGAGGTGGATTTGTGTAATATGTAATCATGCTTATTGGATTTACCTCATTTGGGGAATGAGAGTTGTAAACATATTGTAAATTATTGTTATTGGAAACATGTGGTATCTCTTATGCTTTGATGTAATTTTATCATGTAAGGAATTTATTTTTATTTAATTTATTAAGTAATAAAATGTTTGGTTTCAATTCATGTTTCTTGTTTGGGTTTAAGTAAACTCAGTCTCATAACCTTAGGGGTTCTTGGCAATTGGTAGTGAATTTGTATGTTAACTGTACTTTCAAAAAAAAAATTATTGTGTCTGACTAGTTAATTGCAACTTCCCCTAGGGTTTTGTGGTGGGGCGTTACATGCAATCTCTCATTAATGAAAAAAAAAAGGATAAAAACCCTATGGGAACAAACCCCTCTCCAAAATAGAGAAAATAAAACAAAAATGATGCATGGATGGAGGACTCAATAACACCCCCCAAGAACTATGTACATCATGTATATACAATCAATGCCCCCCCCCATAAGAGAGAAAGAGAGATACTATGTAGCCCCCCCACAATGTGTAATCTCCTACAAAAATGGTAAGTTCGTGAAGATAAAACATAATCCAATGTCAAAAAAAAACTTTTCTCCCTTTTGGAAGAAACAAAACCAAGTACAAATGCAAGTATGCTTCCCATTTTGGATAGGAATTAGCAATTGAAATCCAAATGTAGGATGAAAATATCTCTAAAATCTGGTCATGTGTTGTCAAGACCTTGGAAGATGATGTCATGAACCAATCAGGAACATGCCCAATCACAATAGAAGGTGACAAACAAGGTACCAATAGAAACCAATTTTGAACATTCTCCAAAGATAGAGATGGAGTGACAATAGTTTTAGCACAACTATCATCAAATAGGAAAATAAATCCCTCAAATGTGTCTTCCAAATTTGAAATGTGAGATTCCATGAACAATGACCCAATGTCTAAAAAATAAGATTCCTAATCAGGAAGACAATGATAATCCTATTCCTCAGGAATGATGGAAGTACTTAATGAAGGTGGATCAACTATCTTTGACAAAGAATCAAGAATATCCAAAGAAACTACAACCTCATCTAAAGTCTCAAAAACCTCCAAAGGACCACAAGCATGGTCTATCTTCTCTAAAGAACAAAGAGACATACTAGTATTGGAAAGAGGATCATCGAGAGTATCAAGATTTCCATATAATTCTTGAATGTAAGTCCAAAGAGCATGAGGGAACTAAAAATTAACAAGTGAATCCAAAAGTTCATCATCATTTATATGCTCAAAAATAACTCTGAAGACTCTAGCCCTAAATCCTTTCCAAATCATATACCTACTATGTCTTTCTAGCATAGGAACTTCATTATACAAATATGGCAATAGATTTTGTTCACTAAAATGAATGATAATAAAATCACTCCATTTCCTAAAGTTTCATTTCTCCAAAGAAACCATTATAACTGAATTCTTTAAAAAAAATAAAATATAGTACTTTCAAAAACTTCCAAAAAAGAATTAAACTTGATTTCATGCAAAAATTAGTGCAACTTGTTGCCTGATTTGCATGCTAACACCAAGGAACTCCACCAATCACACATGAAAGATAGCCTCCTGTGAGACTTACTCACAACATCCAAATGCAAAAGTTGTATATGAACACAAAGAAACTCTCGCACTTGGAGAATGTGTGATAATTGTTTCATAGCCAAGTTAAAAAAATAGTGAATTTTTTTTTACATCTAATTAGAAAAATGGAAACCCTAAGTGAATATTGCAAATTTCTTTTGGATTCACTCACTGATGAAACTCACACATATTATGATGGTAATCAATATCCACTGCAACCTGGTTTGCTTTGTGATTGCCAAAATTGATGCCTCTAGCATGCAAGAAGGGAGTTTTATTCGCCACAAAAAAGAGTTAAAGTGAGTCCAAATCAAATGAAAATACAAATTCCTCCACTGCACACCTAGCAGAGAAAAAATGTGCCTCCCAATTTGAAAATTGTGACCTCTTAAGCAAAGAATCAGGCCCTCCTTTTTGTGTACCTCTAAACAAAGAAAATTACATCCTCCAAAGCAAGAAATTCATGCTTCTCAATAGAAAATCATGACAGGAGAATGAAAAAACTGTTGGCCTTCATAATAATAAATCATGGCCTTCAAATGAAAAAGTGCCTCCAAATAGAAAATTGAGCACCTTCTCACAATGGACAAGTTTCTAACGCCCACAAATGAAATCGCATCCACAAATGTGAACGCCTCTACACTTCTTTAATCACCAAGTCTTCACACAACATATCACACCTATCCTCTAAACAAAACTAAGGAAAAAATGAGGGTTTCAATGCAACAAAGAGATATTTTACAGCCAACAGTTGATTCACATTGCCCCCAAATGATTCACATCAGCAACAAATCACAAAAATTGCCTCCACATTTTCTTCAATGTACGTTCAAACAACCATCATTGGAAAAAATGTGGTAATCGTAGCTACCAAACAACAAATAAATTATCTCAAGAAATTTTGATAAAAACTCTCAAAGGAAGGAGGGTAGAATGGTTGGCTCTGATACTATGTTGGTGAAAACCACTAAACCTAGAATCACCATCCACAATAAAAAAACCTTTGGAATGCATGAGAGAAGAACATGCTATTTCACCAAAATTGAATGAAAATTGAGATGCCATAAATTACATAATGTACATCCTTTTAAAGGCATTAAAAAGTGTAGTGGGTGGGAAAACTACCCTATGTGAAAAAACCACCGAGAGCAATTTACCCTAAGATAAACTTAATACACTAACAAAAACTAGTATATTCCAATTATTTCCATTAATTCTAAAAAAATCATGTAGGAAAACACTAGATCATATCTAAAGAGCCTCCAATGCATGCTTTGTGAATAAACCACAACCATGTCTAGTGTACTATCAAACAAGTCTTTCACATGAGTAGAATAGGGTATATTTTGATAAAACTATAGTCAACTTCAAATTGTATCTTTTATAAACATGCATTAAATACCCAACTAGAATGATAGTTGTCACCACAAAATGGAATTAGAATTCCTTGGAGAGCATTTCCAAATGGAACATCACCTCCTAACACAAGTTAAGGGGGACACTTCAATAATGTCAAGTTTCAACTAACACAGATCACCTACTCGCTCAAGTGAAAGTATTCATGTCAACAATATACCAAATCAATATTTTAAAGGAATTTAGGTATTGTTCTTGTCTTTGGATAATTAATATACTAATTTTCACAAGTAATTTAAACATGAATCTATTATTACTCTCTTTCATCACTCATGCATTAACCCTTTGTGTGTCTTCATTTGGTTTGACCTTAACGAAAATGTACCTAATTTAAATTGGAAAATATTTTCATGCCATTCAAGTACTATATTTAATGATTATCTTGAATGATAATTAATTATTTATTTATGATGGAGAACTTCAAATTTTAAATTCATATAATTACTAATACCTTTGTAGTTAATTCCCCATGAACTATCCATCATGTACACAAATCTCCCAACTTTGCTATATGCACCATCCATGTTTTCTATATCTTCTACATAAATCACTCGTGTTATATGATCATTGAATTTTCTTTAAGAGAAATTTCTATCTACACCAAAAAAGAATTCCACTATGAAAAGAAAAAATAATTAGAGTTGGAGTCTATTATCAAACTCATCCTTCATGAAGAGAAAACAAACATCTTTAGAAATGTAGTTAAGAGGAGTTTCATGGAGAAATTTTAAGGGTACGAGGAAGACAGTATGGAATATTTTATCACCAATTTTCATAATAATTGTACTATTGAGAGAGGTGTCAATATTCTTATCTCATCTCCCATTGTAAGCATCATCTCTAGGATTCTTGATATAGGTGAGATATTCTATCATCTTAAAATCAATTATTCTAAATTAATTCATAACTTTTATTGTGAAGAAGAACATGAGATTAGAATTATAGTTAATAAAGGGTAGCAAAATGGGATCCTCAAGAAAATTATCACAAATCCATTATGCAATGTGGCCTTCTAGCTCATGAGATACTTTACATGTGATGAAAACTTTAGAATAGTCCTTGGGCCCATCATGAAGATGTTGACCACCTTAGATATGAAGGGATTGTCCTTAGTATAGAGTAAATTTGGCTCACTTTTTCTATTTCAAATTCATAGCCATGGCCACCAAACATCAACAAGAAAAAATTCCTCATGAAACACCACAAGCTCGCATTTATTATCTATAAACATCACTTCACATCCAAAAAGGGGGAGAAAAACAATAGAAATATTTCCCTGTAAAGCCATATATGGAAAGGCCTAGGTCTAAAAAAAAATAAGTTGTAGGGAAACTCATAGACACTCAAGAAAAAAAATGAATAGAAGGTTAATTTCCCTCAAACCATCTATGATTTACCAAAGAAGCACTACTATCTTCATCACTAAAGACCAACCCTCTTCCTCTATTAAATTAGTAACACTTGAAGCTATCAATAGGGAACCACCAATTATTTATTTGGAGATATGGGTATGTGTAGGATCATGATGGGCCAAAAAGTGGCAATATGTAAGTGATATGATGGCCCATGTAGCTAATGACATTTTTTTTACCCAAAATTGATGAAATGAAAAGGGTTTTTAAAGGAGATTCTCAACTTTCTGCCAATATAAATTATGTTTTACTTTGAATTTAATAAATAATTATTATTCATTTTCTATTTGAATTATGACTAAAGTTCTAATTGATAGGCTGATTGAAAAAAATCTAGAGCTTTCAAATGGTATCATATTTTGTGAATCTAAAACATGGGCCACATTCTATGCGTGAAATACTATAGGATTTAAAAAAAAAAAAATGAATTTCATGAAGTTTTGAACAAGTTAAGGTGGTCAGACATACAATTTTTTATATTTTTTAAAAGTTGTAATAAAAAAATCATAATTAACTATTTAGTTGGAAAAAAATTATAAAAAATATGCATCACATCAAGACATGAGTCCTCTACTTATATATAAAATCTTGTAAAAAACATTGTCATTTTATTGTTGTTAGGGTGGTCAGACAGACACCTACTTCTTATTTTTTCTTTGAAATTTCAGTACTACTACATTGAAATTTCAAATTTTCACCAAATAGATTTTTATTTTTTAAATAAACCTAGTAGTTTAGAAACTACATTCAATTTGCTACAAATTCTATTCTTACATATTTTTGAAATAATATAGATAAATTATTCAAATTTTTATGTCAAGTTTCTTAACTCTAATTTTTCTAATTTTTTTGCCATTTAAGGGCCTATTTTTTCCATGATGATCCTGCACATACCCATATATGAAGAAAAAGAGGCACCAAAAGTGGAATGAAAATCATCCCTGCATATGCTTTGGGGGGGGGGGGAAAGCACTGCAAATTCCTTCCCCCATTGGATATCAAATTTGATAGTGAGAAAATAATATTTAAATGATCAAAGGTATGGATATGAAATGAACCTCCTCAATCCTAGTGTGTTGTTGAAAACAAGAAAATAAGGCAGTGTGTTCCACCTTTAAGGAGATGGAACACATGAAAGAGGTTAAGGACCTTCCTCCTATTTCCTTCAAGTTTCATTCAATGAAACCCTAGATATCTAAGGATGAATTTAGGGAAATAAATATGCAATAAGGTGTCCTAGGGTGCAATTAAAGACAATAAGGGGGTTCACTACCAAGAAAAGGCTTGGAAAGACAAGTAATGAAAGTAACATGCAAAAACTAATGATATGATCTAGAAAATGAACTTAAATTAGAATAATAGACTGGAGGTAAAAAGAGGTGCACCTGGAGGGTATGTGCAGGATCATCATGGAAAAAACAAGCCCTTAAGTGGTGAAATTTTTTTTAAAAAAATAGAGTTAGGCAACTTTACATAAAAATTTGAATAAGTTATCTATATTATTTCAAAAATATGTAACAATATAATCTATAGAAAATTGAATGTAGTTTCTAAACTACTAGGTTTATTTAATAAAAAAAAAAACTATTTCGTGAAAATTTGAAATTTCAATGATGCAGTAGTACTTAAATTTCAGGGAAAAAATAAGAAGTGTGTGTCTATCTGACCACTCTAACCATAATAAATGATAATATTTTTTTATAATATTTTAGATATAATTAGAGGACTCATGTCTAGATGTGATACATATTTTTTTATTATTTTTTTCCAAGTAAATAATTAATTATGAATTTTTTATTACAACTTTTAAAAAATATAAAAACTTGTATGTCTGACCACCTTAACTTGATCAAAAATTGATGAAATTGTTTTTTTTTATTTTTTTAATCCTATAGTATGTGAAGCATATAATGTGACACATGTTTCAGATTCAAAAAATGTGATACCATTTGAAATATATAGATGTTTTTCAATCCACCTATCAATCAGGACTTTAGTCATAATTCAAATAGAAAATGAATAATAATTATTTATTAAATTAAAATTAAAGCATAATTTATATTGGTGAAAATCTGGGAATATCCTTTAAAAACCTTTTTCATTTCATCAATTTTGGGTAAAAAGAATTTGTCAGCCACATACCCTACACATACCCATCATATCGCCACTTTTTGGCCCATCATGACCCTGCACATCCCCTAGAAAACTGAAGAGGCTTGAAACAAGGTTTGAATTCCTAAAATTATGAATTTTAAAGCACATAGGAACTCATACACCAGTAGGGGAAATTTAGTCCTAGCTTAGGGTTTTTGACCAAAATCGAAATCCACAACTGCTAAACTAAGATCTACATAAAATGCTTGAAATCTAGTATACTGGGACTCATACACCACAAGTGGTGATTTAATCCCAGTATCAAGGTTTCTTTGAAACTATGATATCCTCTAGTATTCTCCTATCGCTTCTCTCATGTCAAATATTTGAGTCTGAAACATTAAATTTTTCTCTATAGATGGCTTTTCGTGATCTTGCAATGTAGATGACAACTTTGACAATTTTGACAACTTTTCTCCAATCTTGCTTATCAATGGATCTTCAACCTAAATCTATAAATCATACATCAAAGAGAGGGGGAAAAAAATTGTTATTAGATAGAGGTTTTCCTTGGTCAAACCCCATTTTGGTAATCAAATAGAATGACAGAATGATGAATGAACAAATAAGCTTTGTTACAACTCACCAAACCCTTGGAATAAAGGTTGTAATCTTGTATGTGATGGATAGCATGAATGTAGATCTTGATTCTTTATTGTATGTTGTAGATCTTGACTTGAATGCTTTCTTGAATCATAAGAACCTACATCACAAATAATAGCTAAAAAAAGCATGATGAATGATGACTTTGACATGATGGTTGAATCTTGAATTTAGCTCCAAAATGCTTGATAATCAGCTCTTGAATGCCCTCTTGATCAAAAATTTTCTATAATGCTTGAACACTTGAAATCTTAGATCTTATTAGGAGAAACTACGTCAAATAACCTTGTATTTATACTTGTTTATGTAAAATTTACCAAAATTACAACACTACAAGCTGACATCATATCTAGAAGAATAAAATCCTATGAAGAATTTGAATTTAAAATAGGTCCAAGCCAAGCAGGACTCATATGCTAGTTGTGGTGTATGAGTCCCAATAGGCTAAGCTTGGGACACAATTTTGAAGAAATTTTAAGTTTAATGCCAAATTTAGGACCAAGCCCTAAAACATAGGTGGGACTCATATGCCAAAGGTGGCATATGAGTATCAGATCACTAAATCTGGGCCATACAATCTAAAATCATTGAATTATGATTGGTTATTAGATAAAAGTACAAAGTTGTGTCACACTTTCTGCCAACTTATTAGCACAAGTGAATTTTTATATTTATAACTAAAAATAAATTTTGGTCAAACATATGATGTAGTATGATTAGTTATTAGATATGTGTCAGGATTATCCTTGTAAAGATGCATTAGATAAGGCTTGTGGATGAAAAATTGGACCAAATAAGGCATAAAGAAGCCCAATTTTAGCAGGGAGGGCCCAAACAAGTGTGAAAATGTAAATGGATACATTTTCCTACACTACATTTAGCCCCCACTTTAGTGATAGTATGAAACTACTTCAAGATCACACTAAAGTAGACAAAACTTGCACCAAGAGGGGTCCAAGTGTACCAATGCTAGTAAGATAGGATGACAATGATCAAGATGGTTGTGAAAGCCCCCGAGATCAAGATCTTATGGCCAACCGACATAGGCACAAAAGAACACACGTGTGAATAATATAAGGAGCAACAACAAGGCACAAGAATATGTTGCCAAAGACAAAGGAAAACAAAAATAAAAACAAAAGGGGTGGATCAAGCTTTGATTGTTTTTCCCACACATTGTGGATCATATCTTAGTTGTTTGTCCAAAAATGTTTACAAGTGGAACACAATGTCCACTATGCAAACCAATGCATGCTCACAAGGAATAGTGGAACTTTTGGCCATCCATTAGCTGAGCCTCCAACAAGACATGTATACACATGCTACTGATATGCACTCACATAGACAAGCAAGTGGCTATAGGAAAGTCACACCTAAGTTCGGCTCCAATACATAAAACCATACCAAAGCTATACCTCCTGATAACTTTGATAAGGAACCACACAACATGACAAAATGAATTCATGAGGCAAGTAAAACTTTGTATGCTTGACACCCATAAATAAATAGGATGGCTTCATAGGCAAGCAAAGTGTGTTATGCAAGGTGGCCATATAATAGTTATTGTAAATGCAAAATAGTGCAAGGTATGTTCAAAGGAGTTTTTCTTAGTTCATGTAAGGTCTTGACTTAGGGAACATTGTGCCTAATGTCTCCAAGAGAAGATGAATCGAAGAATAGAAGATTCACAACTTAGGGGATGAAGTGTGTCACATCAAGCCACTAAGAGGAATATAATATGGTAAGAAAAATCACGCTCTTGAGGAACATCACACCCAATGCCACCACAAACAAAAAGATGCATTGCATGATGTAAGAAGAATACACAATGAAAACTTCAGTTGAAAAAGAATAATTCCAATGTGTACCCCCACTTTAAAGAAATTTATGAACACCATGCTGTGAGAAATTACTTTAAAGTAGAAAATGATATTAAATGCTAACAATAAATAGGATATGAGAGCTTATTCAGAAATCCCTATGCCAAGTCATATGTTTCCAAAGAAAGATACATCATGAAAAGGGGAGGGGTTGCCCCCAAAATGAAACTCAAAACACATGAGGGATCGATGGATTTGGGGTCAGTATGTCTTTGCTACAATTTTTTTAGAGAGATTGAAACTATCATCATTCCCCAAATACTCATGGAACAAGAAGAATGAAATGAAGAGAATGAAAACAAAGAAAAAGCCTTTTGGGTCAACATGGAAGAGACCTAAATGTCTCGATACTTTGCATCATCCCCATAAGGAAAACACAAAACAAATGAAAAAGATAAAGGAAAAGATTTATGATATAGAGAAGAATGTGGGTACAAATAGAGGAATGTCACAAAGAGAGAGATACGTCAAATAGAACAACACGAGGGATCACATTACGCACATGCAATCACACACCTAACATGAAAAAGGAAAGTAAAGGAAAAACTAGTAAGGCACATGTGATTCAACCTATAATAGATTATCCACGTCCCAATTGTGTTCATCATAAATGGAAGGAGGACAACTAGCCAAAGGGACAACAATTAGTGTAGAACTAGGGTCATCACCAAGTTCAACACTCTTCCTAGGAGAATTATCAATTAAACTCATTGAAGAGGAAAACAATGTGTTCAGTTCATTATGCACTTCTTCGTCAATTTTAGCAACCTCATCATCTTTATCTAAGTTAATCACAACGGGAGGTCCAATGATAATATCCAAAGAAGGATTAAGCTCTTTTTGTGGTTGTAATATAGGATTTTTTTTGTGGCAAAGAGGGAGATTCATCATGTATTGCTTCAATTAGGTTTGGATGTTGATTTTCTTTGTTGTTTTCTTTGTTTAACCTTCAAGCAAGAGCATGACGACTACACCTACGCTTGCTAGCATTTCTGCTTCTTTTGGTATGATTTTCACGTTGTGTTTGTGCGTAGGTTTATTAACCATAGGTTCCTTTTCTTCCCTAAGGAGAGGAATGGAAGGAACCATGGAAGGTTCAACCACTTTCTCTTTAGCTTTGTAAACTTGTTTTATCTTAGGAGGTGTGACGAGATTGTTTTGGTTGTCTCTTGGTCTTTTATAGGAGATAGAAAAAGGATCTATCTTAGGTTGTTCTTGGTTTTTTGGAATGTCTTTAGGTTCAATCATGGTTTTTTCAAGGATAGGAGGTTCAATCATAGGTTGAGGCATGTTTCTAAGAGATAGTTTTTCTATGCATTTTTCCTTAAACTTTTGATAGGATTTGAAAAAGTAGTCCTCACAAGGTTTAATAGGTTCCATAGCCTCAAGCCAAAATAAATCCAATGAAAAGTTCCCAAAAGAGGACACAGGATTAAAGCGAGAGGACATAGGATTAAAACCACTATGGTGCACAGTAAAGATTTTATTGTCAAAGGGAAACTTTAAGCATTTATGCACAACCAACGGGATGAATTCCATGGAGCGTAGCCATGGATAATCAAGATTCACATAGAATTGATCCAACGTCGAGACAATGGAGAATTAGACATCTAGTTGTTTTGGTGTTATTTCTAAAGGAAGGGCTATCAATCCCATCGTAGGGAAAGAAAAACCATTATGTGTTTTTATTTGTACTTTCGATTTATCATATGTTTCTTGATAGAGTTCATGCACAAGTAAGAATTCCTTGGTGATCACATTCTCTCCATAGATGAGATCAATTAATATCCCATTAGTGGGATTTTCATTGATTCTATCAGCCATGTAAAGAGGACCATCAGGTGCATTTATAATAACATCCTTAGATGAGAAAGCAATGTCAAGAAGCTATTTATTTCGGACCTTATGATGTTGAGTTTTGATCAATGCAACCAAAAAATTGTAGGATGTCGTGCAATAGTATCTATAAGACCGTGTTCAATAGTATCAATGTTGTCATCATCTGTGTCAACATTCATCACATCATTCTTCTTAGTTTCACTAGCTTTGACAAATGAATTGTTATGATTGGGCATAGGGTTGGTAAATATTTGAAAGTTTTGGTTGGGAGGGGCAAAAAAATTATTTCATTGATCATTAACACCTCCAATTTGAAGTCAACTAAAATCAATGAGGTCTTGCACAAGTTGTTTAAGACGCTTACAATGTTTTGTTTCGTGTCCATTTTCTGGTGATAATGGCAATAAGATTTCGATCTAAAGTTTGGAATTAAAATATTATTAGGATCAGGTGTTTTAATGAGAGGTAAGGTGATCATTTTTTGTTCTAAAAGTTGTGACATTGTGTTATCAAGGGTATCGGGTAGGGGAGTAAATTATCTAGCCAGATTCCCAAATGTAAAAGGAGTTGTCTTCTTTATAGCAGCCACTTGGGTATTGACATGTTGAGCTGGTTGAGGGGAGTTTAGTTGAAGGAATCCTTTATTCTATTTTCTAAAAGGTTGGTAATTGTTTTGATTTGTGGATTCAGATTTCTCAGGATGGCTAGAGGTGGGTTTTGTTTCACAAATACTAATCGAGTTTTGATAATCATGAAGGGCAGTACACAATTGTACAAAGGAAAGGAAATTTATCATGCCAAGCTTATCTTGAATCTTAGTTTGCAAGTTCTCAATGAGAATTTGTTGAAGGTGGGGGTCAGGAATATTTATGTCGATTTGGGAATAAAGCATTTGGTAGCATGAAATAAATTTAGTAACATTTTCATCATCCTTTTGCTTACATCTCATTAAATTGGCTAAGGTCATCTTATGAGTCACGTGCACCTGGTAATGGTTAATAAAGGACTCAAAAAATTCATTAAATGAATGAATAGAGTTATTTGGTAACAAGGAAAACCATTCTAAGGTTGTATCTTTCAAGGACCTAGGAAAAATCTTAGCCAAGAGCTTATCATCAAGAAAAAAATCACTACATAGGGCGGTATAAGCAAAAACATGGTTAGAAGGATCTCCTTTCCCCCCATATTTCTCAAATCTAGGAATCTCTATACCTTGTGGTATTAGTGTTATTAATATCTCCAATGATAAGGGATTACTTTTGACATAGTATGTAGGTTGGCCATTTTGGTTTATGGTGGAAATTGTTTTTTGAAGGGATGAAACATTTTGCAAAAGTTGATTTATGATGGTGTCATTGGTTGTATTTTGAGATGGAGGTGTATATGTGTTTGAGGGGGAAGTGAATGGAATTCTTACAAGAGGTAAAGTGGTAGGATATATCATGTGTGATGCCACAAAGGTCTAAGGATTTCTAGTGGAAATACCCAAGGTAGGAATGACATTAGTAGGTTGCATTGTTGTTGTAACTTGAGGGCTGGTATAGGTAGGAATAGAGGCAATGGTTGTGGGAGGATTAATTTGAGTTCCTCCTTTACTTTGGACATTGTTTGAAGCTTGAGCACAACTAGTAAGTTTTTCAAAAAGTTGAGCTCAATTACACACAAGTCCTATTCCTTCTTCACTTTCAATCATGCAATGTATGTTATCTATGGTAGGGATAGAATTGGTTGAAACATTTTCAAGACTTAGTTGATGTTGTAGGTTTGCTGAGTCTTCACAAATTTGGATTATATTTTCTTATGGAATACTAGCAACCATTGTTTCAACATTTGTCATGTTAGGCGAAGGTAAAGATTTATTAAGGGTATGGTCCATACCTAGTGAACTAGTGTCAACACTATGAGTGAAAGAGCTAGATAACCCAAGATCCATGATGATTGTGCTATCGTGGGATGACATGAGTCTCAAACTTCATCTCACTATAGTATTACCAATAGGAAACCAAGTTGTAAAGCTCATGCAAGGGACAATCAATGAATTCAAGATAAATGATATTCTCTAATTCCAATTCAAATGAAATTAAGCTAGATGTGATGTGACATGAGTGAAACAAAAACTCAGTAAACTAGAACCGAGATCTAACAATAGCAAACTAAAACATAGAAACAAGGTTTTTAATGTTGAAAAATACAATTTGAGATATGGCATGGGATTAAATCACCCAAAGGGGTGTATGAGTCCCAATTATGGTTTTATAGGGATTCAAATGCTATAAAACAACCCACATAGAATATCTAGAAATTAGGAAAAAAACCTACACTGGGACTAAATCACCTAGAGAGGTGTATGAGTCCCAGATTAGGGTTTTGACACTAATTTCAGCAAATTATGAGTAAATGTTAGGTTGTTTGGTTTTGATGATGTCTAGACTAAGTGAAATTATAGATTTCAAGTGAATTTCAATGATGCAAGATGTAAAAATTTAACCTATATGCACTTTCACTAATGCAAGATTTAGAAACCCTTGATAAAAATTATATAATGCAAAGTTAATGTAAGAAAGATCTAGGGATATGATGAACTCCAAATCAGGAATAAGGTGTTCTAAAGCCTAGGTTCACCAAAATGAAAACAAGAAAATAAGGGGGCACATTTCACCTTTTAGGAGATGGAACACGCGAAAGGGGTTTAGGACCTTTCTCCTATTTCCTTCAAGTTTCATTCAAGGAAACCTTAGAGATCTCAATCTAAGGATGAAATTAGGGAGATAGATTTCCAATAAGGTGTCCTAGGGTGTGATTAAATATTATATTGGGGTTCACCACCAAGCAAAGGCTTGGAAAGACAAGTAATGAAAGTAACATGTAAAACCTAATGATATGATCTAGAAAATGAACTTAAAATAGAATAATAAGCTAGAGGTAAACAAAGGTGCACCTAGAAAACTAAAGAGGCTTGAAACAAGGTATGGATTCTTGAAATTATGACTTTTAAAGTACACTAGGACTCATACACCACTAGGGGTGATTTAGTCCCAATTTAGGGTTTCGAGATGAAACCAGAATCTACGACTGCTAAACTAGGATCTATAAAAAATGCTTGAAATATGGTATATTGGGACTCATATGCCACAAGTGGTGATTTATTCCTAGTATCAAGGTTGATCTAAAACTCTGATATCCTCTGGTGTTCTCTTGTAGCTTCTCTCCTATCAAATTTCTGAGTCTGAAACACTGAATTCTGCTTTGTAGATGCCTTTTTGTGATCTTGCAATGTAGATGACAACTTTGGAAACTTTAACAAATTTTCTCCAATGTTTCTCTTGAATGGATCTTCAACCTAAATCTACTAATCACACATCAAAGAGAGGGAAAAAAAAAAATTTGTTAGTAGATAGGGGTTTTCCTTGGTAAAACCCTGTTTTGCTAATCAAACCTTGAAATGAAATCAAATAGAATGAAGGAATGATGAATGAACAAATAAGCTATGTTACAACTCACCAAACCCTTCGAATAAAGGTTGCAATATTGTATGTAATGGATAGCATGAATGTAGATCTTGGTTCTTGATTGTATGTTGTAGATCTTGACTTGAATTCTTGCTTGAATCATAAGAACCTACATCATAAATGTTAGCTCAAAAACAAACATTATGTGCATGATGACTTAGACATGATGCTTGAATCTTGAATGTAGCTTAAAAATGCTTGATAATCAACTCTTGAATGCTCTCTTGATCACAAGTTTACTGTAATTCTTAAACACTTGAAAGCTTAGATCTTGTTAGGAGAAATTATGTGAAATAACTTTTTATTTATACTTTTTTATGCCAAATTTCTTGAAATTACAACACTACAAGATAACATCAGATCTGGGAGAATAAAATCCAGCCAATAATTTGAATTTAAAATAGGTCCAAGCTAAGTGGTACTTATACAAAAGTTATGGCATATGAGTCCCATTAGGCTAAGCTTGGAACAAAATTTTCAAGAAATGTTAAGTTTAATGGCAAATTCAGGACCAGGCCCCAAAACATAGGTGGGACTCATATGCCCAAGGTGGCATATGAGTCCTAAATCACTAAATCTAGGCCATACAATCCAAAATCATTGAATTATGATTGCTTATTAGATATGTGTCAGGACTATCCTCTAAAAGATGCATTGAATAAGGCTTGTGGATGCAAAATAGGACCAAATAAGGCATAAAGAAGCCCAATTTTAGTAGGGAGGGCCAAAATAAGGGTAAAAATGTAAAGGGATACATTTTCCTACACTAGAGTTGTAATAAAGGAAACTCCTCAAAGAACTATTGATGATTTTGGACCTTCTTGTGACCATTATAGGCCTATCGAAATAGGAATATATAGCCAATAGATAATTCTAGAGACTAAATGGGTAGGATTGACCATAGAATAACAACATCAAGAGGAAATAAAAATTTAAGAAAAAAATTATGGGACAAGATCATATTCATTTTATCTCTAAAGGATAATACAAAGGAAAAAAATATGAAATTAAGATAAAAGAGGACATCTCTATGACATATAGAGGAAATTAAAAGAAATAGAAAATAAATTTACAGGAACATATACAAATTTTGTCACCATTATCATAACACATAAAGAATAGATTGACAAACATGAAGTCTAGCTTACCTCCATTCATAAAAATATTTTTGAACTTGAGGAAAGCTATAGGATTTATCTACCTCTACCTCTACTTAAACACTTGTAGATTCCTACATAGTTCAATTCAAAGATGTCACTTCCTTTCTAATGATATGATGATATAAATACAAAAAAAAATATTCAAGTAGGCAACTCAAATAAAAAATTAGAAGATCATAACTATAACAACCATAGTTTCTAAATGTTTATCCTACAAGGAGCGTAGCAAGAATTACGTAGTTTCCTTTTGGGAATAGTTTTAACTCTATTTGATATCATATCTTACCTCTAGAGAAGAAAATTCTATTAATGATGGATTTGAAACCATTCTTTCATATCAATATAACAACTAAAAAAACCAAAAAAGAATTATTTGAGAGTATACCACTTTTTGTGTAACTCTTATTTTTGTGGAAGTTAAAATATGAGTGTTCATCTCTTGAATACACAATCAAGAGTTGTGGTGACAAATATTTGACAACCATAGAAAAATAGGGGAAACCACCTACCTAAATCGACAATATGAGAACCCGCCTCCTCAAACATTGAAATTAGAGTTCCTTTATTTTTCTTACAAGACCAATCTCAAATCCCTATACCTAAAAAATATAGTCTTGTATTCTTGACATTATGTATGTGCACTAATCCTAAAAATAATCTATAGGATTCTATTGGATAATATCGAGTCTGATGTCTATAAACTACAAAATGAATGAGCTCATCACTCTAAGAAACTTGAGGTTATTCATAAGGGTTAAGATAATTGTTTAGCTCATATAGAAATAGAAAGAAGATATGTTTGGTATGAGGTTCTAGCCACCACTTATCATTGACCTAGCACCTATGTGGGTGAATCCAATGGATGATTAAAAGTTTCAAAAATGGTTAGAAGAGATGCAAAAATATCACATAAATGTGGATATCTAAATGAATAATTGGGCTATTAATTAGAAGGAATACAATTCTAAAAATTAATTATTTTAATTAAATCAACAAAGGTTTCATATTGGTGTAGGAGGATCTAGAAATCATTAAGCTAGGGCGATAGTGAGAGCTAGGAGAGATTACTCCAATATGTAAAAATTTACCTCTTTTTCTCACCTAAATTCTACCTTTTCCAAAGATTTATGAGTACAATATTGTGAAGTCCTATTTAATTATGTTAAGATATTATTGCCTTATTTTTTTTGGCCCCATTTTCCTTAGTTCTTTTTTGTCTTATTTTGGCAAAGAATCATAAGTTTTTGAAACTTTTATTAGTCTTTGACAAGCTTCTCAAAACCTTACTAAACCCTAATGAAGTTATCTCATATTTAAAATTATGCATCTTTCCTTTTGTTTTGGCTTTCTTCATTTTTTTCAAAACCTAAATCAAGACTCAATTAGAGTTCTCACAACCTTATCAGTCTCCAAAAACATTTTCAAAACCTTATTAAGTCCCAAAAAATATTTGTTCCAAACTTTCAAAGTGTGTTTCCTTCTTTTTTGTAAGTCTTCTAGTTTGGTTTCAAAACTTTTGTCTGAGCCCAAAAAAAAATCTCACAACCATTCTGGGACCCGATAGAGAACTCACAACTATGAAGGAGATTCAACTATTTATTAAGATAAGTTTCAAGATCTTGTAAATTCATCTTTGGTTATAAAACAAGGCTTCAAAACCACTTTTGGATCCAGATAGGGTTTTTGAAACATATGAAAGTATCAATGAGTTATATCAACTTCTTGTTATTTTCAAATTTGAAAACAAGAAGTATTGTTTGAAGGACAACCTAAACACACTTATAATTAATACTCACCATTAATGCTCCTATACCATACCAAAGCATTGAATGCAAATGCTTATAAGGGATTCAATTACCAAAAGAACTCATTTTTACAAGAATTTGAAGGCGAATTTACATAGAATGGATGAGAAAAACTATGAAAAATACATAGAGGGAAAATTATGATATTCAAATCTATTTAGAGGTATGGTAAATTTTTCTCTCTCCTAGCTTGCTACAAATCAAAAGATAATTTAAAAGAGGTTTTAATAAGCTCAAAGATGAGAACATGATTTATTTTCTCTCAAAATTCTACTAAAATAATTTTCTATGTATAAATTATCTTTGTATTCATTCAATTTTGGTCATCATCAAGTACAAATATTTGGGTTATGAGAACTTTTCCAACTTATCAAACACTCTACCACAAATTAGAGCCATGAAGGTAGGGCATGTAAATTTTGATGATTTCAAGGAAAGGATTGGTAAAGAAGATAGACCTCCAATGACAACAATTAATACAAAGTGGATTATTACAAGTTGTGGCTTTTTCAATAGCAATAAAATGTATAAATATAGTGATTGAGGGGATAAACCACTATGATTTCAAAACCAAGGATATAAGGATGAATGATCTAATAGAATAATTATAAAGGTGAGAAAAAAATCTTTTAGCTCATGTCTACAATTACATGAGAGAGAAGGATATATATACTTCAAATTCACCATTTCTCATTAACACTTCCACGAAAAGAACTTGTGTAGGAATACAATTGCTCAGGAATGGTTTGCAACTCCAAAGAATGGTAAATATCAATTTCCTAAGAAGATGCATAGGTATCATTTTTTTAGAGCATATTTCAAACATAATAGTCCTACTAAATTGACTATAGGGTAATGAAAATGCCCATAATTTTTTAGGACTAGATGTATTTCTCCATTCAGATAATAATCCATTGTGAAGGGTTTACTTGACTAGGCTCATCTCATTAGTGACCAAATGCACTAAATGATGGTCCAATTTCCACTTAACAAGTTAGTTTACGTGTCTTCTTATTTATTCTATGCAATTTCATACACAATACCATGGCCAAGCTTACATCCAATAGAGGTTCATGATGAAACAATCCATATTTATGTCTACTATACTCAAATTCAATTGGAAAGGAATTATAAAAGTTTCAAGAGAGTAAATGACACATTTACTATGATAATGGTGAGAGAAATCTAGGGAAATATATGTTTGAGGATCTCTCTAGAGGCTATCTAGCTTATTGATACATATGGTAGCTATTTCATACAATTCCAGAGATTCACTTACATGAGGATTGGAGGATTTGATGGGCTTCCCTATAAGTTACCCAAGTATGCTCAAGAAAAATTTGTTCTCATTGAAGTGTGCAAACAAGTACTTGAAGTGAACAAAATATGCCAAGAAAGAAAGAAGGTAGGAATTAGATTTCTCATTTTCCTTTTTTATTTCTCATGCAAGTCTATGTATAATTCTCTCATTATTGAGAAAGACTTGGTAAAATTCTCCACACAATTTTATGAAAGAAGATTTCCATTTGATAGAAAAAAATTTGTCAAAAACAATCTAAATTGGGATGAAGCTTCCACCATATTCCATATTTGGAAGATTACTGGGTAGATTGCACTGATGAATACAAAGTTATAAGAAGGAATTTGATGAGACTATCTTTGAGATAGATTATAATTTTTAAATTGAATTGGGATATCTTGGGTATTGAGGATAATGAACTCGACATGGTAGATCCAATTGTTATTAATCATGTGTAGACACAACCATTTGTTTCAATTGATTGAAGTATAAAATAAATCAAAAATTTTGAGGCCAAAACTATAATAATGCTTTAAAGAACTCAAGATCAAGTAGCTAAGAAATAGTAGAAAAATCTAGTGCAGTTCCTTAGAAGTCTCAAGACACTTTAGGTCAAGTAGAGAGACATCAATGACAATATTCTTCTACTCTATACCCATCTTCTTCTTCTTAAAAAAGAATTTCAAGAGGGGAATAGGATGGTGATGAAGACCCTTCAAAGAAAAGAAGCCCTAAGAAAACCTATGAAGACAATACCCAAAGGAAAACTTAGAAAGAGAAAGAGAAAGGGAAGGAGGTAGGTAGAGAAAGGAGGTAATATTGACCAACAGTTGAATGCAAAAAACTATATTTTGTTACAAAAACAACACACTATTATTTAAAATACAACTTATATTCAACACAAATGGACCAATAGTGGAACACTAAAACTTTTTTACAATCCTTCACATTTCATGGGAAAATAAAAGGTATTATTGTGCTCACCTTTTATATTTGTGATAGGAAAAATTGTTAATATGGAATACTTGAATGCATATACATTGTCACCCCAATAGTTGTACACATAAGAATAATATATTTTCATAACAATATTTATTTGTTTTTATAATAACATATATTTTTTTTATGTTCAGTTCTATTGTTCCATTTGGGTTGGATATAAAAGTTAGAGATAAAAAATATTTATGGTTACCAATAGGTATTTGGTTTATTTAAGTTGCATATAAGTTATATTTTAAATAAAAATATGATATTCTACTAACAAATGATATTTTTTTGTTCAACTACGGTGAACCTTTAAAAAGACATTTTTTGGACACTTCTCACTAGATGTGCTAATGTGATAAGTTTTGTGTTGATTCATACCTCCAAATCTGAATTGTAGATATATAAAAGATGAGATCACCTTTTTTTTGGTGGAAGTCAATTTGTCACAAAAGGATCCTCACTCTAGATAATCTAAAGAAAAATGGAATTCAACTTGGGAACCATTACTTCTTGTGCAAAAATGATGTTGAATCCATTCCTCACTTGCTTTTCAACTGCCATTTCTCTTGGCAGGTTAGGCAGAGAATTTAGTCCCTTTTCAAAGTATGTTGGGTCTGGAAAAAGAATATGCATGATATTTTGGATTGTTGGTCCCCTTCGGTGTCTCACCCTTTGCTCATTGAGTTATGGTGGCAATCGTTGTTTGTCATTGGTTGGGCACTTTGGAAGGAGCATAATAACAGAGATTTTAAGAATAAAAGCTCCCCATGGCAAGTGGTGGCAAACAAAATTATCAATCAGGTTCTGGAATTAATCTCTGCTACCCCCTGAAAGCCCAAAAGAAATCCTAATGACATGGATATTTTGATTGCCTCTGCTTGGAATCTCTCTAGGACCCTCAAATCTCTCAATTCACTTATTCCTCCAGACATAAGTAGTATTCCCTAGTCCCCCCCGAAGCCTAGCTAGTTTAGGTCAATTTTGATAGCTCTTGAACCAAATCCAATCCAGGTTGAGTGGGTGGAGGTTGGGTATTTTGTGACCACAGGGGTAGATTTGTGATGGCATATGTGGTTAACTTGGGGACCTAATCCTCTAGTTTTGTTGAGGTGGTGGCAGCTTTCCATTGCATCAAAATTGTCATGCAAGCTAGGTTCTCTAACTTAATTATTGAAGGGGACTCAAGGAATATGGTTCTTGTGTGGACTAGGCTTGCTTCTCCTTGTTGGACTCTTCAAGACCCTGTGTCCTCGGCTCACAATCCAATGATTTCTCTTGGGAATTGTGAAGTGTATAACGTGTTCAGGAGTGGCAATAAAGTCATTGATGCGTTAGCAAATTTAGGAGCCTTTACTTCTAATTTGGTAAAATGGGATAATATTCACCATATCCCCATTCAGGTTCTTGATTTAATTTGTAATGATGTCAAACGATGGCCAATTTGAGATTGGGTTGGATTTGTTGTCAACTCATTTTGATAATTGCCACCCTTGTCATTTATGGAAACTTAAGCTTCTTAATCATGCTTTGATGGGTCATTGTTACTTATTTCGGCTCTAGTTTTTGAAAAACCATCTCCATTTTTGGTTTTTCTATGCTTTCTTAATATGTGAACAACATGATGGGTGATGATTTAGTCCAAGAGGAACCTACTACTTGTAATGGTTGGAAGCAAGACAAAGAGATCTAGGTGATTCTTGAAAGGGAAAAGTTGGCCTTGTATGTGGAAGGGATGTAGGGTGTTAACACCAAATTATCCATGAAATTTTCCAATTTGTGGGCAATGTTTCTTTTGTGGTGACCCCTGAACTTATAGTGCATGTTACACGGCTTTCTTTAGAGGGGATTTTTCTTCCGCGCAAGTCTAAGAGCCATTACCAGGAGGACATGAAATGGTTCTTGAAAGATAGTGAGAAGATTAACAGATTGTAGAATGGGTTCAATTGCACGGACCTTCCTAGTGTTTGGAGCACCATAGTTGAGATTCTCATGAGGTGCATCACTCTAGAAGGGTGTTTTCACTGCTTCCATACCCTCCTTTTCTCCATGCTCAATCATCTTAGGTACAATATTAAGATGAATTTCCCTTTCTGGAATGTCTTCGCTTGAGTAGTCCATCAAGAATGTCCAAGCCAAAAGTAAAAAACCTCCCATGCATTAGGGTCTAATCCTACATTTATGTAAGTATCATGAGGCCTTGCTTCCCTCCCCTGCTACTGTGCAAAAGAATACTTTAACTATTTTGGACCCCACTATTCCCCCTGGGGACCCCAACTGTTTTGTCACTATCGACAAAACTCCTACCATCCCCCATAGTACCCAAGCCTAGGGTAAAGCCCCTACTAATGATAATACCCCTCCCATCCCTATCAATTGCAAACCCCTATCTGAGCCTATGCCCACGACCATATCTTCTAGGCTGGGGGAGTCTGATAACACCAATGATAATGATGATTCATGGAACCCCACCCCAACTAATTCCCCTATTCACTCCTCGGCTCAAGGCCATGACTCGAGGTTCCCCAACACCTTGCCCAATGCTAGCCATAGCCCCCATAATATTCATTTTCCCACCAACCCCATAAGTAAAAAGTTTAATGAAATTGTTGATACTATTAATGTTCAGAAAGATATTATGAAATGGCTCTTGGGGTAGCTAGTTACTGCTAAGGAGAGGATTCAAATCCTGGAAGGAAAGGTGTTAGAACAATAGAATGTGTGGCCTAGGGAGGTGGAGAACAAATCACATTGGGACATGATTACTTCCTTGGCTAGGTCCTTTGAGAGGTGGGATAGGTGGGAGAAAGAGTTAGATGATCTTCGGGCCATTATTGGGTCGAAAGAAGATAAAAAGAGCTTAATGGCTGAAATTGATGCCATTCACCAGACCCAGGAGAAGACATTGCAGTGTTTGAGCATTATCGCTGACTACAAAAAAGAAATTGTGAAAAATATGGCTCTCACTCTCTAGGTGTTTCAAGACGAGATAAAAAAGACCTAGGGGAAATGGCTTGTAGATGGGGAGGATGATGGTAATGTGCAGAAGAAGAAGAGTAAGAAGATGGACACCTCAGCTCGTGATGCTACCACGGATACCTAGGCTAGTCTTCAAGGGCCTATGACTTTCGAGAAGAAGCTCGCACTCTTGTCTCGAGAGTAGAACATGATCACTAGTCTCAAGCTTTTAGGAGACATGTAGGTGTCTGGTTTTTTGTGCTGGTCCCGGTCCTGTGGTTTCTTTTTGTTATCTTCCTGTTGGTCGAACTATTTATGCTCTAGTTTTTTTGTTTAGTTTTTGGTCTTCTCACTTCTCCTGAGTCACTAGTTTGCTTCTATGACTAGTTTGTAATGGATACTGTCCCTTCCAGTTTTAATATAATCAAAACTATCATTTAATTTCATTGCATTATAATTATAAAATAAGACCTGAAATTTTAATAGAAAGACAGTTTCTTTCATAATTTTTTATTATCAATTTTATGGACCTTAAAGATCTTTATGCACACTTGATAAATCATTTATCATGCTCCAGGTTGGCATTATATATGGGTGCGCAGTGGAGGATGTTTTAACCGCATTTACAATACATTGTAGAGGTTGGAAATATGCTTCCTGCACTCCACAAACAAACGCTTTTCAGGGGAAATTCACTTGTTAATTTGAACGATTCTCTAATTCAACATAAGAGATGGAGCACAGGTTTGTTCAAAAAAAAATTGAGCAAGTTCTGCCCATTTGTGTATGGGATTGGTCGTGTTAGTATAAAACTCAGAATGAATGTGTTATGGCTATTGTTGTTTATGTGCTATGGCATGCTTGCTTATGCTCTATTACGGCTTGGTTCCAGCTATATCCACCATTGTCGGCATATCAATATTCCCCAAGGTATATTTTCAATGCTGAATGTAATTAGTTGATAACTCAGTTTTTCTTTTAACCTAAACTCCCACATAAAGAGTGGACATATTTCTTTTAACCTTAAACAAGAAATTGACCATAACATACAGGTTGTTTAAATTCATATAAGGATGTAAAAAATATACAATTTTAGTAGGAGAGAAGATCTAGTATCTGAACATGTTCCAATAGTTGTTATAGCATTTGTTGATTTAATGTCAGATATTTTAACAATATTGGACCAGTAGTTGTGACTTTAAAGTTCTTAGTGTTGATGATGACTACCAATAATTGAATAAAATGTATTTCTTAGATTTTAAAAGCAACAAATCATGTGATGCCACATCAGCACATTAATAAAACATGACTTAGTGCACAACTATCTGTCTCACTTTTTTTTTTTGGTGTTTTTGAACACCTCGACAAAATGCATGCTGATGTAACATCTTTAATGATGTGACCCTCAAACTTTAGTTATAAGCAGATGACTTGCCAAATAAGTTCCTGTAACAAATTAAGAATGATTTGAAATTTCCACGTAAGATTTTGAAAAACACAAGATTACTGTTGCATGTTTTTGTTAAACACTGTTATGTTCATGACAGATTTCAAGTCCATGGCTTCTCCTCTTTGGGTTTTTATCACTATCTGCATATGCATATGATATAGTTGAATTTGTGGTGGCTAGAGGTTCAGTGAAAAGCTGGTGGAATGAGCATAGGATGTGGGCAATAAGGGGAACCTCGTCGTATCCATTTGAATTGATTGAAATCCTTTGCAAACTGATGGGCATTTCTGAAGTGGGTTTCGAAGTGACAAGCAAAGTGTCAGATAGTGAAGCAGTCGAAAGATATGAAGCAGAAATCTTTAAATTTGGAGTAGCCGCAGTAATGTTTATTCCTCCTGCAACTATCACAGTCATCAACTTGATATCACTGTTGAGTGGAATGATACAATTTGTGAAGGATGGGTATCCAGCTGTTGAGGGTCTTTCTGTGCAGTTCATGTTATTGAGTTTTATAGTGATGAATGGGTTTCCTGTATTGGAGGGGATGTTGATGAGGATAGACAATGGACGTTTGCCCACTTCAATTACAATGTCCTCTATTATAGTAGCGGCGCTTGCATGTGCTGTAGCATTTCTATCTAGTGAAATAAGTTTCCATGCCTTCTACTAAATCTATTGAAGTCTGAATGTGAGTATTGGTTTTTATTTGGCAGGGTTTATAAAATAGAATAAGCTCAAGCGGTTAAGATGAATTTTATATTGTAGAAGTTTAAATCTCTAAAATGGTATTTATGGTGAAATTTTAATTGGCGATTCTTGATTTTTCATGGTCTATAGTAATTTCTAAGTTGTTATTTTTTTGAGTTAATTATTGTATTAGAAATAATTATTTATTATATATAGTTTTTAAGTCAAAAGTGGTAGATCACTTATATATATATATATATATATATATATATATATATATATATATATAGTTGGTTCAGGCGGACATACTGGCGGGAAAGAACCAGTAAGAAAACTCCCTATTGTAGTCTAGGTAACTGATTTTACAAAATATGAAAAAGACCAATAAGGTCCCAGAACAGATGACTAGTTGACCAATTGTCTGATTACAACAATACATCTGATCATACCCTTTTTCGGCCAAAAAAGCTTAATAGAATTGTCTGATTACAACATTACATCTAATCATACCCTTTTACCTCCAAAAAACCCTAACAAAGCATACATACTATAAGTTAAAATTGGTATCTGAGCATACATAGATGGTCATACTATTTTTATATGTTAAAATTGGTATCTAGTAAATATAAGTTGTTTTAGGATAACAAAAGATTATTAAACTCTATCAATATGTCTTATTATTGATTTTGTTGATTGTTTAGTTTTTTGACATATTTTTTATTTTATTTAGAAAGTACTTGAATCTATCTTCAGTCATATTATCATTTGTGGATACTTGTGGTCATTAATAAATATTTTCAACTTCTATATTTGAGGAATTTTCTATGTAAAAACCTAAATATACCACAAAAATATGAAAGACAAATATCATTGTAAGTATTGAGAAAGATTGTGACTTCAATAATACTACAATAAATCATCAATAACAATCTAATGAAAAATAATGGAGATTCAGGAGTATAATGCCTCGCAATTATTAAAACTTATTTGATATTTAATTATTATTGATACAAGACATAGCATTTTGATTTCATTGATCATTATTATTGTTATTAATATAATGAATTTGATTTCTTAATTAATTTATAGAATGACTATAATATTAATTAATTTTTAATCATGATTAATATTTGATTAGTTTCTTTGATGTTTCTAACACACTATTTCTATATGCACTTCAATTTATATATTGCTAAAAGAATGAATAGATGGCATCACTTAATAAATAGTAAATGTTTATTAAGTTGGACATGTTTAAGGCTTATGATAGAGTCAAGTGTTTATTCCTCAAGAATGTGTTATTTACTTTTGGATTTTCCTTAGGGTGGATGAATGGGTTATGATTTGTGTCTCTTATTCTTCTTTCTCAATTCTTATCAATGGTATTCATTCTTCTTCTTTTTCAGCTTCTAGGGGGATTTGACAAGGGGATCCCTTATCTCATTATCCATTTATTCTCATGAAAAAATATTTGGGAAGATTTATTAAGATCCAAGTGCTAATGGTTTTATACAGGTTTATCTTAAACTAAAGGTCTTGATGCTCAATTCCATCTCCAATTTGTGAATGATACAACAATGATGGGAGCTACAAAAATCTACGAATAAATCAATTTTAGGAAATTCTTAGGTATTTATTTGCTACTTTAGAACAAAAAATTAATGAGAATAAACCTAAAATATTTTTGTTTACTAGTCATGTTGCTACTCAACAAATAATTGCTCCTATTCTTCATTTTAGAATGTGGATTCTCTCTTTCAATTATTTGGGGATTCTTTTAAGTTTGGGTATCCTGAAATAGATAAATGAAAAATAATTTTGGATAGTACTTTCATGATGATTGCTTGTTGGATATTTAGATGGCTATATTTTTCTAAAAGATTGACTCTCTTAAAATATGTTCTATAGGATCTCCCTATTTGTAAATGTAGGGTTTTATTTGCTCCAAAAATATTCCTTAAATATTTTTTTACTCTCTTAAAAATATCACTTGATGAGAAATTTGGAATCCAAAAAATGAACTTTAGTCAATTGGGATCAAGTTTACAATCTAAAATCTAACGATGGAATTGGTCTACGAAAAATCTAAATGCAATCCTCAAACACTAGCTCCAAAATTATATTAGTGGTGGTGTAAGTACCTAGATCAATTATGGGCAAGTTTCTAAAGATGGTTTCCCTATTATGGTTTTGGGTGGGAAAATTTATATGATTTGAGATACTATAAATAAGGGTGATTCATTGATAAAGGAAGGTTTATTTTAGAATATTAATAAAGGTAAAAAAATGTCTCTTTTGGAAGGATTCTTAGGATATTATCATTCACCTTTTTTAGATTTCCAAGCTCATCTCTAATCCTTAGTGAAATTTTATAGGTTGTGGGGTGGTCTAAAGTTAAGGTTTAAAGAATTTTACTCAATTCAAAAGATCCCAAATATATCATTTGAGGGGCCACAATGGTTAAAGTGGGTTCTTATATGACTTTCTCTTTGCTTGCATCTATTCTATTTGAAAAGAAGAAAATGGTGTACTCCCTTCTGTTTCTAGGGTTTTGGACCTAAAAGGAGAGAGATAATTTTATAACTCTTCACTCAAGAACAAACCATTGAGATTTCAATGCAAAGGAGACTGTAATCTGGCAAAGGGACTGTTCTATGGATTGAATGATGACAAATGAGGGGTTCATAACCAAGTGTAAACTTGGAAAAGACAATGAATTGCAAAACATAGTGCGATATGCAAGATGACCTACAAAGATGAACATAATGCAATAAAGAGGTATGAGACCAAAAGTGTGCACCTAGAAGGCTGAAGAAGGAAGACTGGAGGCCTGGATCACTAAAAAATCTAATGACTGGGACTCATTCACCAAGCTAGGTGAATCAGTCCAGCTTCTAGGAAAATGCACTGGAGCAAGTTTTAGCCTAAAGGGTACCCAAATCTATTAAAATCTTGATCAGGCCTATATATTGGGACTCATTCACCAATAGTGGTGAATTAGTCCACTTCTACTTTTCAAGAAATTTTGGACTAGATTTTGCACCTCTCGGTCTTCTCTACTCTTTTTGACTAGTTTTTGGATTCAAAACTCCAAATTTCCACCTATAGACCTTCTCTGAGCTTCTCCAAGCCTTGATGACAACTTTAGTAACTTTGAAAACTTGACTACTTTTCTCCAACTTTTCTTCTTAACAAATTTGCAACCTAACCCTACAAATCACACACAAGAAGAGGGGAAAATGTTGTCGGGTTAGTGAATAGAGGTTTGCCTTGGTCAAACCCCTTGTTGGTAAATAAACATTGAAATGAAAGCAAGTATGAAAGGAGAATGATGAATGAGAAAAATATGATGTTGCAACTCACCAAAACTTTGCAATTAAGTGTTGCTATTATGCTTGAAATGGCTGCAATGGATGGGGTTCTTGATTCTTGCTTAAAGGAGATAGATCTTGAATAAAATGCTTGCTTGGATCATGAACTCTACATCACAAATGTTAGCACAATAACAAACATGAAGAATGCAATCTTTGACATGATGATTGATGCTTGAAGAATGCTCTTAAATGCTTGATAATCTTCCCTTGAAATTTCTTCAATGATCTTATGAATTTTTAATGATATCTTGTGAACTCTTGAATTCTAGGATATGAATACTTGAATGTTTGGGGTGAAAATGAGTGAAAGAACCTTGTATTTATACTTAATTATGCAAGAATTCCTAAAATTACAATAGTACAAGCCAACGTCAGATCTAGGAGAATAAAATCCCACCAGAAATTTGAATTAAATTTGAACTTCTGGTCACACGAGACTCATTTTCCCAAGGTGGTGAATGAGTCCCATCATACATAATGTATGGGACCAAAAATCAAAAGTGTATAGAAATGTGTGAAACCTGCATTGGGGCCAAAAAGACCTAGGTGGGACTCATTCGCCCAAGGTGGCGAATGAGCCCTAGACACTAAATCTAGGCCACACAAGCTAGGAACACCTAAATTATGATTGGTTACTAATTGGTGTTGGGATTATCCTCAAAAAGATGCAATAAATGAGGCTTGTGGATGCAAAATAGGGCCAATTAAAGCATAAGAAAGCCCAATTATTAATAAAAAACCTAGAGGAATGTGAAAATGTGTTACAACATTTTACAACATTCTAAATAAGCCAAGATTAAGATCAATTATGATTAAAATTATGTTTACTACACTCAGTTAATTGATAAAACACTAGAAAAGTGTGAAAGTGTGTTACAACACTTTTGCAAGGCACCATTAAATTCCATTAGTTCACAAGGGCCCAATACCTAATGTGAATGTGTTATCCACATTACAACACTAAATCAAGGCAAAATTAATCCAAAATCCACAAGGAGGACCCAAACGAGTGTGAAAATGTCAAAGGACCAATTTTTTGACACTACATTTAGCCCCCACTTTAGTGAGAGGATGAACCTGCTTCAAACTCACACTAAAGTAGACAAGCATGCACCAAGAGGGGTCCCAATGTACCATTTCTAGTAAGATGAAATGGCAACGGTCAAGAGGGGTGATCTAGACCCTAGGATCAAGTTCCTATGGCAAACCAACATAAGCACAAAGGAACACACGTGAAATTGATATAAAGAACAATGACATGGCCAATCATACACTGCCAAAGATGAGAAAAGGAGAAAAGAAATAAAATAATTGGATCAATATTCAACCATTTTTCCATCCTGATGTGGATCATATCTAGGTTGTTTTTCTAAAAAATGCATACTCACTCTGAGGCAACGAAACTCCTAGCTTTCCACCAGGTGAGAAGTCCTAAAAGGTGAGAAATATACAGTCATGGCTAGTATGCACTCACACACATGCAAGTGACTATGGGGAAATTCATGCCTCGGATTGGGCTTCCCGCTCAAACCATACCAAAGTTATACCTCCTAATAACTTTAATAAGGTGTCACAAAAAATTGATTTTTCAAGCTTCATGAGACAAGAAAACCTTTGTATGCTTGGAGCTCATGAACAAATAGGATGGCTCTACAAGAATGCAAGTTGTATTATGCAAGGTGGCCATATAAAAAAAAATGCAAAATTCAAAAATAGGAAATGTTCAAAGGAGTCTTGCTTAGTTCATGTGAGGTCTTTAACTTAGGGAACATTGTGCCTAATGTCTCCAAGAGAGGACCAATCAAAGAATAGAAAATTTAAAACTTAGGGAATGCAGTGTGTCGCATCAAGCCACTAAGAGGAATGTGATATGATAAGAGATATCATGCTTCTAAGGAAATCACACCCAATGTCATCCACAAAGTGAAAAATGCATCGTATGAAGAGAGAAGGATGCACTAGGAACTAAGAAAAGGAAAAATGCAAAAGAGTAATGCCAATGTATGCCCCCACTTTAAAGGAATTGCTAAACACCATACTGTGAGAAATTTATTTAAATTATCAAATGATAAATGCAAACAAGAAATAATACATGAGAGCTAACTTGGAAATCCCTATACCAATTCATATGTTTCCAAGCAAAGCTACATCATGCATGAGAAAATGAAAAGAGAAGGGCTACCCTCAAAATGAAAACACCAAACACATAAGGGATCTATGGATTTGGGTTTAGTATGTTCTTTGCTGCAATGTTTTTAGAGAGCTTGGAACTATCATCATCCCCAAAATACACATAGAACTAGAAGAATGACACAAAGAGAGGAAAACAAAGAAAAACCTTTTGGGTCAACATGGAAGAGACATAGTGTGTCACAATGCCTTGTGTCATCCCCAAAAGGAAAACACAAGACCAAGGAAAAGAAAAAGGAAAATATTTTGGGTCAACATGAAGGAGACATGAATGTCTTGATGCCTTGCATCATCCCCAAAAGGAAAACATAAGAAAAAGATAAAGATAAAATGAAAGGGAAAAGGAAAAATAAATCCTTTTGGGTCAACGTGAAGGAGACATGAATGTCTCAATTCCTTGCATCATCCCCAAGAGGAAAACACAAGAAAAAGATAAAGATAAAAAGAAAAAGAGATGGACGACATAGAGAATAATGAAGGTACAAATAGAGGAATGTCATAAAGAGAGAGAGAACATCGAATAGAACATCACAGGGGATCACATCATGCACATGCAAACACACAAAAGAAAAAGAAAATACAAAATACTAGTAAGGAAAATGTGAGTCAACTTATGAGCAAGTCATTTGCCTCCCAATCATGTTCTATGTATACCAAAGGCGGGCAACTAGCCAAAGAGACAAGGGAAAATTCCAAACTAGGAGAAGCACTAGGTTCGACACTCTTATAGGAGATTCATAGTTTAATCTCATGGAAGAGGAAAACAATGTGTGCAGTTCATTATGCACCTCTTCATCAATTTTAGTGATCTTGTCATCATCATCTAGGTTAACCACAATAGGAGGTCAAATGATAATTTCCATTGAAGAGTTCAACTCTTGTTGTGGCTATTGTATTGGGTTGTTTTTTTCGGTTGGGGAGGGGGGTCATCATTCATTGCTTCAGTCAAGTTTGGATCTTGATTTTGTTTGTTTAATTCTTTGTTTAACTTACAAGTAAGGGCACAACACCTTCGCCTATGCTCTCTAGCACCTCTATTTCTTTTGGTTCTGTTTTCAAGTTGAAATTGTGTAGGAGAGGGTTGATCAACCATAGGTTTCTTTTCTTCCCCGAGGGGAGGAACGAAAGGAACCAAAAGAGGTCATTCAATCACTTTCTCTTTGACTTTGTAAACTTGTTTTATTCTAGGAGGTGTGGCGAGATTGTTTTCATTATCTCTTGGTCTTTTGGAGGATGGAGGTGAAGTTTCTATTTTTGGTTGGTCTTAGTTGTTTGGTTCTTGTTTAGGTTGAAGAATGGTTTCATCAAGGATGGGAGGTTTAGTGGTGGACGGGGACATGTTTCAGAGATATAGTTTTGCTATCTTCTTTTCCCTAAACTTTTGATAGGAAAATAAAAAGAAGTATTATCAAGGTTTTATTGGTTCCATGGGCTTGGGCCAAAAGGAATCTAGGGAAAATTTTCCTCTAGATGACAAGGGGTTAAAGCCACTATGGTGAACAATGAATATTTCATTGTCAAAGGGAATCTTTAAGCATTTATGCACAACCAAAGGGATAGCTTTCATGGAGCGAAGCCATGGGTGGCCTAGCTTCACACAAAATTTATCCAACTGTGGGATGATCCAGAGAATGTGACATCTAATGTTTTTGGTCCTATTTGCAATGTTAAGGCAATTGATCCTATTGTAGGGCACACAAAACCATTGTGTGTCTTGATACATTCTTTCAATTTATCATATTCATCTTGAGAGAGTTCATGAAATAGTAGAAATTCCTCAGTCATCACATTCTCTCTAGAGGTGGGATCTATCAGTATCCCATTACTGGGCTTGTCATAGATATGATCGACTATGTAAAGAGGAGCATCAGGAAAATGTTGAAGTATATCCTTAGAGGAGAAAATAATTTCAAGAGGACTCTTGGGTTGACCCTTATGAGGGATGATGTCTATCGTCCCTACCATTTCATCTATAGGATTGATGTTGATAACATTATTTAGAACAAGATCATTATTTTCATCATCTGTATCAACATTCATCACATCATTCTTTATAGTTTTGCTAGCTTTGACAAATGAAATATTATGTTTGGGCATTGGGTTGGTAAAAATTTGCAATTTTTGGTTAGAGGGGCAGCGAACTTATTGCCTTGATCACTAACACCTCCAATGGATAGATGGCCAAAATCAATGAGGTCTTGCACAAGATGTTTAAGACACTTGCAATGTTTTGTGTCATGTCTATTATGTCGATGATAGTGGCAATAAGCATTTTATTTAAAGCTTGAGGGTAATGGCTTATTAGGGTCGGGTGTTTTGATGGGTGGAAAGGTAATCATTTGTTGTTCTATAAGTTGGTACATTGTGTTATGAATGGTATCGTGCAAGGGAGTAAATTTTCTTTTCGGATCGCCATAACTAAAGGGTACATTGGCTTTGACAACAGCTACTTGGTTGTTGGCATTTTGAGTTGGTTGTTGAGGGGGTTGAATTGAAGGAACCCTTTATTCTATTTTCTAAAAGGTTGGGAATTTTTTTGGTTTGTGGGTTTGGATCTCTCAATTCGGCTAGAGGTGGACTTTGTATCTCAACTACTAACCAAATTTTGATAATCATGAAGGGAAGTGAAAAGGTGCATGAAGGATGGGAATTTCATCATGGTCAACTTGTCTTGAATCTTAGTTTGCAATTTTTCTATAAACATTTTTTGAAGGTGCGGGTCTGGGACCTTGACATCGACTTGGGAATAAAGCGATTGATAGCGTGAGATAAAATAAATTATCTTTTTGTCCTCCTTTTGCATGCATCTCATCAAATCAGCCAAGGTCATCTTGGGAGTCATATGCACTTGGAAATGGTTTACAAATTCCTCAACAAGTTCATTGAATGAACGAATTGAGTTGTTCAGTAAAGAAGAGAACCATTCCAAGGCACTATCTTTCAAGGACCTAGGAAAAGTTTTTCCAATAGTTTATCATCTAGGATAAAATCATTACATAAGGTAGTGTATACATTAACATGGTCAGAAGGATCTCCCTTCCCTCCATATTTCTCAAATCTAGGAACCTTTACACTGTGTGGCATTGGTGTTCACAATATATCCAAGGATAATGGACTAATTTTAACATAATATGTGGGTGGGCCATTTTGATTTTGGTTGATGGTGGGAATTTTCTTTTGAAGGGATGAGATAGTTTGGAAAAGTTGTGTTATGATATGGAAGTGAAAGTGGTGATGGAGTGTATTTCATTGTAGGACAAGTGAATGGAATGATTATAGGTGGTAATGTAGGATATATAACTTGTGATGCCACATAGGAACTAGGGATGCTAGCAGGAATGCCCAGGGAAGGAATCACATTACTAACTTGTTGCATTTTTGTTGTGACTTCGGGAGTGGTGTAGGTAGGGAATGAGGTTATTATTGTGGGAGGAGGAATTTGTGTTTCTCCTTGGCTTGTAAAATTGTTTGTGGGTAAAGGAAAACTAGTGGTTGAAGGAAGATGCTTACCAAAGATTTGAACTATGTTTTTTATCAGGTCAAGGCTATCATCCCTTTCAAGAATGTGGTGAATGTTTTCTATGGTAGGAATTGAGTAGTTGAAATTTTTTCAAGGTTTATTTGATGTTGTAATATTACTAGGTCCTCATGAATGTCAATTATTTTTTCTTGTGGGATGTTATCATTCCTTGGTTCAACTTGCATGCTATCTGAAGGCAAAGAGTTACTAAGGGTATTAGCTATGCCTAGTGTACTAGTGTCAATACTAGGAGTGGAAGCTCTAGATAACCCAATATCCACAATGATTATGCTATTGAGGGATGACATGAGTCTTGAACTTCTTCTCACTAATGTATTAGCAATAGGACACCAAAAACTCATGCAAAGGATACTAAATGTAGGGGGGTGAATGCAAATGAAATGAAAGCTAATAAGAATGAAATTATTATAACCAAAATTCTAGAAAGCAAAACTGAAATGCAGAAACAATAAATAGAAACTTAGAAATTGAACTATAAATGCCAAAAAATGTAGTGCAAAATATGCAATGGTACCAATTCACCCAAGGTGGTGAATGATTCCATGTACAAATTTTTTATTTTTATTTTTTTTAGAATTTTGGAATTGAATTTTATGCTTTTTTATGTTTTTTGATGCAAATTTGAGATGCAAATGTTGAATTTTACTATTTTTCAATGAAATTAAATGCAATAATGCAAGCTAAATGAGCTTATCACTAATGCAAAAATTGAAACCCTAGAATGCAAATTAACCAATCCAAAATATAATGCAATGTTAAATCTAGGATGTAAATGCACTCCAAATCAAAATTATAATGCTCTATATGTAGGTTCACCTAAATGAAAAGAAGAAAATGGTGTACTCTCTTTCACTTCTAGGGTTTTGGACCTAAAAGGAGAGAGTTTTCTCACTCTTCACTCAAGAACAAACCCTTGAGATTTCAATGCAAAGGAGATTGAAATTTGGCAAAGAGACTATTTTAGGGATTGAATGATGCCAAATGAGGAGTTCACTACCAAGTGTAAACTTGGAAAAGACAATGACTTGCAAAACAATTGATGTGATATGCAAGATGACCTAGAAAGATGAACAAAATGTAGTAAAAATCTATGAGACTAGAAGTGTGCACATGGAAGACTGAAGAAGGCATAATGGAGGTGTGGATCACTAAAAAATATGTTATTGAAATTGACTAGGACTCATTCACCAAGCTAGGTGAATCGGTCTAGCCTCTAGGAAAATGGACTAGAGCAAGTTTCATCCAAAAGGGTATCCAAATTTGTAAAAATCTTGATCAAGCCTATACAATGGGACTCATTCGCTAATAGTAGAAAATCAGTCAACTTTTTCTTTTCAAGAAATTATATACTATCTTATGTGCCTCTCAGTCTTCTCTGCTCATTTTGACTAGTATTTAGATCCAAAACTGCAAATTACCACCTATAGACCTTCTCCAAGCTTCTCGAAGGCTTGATTACAACTTTAGCAACTTTTACAACTTGACTACTTTTCTCCAACTTTTCTTCTTGAAAAATATACAACCTAACCCTACAAATCATACACAAGAAGAGGGGAAAATGTTGTGGGGTTAGTGAATAGGGGTTTACCTTTTTCAAACCCCTTGTTGGTAATTAAACCTTGAAATGACAGAAAATTTATGAAAGAAGAATGATTAATTAACAAAATATGATGTTACAACTCACCAAACTCTTACAATTAAGTGTTGCTATTATGCTTGAAATGGCTGCAATGGATGGCGTTCTTGATTCTTTCTTGAAGGAGATAGATCTTGAATTCAATACTTGCTTGGATCATTAACTCTACATCACAAATGCTAGCACAATAAAAAAATAGGAAGAATGCAATCTTCGACATGATGATTGATGCTTGAAGAATGCTCTTGAATGCTTGATAATCTACCCTTGAAATTTCGTAAATGCTCTTGTGAGCACTTAATGATCTCTTGTGAACTCCCAAATGCTAGGATATGAATACTTGAATGGTTGGGGTGAAAATGAGTGAAAGAACCTTGTATTTATACTTAATTATGCAAGAATTCTCAAAATTACAAACTACAAGCCGACATCAAATCTAGGAGAATAAAATCCCACTAGAAATTTGAATTAAATTTGAATTTTTAGTCACACGAGACTCATTCGCCCAAGGAGGCGAATGAGTCCCATCATACATAATGTATGGGACCAAAAATAAAAAGTGTATAAAAATATGTGAAACCTGCATCGGGGCCAAAAAGACCTAGATGGGACTCATTCACCCAAGGTGGTGAATGAGTCCCAGACACTAAATCTAGGCCACATAAGCTAGGAACACCTGAATTATGATTTGTTACTGATTTGTGTCGGGATTATCCTCAAAAATATGCAATAAATGAGTCTTGTGGATGCAAAATAGGGCCAATCAAAGCATAATAAAGCCTAATTATTAATGAAAATCCTAGAGGAATGTGAAAGTGTGTTAGAAAACTTTACAACACTCTAAATAAGGCAAGATTAAGATCAATTATGATTAAAATTATGTTTATTATGCTCAGTTAATTGATAAAACCCTAGAAAAGTGTGAAAGTATGTTACAACACTTTTGCAAGGCACCATTAAATTCCATTAGTTCACAAGGGCCCAAGACCTAATGTTAATGTGTTATCCACATTACAACACTAAATCAAGGCAACATTAAGCCAAAGTCCACAAGGAGAACCCAAATGAGTGCAAAAATGTCAAAGGACCCATTTTATGACACTACACTAGTTGATGTGGCTTGCATTTCTCTCAATGCTTTATATTTTCTTGCATGTGAAGTTCTCTCTATAGGAACTTGTTTAACTAATCTTGGCTATTACTAACTTGAGTAAAAGAAAGGTGTGAATCTAGATTTTTTCTCTAGTGAAGAAAATTTTAGAAAAAAATTAGTTGACCTAAATGTAATCTTTTTATTTGGTTATTAAGTAATTATAAATGCTTCACTTGATATAATATTATGAAAAGAGGATTTATTGGTTCCTCTAAATGTGTTTTGTGTGACACTAATGAAGAAAATATTTTCTATCTTTTATTTCAATGTCCTTTCATATTATAATTTAGAGATTGTGGTGGAGGATATGAAATAAGCCAATTATTCCTACCTCTTTTTTATTTAATTTTTGAGCTAGCATGGGACATACCCTAGATTTTTTATTTTATTTTATTTTCTTAGGATGTTAGACCCATTTTATTCTCTAGTAGATTTGGTTGGAGAAAAATTGATGGATTTCCAAAGAGCATAAGAGTCTTCTCATTTAGGTTTCATAGAAGATAAATATTTTGGTGAAGGAAACTATTGAGGCCAAGTGTTCCCTTCAAGAATATCTATCATATTTTTATTATCATATTTCTCATAACCTAGGTTATCCACCTCTTCAATTGCTCATATTTAGAATTTTTTTGGCGTGAAGATTAATAAGAAGGTGAACATGACTGGTATGTGGTCTCGTCCCCCTCAAGGTATCTTCAAAGTTAATAATAGTTGATGATTAAGAGACAATCCAAGGTTTTCTAGGATTGGTGGAGTGGGTAATGATAGTTAAGGTTCAACTCATTTCTTATGCACAAATTATAAGAAATTTTCTACTAATAATCAAATGGATTTCTATGTTATTTTTTGTGTTAGTGACTAGAAATTACACATTGGGATGGGAAAATGTTTTCATGTGAGATGCATTCCATGATTTTTGTGAATCTATTAAATAAAATAATATCTAATAATGTTTTTTGATAGTTGGTTTCTCTTGTTTATTAGATGTGTGTCTTGTCCCTAATTTTTATTCTATTTTTTGTTCTAATTCCTATGGAATATAATTTGGTAGTTGATTGGTTGATTAAAGGGCTTATGAGAATGCTTGTAACTATCATGTCACTTATTAGGGGCCCTTTCTCTTAGATAATGTGGTGTTGAAAAAGGGATCTAGGTCCTAAACCACACTCTTTCCAACATCACAAGGGAAAAGAACTAAAAATGATCTGAAAGACCCACTTGGCTACTAACCTCAAGGGAAGAGCCAGAATGGTGAATTAGGGTTTAACTCCTTTGTGATATGTGTGTGTGTTGATAATGATTAATTTATTTAATTTGATGATCTATGATGATTTTCCTAGGTTATTTATGAAAATGCAACAAACTGAGATGATTTCTAGAAAATATAGATTGATAAAAAAATAAAAAATAAAGAGTAGAGGGAAAACACAGAGGAACCTAATATATAAATTTGAGCTTGATCTGGCTAGACAAGGGCACTGGGTTCCCCAGACTAGGAAATAGGTACTCAAGGTCATAGCATGTTGATAAATCCACTTTCCCTATTTTTTTTACTTGTAGGACTTGAATTCTTGAATGAGAAATTAGGTCTTCGATCCTCCTCCAATTCACATCAGATTTGTAACCTACACACATGAAAGATGGGAAATTTTTGTTTCATATAGGGGCTTGTGTAAGTATGAAAAAAGAGAGCTTACCCACAGTCAGATAGAGGCTAAATGATAAACAAGTGATAAATTGATAATTGTTACTATAGTGTAGAAAATTGTATGCTCTTGAAAACAAGGCAATTTCACACTTAATTTGGACCTATTTTGGAACCCTTGCATTAATTACCCTTTAGAATCATCATTAATATGCCCCTAAGACCCATTATTTTGGATCTTGAGGCTTATTTCACCTAAAAACATGACAAAATCACTTAAACACCAAAAATCTTGAAAACCCACCTCAAAAATCTAAGGTGAGACTCATTTGACATCTTGGGAAAATGAGTCCCCTTAAGTGGTGATGGAACCCTCAAAAATTTTTGTTCCATCTTAAACCCTTATTGTATTTGGATGTAGGGTGTTATCTTGAGAGTTTAAGGGTTGCTATCTACAAAGGCTTACAGGGTTCTATTTGGCCATTGACTCCATATTACTTGTTGCTAGTTATTCTAATGCATCTTTCCTCATTCATTGTCACCTAGTAACCATTCCTTCAAGGCTAAGTCTAGACCTTTCTATTTTATAAAATTGAGTAAGGATCTTTTCGCCTTTACATCTTTTGCATTTCATGACTTAGAAATTTTTGAGTTAATTATTATCCTAGGGAGTCCCCTTCATTAAGAATGACTAATGAACACGTGCTTAAAGTTTCACTTAAATCCCAATGGCCCTCCTAGTTGTATCACTCATCGCTGATTCATTTATAGGTTCACACCTTCAATTAGCGACAAGTGATGGAAGGATGTTTTCCTTTAGAATCACTCATCGCTAATAGCTTTTGAGCTTTCAAATTTGTAATAGTGATGAGTGATGATTCTAGCTTTATGAACATTCTTATCGCTCATTGTGGATGGCTGTGAAAAGATAAACTTGGAATAGTGATGAGTGATGTGATGTGATTTCTTGTATATCGCTTGATCGTGGATATGTTTTGAATGTAAAGTGTCACATCAGTGATATGTGAAGAACCTTATAAATGTTGTAAATCTTCTCATCACTAATTTCTTCCAAAATATATGAGGAGAATTAGCGATGAACAAAGGCTTTATGTTATACCACTCATCGCTCATCGTAGATTTATTTTAGAACTTGAGTTATGAATTAGTGATAAGTGATGGGTGTCCTCTAAAAGGTTTTTCTTTTGCTAAATGTGATATGATCCAATGAGCGATGTATTTTGTGCCATTTGTTTTATGTAGGTTGTACATGTCCAAATTTGGTGCTATCACAACATCTCTCATCCTAGATAGAACCCTTGATGCAAGGTTTGAATTAGCAATGTGGGATGGGGGGATGAATGTGACCAAAGGTCAAGCTGCAAAACCAGGGGCTAAAGATCATCACAAGGAAGTATATATCACTGATAGAGTGGGGAAATGATAAAGTAAATCAGCAAAAAGTAATGGTTACTACATGGAATGGGAAATGTGGAAAAATCTTAAATATTTAACATAAAGCAAAAAGGAAAGCAGCGAGAGGACTAAGGAATCGTTGATAAAGTTTTAAAGCAGGATAATCCAATGGACTAAAGATCACCACATAAATAATTTCATCAAAATTTGGGGAGGATCAGTGATGAAGCGATCAAGTGTATAGAGAAAGTTTCCCTCTAAGAAAAAATTGGTCTTATGCACCTCATCAATATTATGAAAGCACGGATTAGTTTGGTGATACATGTTGATTGATAGATCACAACACTTGAGCTAGCATCATTTTTTTCTATGAGCAAGTTGATAAGGACAAAAAAACAAGGCTCAAATCACCATGTATAAAATTTTAAATTCTTTAACATCAATGACTTATATTCAATACCAACCTATTAAGTTATCAACTCACTCGCATGAGGAATTTTCAAGTCATTAATTTTGCATGCTTCAAATTGCCTATTTAATACAAATTTCTTGTTGATCTTCTTTTTCATAATTCATTTTTCAATGAATGAGGGTCGAAGGTTGATAAAGAAGTGTGTGGGAATTAAATTCTCTTGAGAAGTGTGTAGACATTCTAGGCAAGTAGTAATGCCATTATGATTAGGGAGTCTAAGAAGCTAACTTTATTTGAGTCTGAGGAAGATCTTGAGAATGAAAGTGGAATATATGGAGCTCCTGATACACCAAAAGGAAGAATAGGATTCAAGAAATTCAAGGAGTATAGTACCAAAGAAAATTACCATCCACAAGAGCATATAGTTTCAAAATAATTAGTCAAACAAAGAGAGAAGAGGATGGTGAAATATAAAAAGAAGGCAAGGAGAAAGAGTGAGCACTATAAGGCCTATCCAAAGGAGTGTGATTCTCCATGTGAGGTTTCTAATAACCCTTCAGACAGTAAGGGTGACACTAATCCAAAGGGTGATTATTGTCCCCTCTCCGTGGAACTATCAACGAATTTTGACAAGGATGCAATGACAGTTTCTCTAGTCCGACCATGAGAAAAACATGGGCAAGTATCCTTTGAGGTCGATGACTCAGAGTGATGATTGCGCCCTATTTTTTTTTATGAAACTATTCCCTTTCTGTTAGGATTTCCTATTCAACACTCATGTGATTTCTTATTTCATGTGATGAGGTGGAATGTTTTTGGGATGGTATGTAGGAGAAGTGCCAGACTAGTTAACCTTGGCGGCGCATATGTTGTTTCTAGAAAATATACAAGCTTTTGCTAGAGCTGCTATTGGAGAATCTTCTTTGGTCAACAAGGATGAGGATTCAACATGGTTACAACAAACTCTACCTTTTGAGGAGCTGGTGTGTCTTCATTCAGGGAATATGGAATGTGCTCTTTTACTCTTCCCTTTTCCTCAAATGATTTCATGTAACAAACTAAGAATATTTCAAATTCTAGTGCAAATCAAATGAAATGTAAATGTAATTAATCCTAATGCTTGTTGCTCCCTTATTCTATAAAAGGGATTTCAGGGCTTATTACAATGGTCAAATTTTGAAGCCAGAATACGGTTCTAGTTAAAAAACTAAGTTTAGGAAAAGGCACTTAGAATAGAATACTGGAAATAGACCAATAATTTGTCTTGGATGTGAGATCATGTATGTAGTGATCTTAAATAAGTTTTATAGAAATTACTTATATCAGAGCAAATATTAATCTAGAAGTAGATACTCTACTATGTATGTTTTTTATAAGTTATGAATGATAAATACTAATGGTGTTATCATTTGTCTTCAAATATTTCATTTGAATGTATTACTCTTTTTTCAGCTTTAATTTAAGGAATTAATTAAAATTCTTGAATAGGGTTATAAAATTTGTAAGGAATGGCTTAGGATTTCTAAGAAGTAAATGTTTCTTGCATAGTGCGTTTTCGTAAATGCAAAGTAATACGAAGATAGTTTGTTTCTTCCTTAAATGAGTAATTTGTAAATTACTTATCCTCATGTACTTGACTCTATTGCTCCAATTGATGAGACACTGGTCATTTTGTCAAAAAATCTTGTGTAGAATGAACAAATAGTGTTCTTGGACCTAGACTTAAGATAAGACAATATTTCAATTAAAAAATATTTACAAGGATAGTATAAGTGGGATTATCCCCAATTCCTAGCAAATAACTACTAGTTCACTTAAAAAATCTGCCAAATCTTCAATGAAATGAACTTTATTTGCAGTAAGTAAGAATCAATTTGTGTATAAATGTGTTGCTAATTGAATACAGAATCTAAAAAAGCAATTGGGATCACCCTTCTAGGTTTCACAGAGCTTGAAGTGAAGGAGTACGGACCTTAAAGTCCTATGCTTGGTGTGTTTGCCACTAACCTAGTAGTTTTTCATGATTGGAGTTGGATACTTCTTAGAGGATTGTTCGGTTCTGCTAGAAAAATCACCAACAAAAATGGTGACTACACTAGGGAATGTACTCAGGAATTTGGTTGCAGATTGTATTATCAAAGAGTCGTTCACATCTTGAACTATTATTTGTAATTGGAGGTTAAAAATTATTTACTCATATAATTTTCACATCTGAGTCACCAACAGAAATGGTGACTCTACTAGGGAGACTTTTAATCTCCAGTTGTAGACTATTAGAGTCAAGAAATTGGTGAAATCTAAATATCTGGTTCAGACACTGAGGAGTTTTTAGACCTAGAAATTTTTTTGTTGAACAAGTTTCAAAAGATATATGTGTGACTCTATTGTGGGAGAAAACCCATAAGAATATTCATCTTTGAAGGAGCTTTGTACTGCTTAAAGTCCAGTCCTCTATAAAAAGAGGTGACAACTCTATTAATGAACCTGATGAAGATGTGAAGAACATTTCAGATATTGCACATGTTTCCAATCAGGAAGAAGAGCTTTGCTACAACATATCCAAGTATTCATTAGTTTTTTGTTTTCAAGAAAGATAAATTTGTATATGAAAACCATATTTGTTAGAGTTGAAAAAATTGATTCCCTATTGAGTGAAAATAAGCACTAAGAAAGTGAATAGTAGTAATAGGCTTGCATACTTCTATATTACTAAGTGGTATATTTATTTATAGAGCTATGTATGCAATGTTCTTATACAAATTCATTTAGGAGATCTTGAGCAAGTTGAAGATAAGAATTTGTATTGTAAGAGCTTAAGATCATATTGTAAAAGAAGTTTGATTTGCCTTGTGTAACTACAAAGTTGATAAAAAAAAGGCCTATAAAGGTTAAAGAAAATGTATCATCAACCTATACATCCTAGTGTGCAGCCCCTGTCATGTAATAAAATAAGTTTTAGAATTAAAAGGTACATGGCCATAAATTTTAATGGCATTTGTGGTTACCCTAATGTTAGTCCATCTAACATTAGGGAATACTTACCAAATTTTAGTGGTACAAAGTGTGAATCAGCAAGTAAGCATTTGCAACAATTTAGCAATTTAATGGATGATTATGAGATAGATCATGAGGAAGTTGTCATGAGGCTTTTTGTTTAGTCTCTAAAATGAGATGCAAGAGATTGGTTCTTTGATTTACCGGCATGCTCTGTCTATTCTTGGAATGAGTTCAAAGAAGTGTTCATAGAATAGTTTAGTGAAAGGATTAGTATTGGCTATTTTCTCAATAAATTTATGAACATTGAGAAAGAGGATGATGAGTTAGTCCCAACATTTAACTGAAGATTTGTTAAAACATTAAGGGACATTCCTGATGTTTTGGAACTAAGTGATACAATATGTTTGGATGTTTATTTGGGAGCTTTTGATATTGAGATGACTAAAGATCCTAAAACCTTACATCAGGCCTATGGGATAGCCATGAACATTGAAAATAACTTGAAATATGGAATGCAAAGGAGTCATTTGAATACAAGTGTTTACTACCATAGAACACCAAATGTTGATGAAGGGTGTAAACCAAAAGTCAAAAATGAATGTAAGAACATTTACACCCCTACTGTTTCAGCTTGCACAACATTCTGTAATGCCAACCTCATAACACCCCAAACACATCATCAAGAAACCATCATGTTTTAACTTACAATGATAATTTAACTTGGTTGCATTATATGAGTTGAGTAGTGAGATGTCATATAAAGAGGAAGAGAACATAGCAAAGGATGAAAATATATTTGAAGCAAATGAAAGGGGTGGTTTAAACACTGTTGAAAAATCCATTAGTTATGCTCCTCCATATGAGATAAGACTGAGCATTCAGTCTGATAATTCTGAACATAATTATAAAATTGATGAGTCTTCTTGTTGTAGTAATAATGATGGCATAGGGTATGGAAAATTTTCTATTGATTGTGATTGTTCTCATGAAGTAGAGATGGAATCATTTTCTACAAATGAGAAATGTGATGATAATGATGTAAGTGCATTTGAAAAGGCATCTATCTATTCTTCTAGTGATTATAGTGATTTTGGATGCAGTAATGACTTAAAGGAATTAGACCTCCATGTTGAGAAAATTGAGGCTCTTATGTCAAAAATGAATGTAAGGGAAAACCCCTTATTTGAGGAGCCTCGATCTTCATCAGTTGATAGAAATGATGATCCCTATTGGTGCAGAGAAAATCCATTCTTTGTTGAGGATTCTGATGATGCATCAAAAATAGAGTTAGAGTGTGGCCCTGAGCAAACAGAGGAATACCTTGATGAGCTTCTTGAAGACATTACCTATGACTATTTTACATTTGATATAAATGTTGTAGACAAGGTTATGTACCATGAGGCCAGCTACTTAGAAGAGTATGAACACTTTTAGTTCTTAGTTTAGCTGGGAGGCATTTTGATGAAGCATGACAATGAGATGAATAACAAGGAATGTTATTTTCAGTATGAACATGTTTCATATGATGAACATAACACATATGTGTCATGTGATGATGAAAATTTGTAGTTTATGCCTAACTCCACAACACCAAATGATAGGTATTACACTAGCAATGTTATAATCAAAAGGGTTGTGAGAGATGTTAATAACAATAATTGTGATCAGGAAAACTCTCATTTGTTCAGAAAAGGCCTAACATTTGTTCTGGTGGGATTGAAATTTCTCTTACTATAGACAAACAACAAGGCCAAATATGGATGGAAAGACATCAGTTCTTTTAGGAGGTTGGTTTTCAATAGAGGTAGAAAGCTACCCAAGGTTTTTGTGGCCTAGTGCCACCAATCGGGAGATGAATCCTAATTAAGTTGAAAGGTGCATACTACAATTTGCATCTTTGGGGAATCTTCACATTTTGATTGGGTGGACATTAGGCTCCCATTTTCAGGTATTTTTGACCTATGTAAATCTTGTACATATGTTGTTTCTTTGGTTTTATTCTTGTGCCTAGTCTGCCTCAACTGAATATTCAAGAATCTCACTGTGCCTGCAAGAGGCACACATCCCTAGTTAGAGCCACTAATGGAACCCTCAAAAATTTTCATTCCATCTTAAACCCTTATTGCATTTGGATGTAGGGTGTTATCTTGAGAGTTTAAGGGTTGCTATCTATAAAGGCTTACAGGGTTCTATTTGGCCATTGAATCCCTATTACTCGTTGCTAATTATTTTAATGCATCTTTGGCCATTCATTGTCACCTAGTAACTGGTCCTTCAAGCCTAAGTCCAAACCATTCTATTCTATAAAACTGAGTAAGGATCTTTTGGCCTTTACATCCTTTACATTTTGTGACTTAGAAATTTTTGAGTCAATTCTTATCCTAGGGAGTCCCCTTCATTAAGAATGACTAATGAACATGTGCTTAAAAGTTTCACTTAAAGCCTAATGGCCCTCCTAGTTGTATCGCTCATCGTTGATTCATTCATAGGTTCACACCTTCATTTAGCGACAAGAGATGGAATGATGTTTTCCTTTAACGTCACTCATTGCTAATAGCTTTTGAGCTTTCAATTTTCTAATACCGATGAGTGATGCTTCTAGCTTTATGTTCTTATCACTCATTGTGGATGGCCATGAAAAGATAAACTTGGAAAAATAATGAGTGATGTGATGTGATTTCCTGTATATCGCTTGATCACGGATATGTTTTCAATGTAAAGTCTCACATCAGTGATGTGTGATGGACCTTATAAATGATGTAAATCTTCTCATCGCTAATTTCTTGTAAAATATATGAGGAGAATTAATGATGAACAAAGGCCTTATGTATACTACTCATCGCTCATCATGGATTTATTTTAGAACTTCAGTTTTGAATTAGCGATAAGTGATAGGTGTCCTATAAAAGGTTTTTCTTTCACTAAATGTGATATGATCCTATCAACAATGTCTTTTGTGCCATTTTTTTATGTAGGTTGTATGTGTCCAAATCTAGTGCTATCACAAAATCTCTCATCGTAGATAGAAGCCTTGGTGCAAGGTTTGAATTAGCGATGCGCGATGGAGGCATGAATGTGACCAAAGGTCATGCCCAAAACTAGGGGCTAAAGATCATCACAAGGATGTCAACATTGCTGATAGAGTGGGGCAATGATAAGTTAAATCAGCGACAAGTGATGGTTAATACATGGAATGGGAAATGTGGAAAAATCATAAATATTTAGCATTAAGAAAAAAGGAAAGCAACAAGAAGACTGAGGAACCCTTGATAAAGTTTCAAAGTAGGATAATCCAATGGACTGAAGATCACCACATAAATAATTTCATCAAAATTTGGGGAGGATCAGCGAGGATCAGCGATGAAGCGATGAAGTGTATAGAGAAATTTTCCCTCTAAGAAAAAATCGGTCTTATCTATCTCACCAATATTAATGAAAGCATGGATTAGGTTGGAAATACATGTTGATTGACAGATCATAACACTTGAGCTAGCATCACTATTTTCTATGAGAAAGTCGCTAAGGACATAAAAAAAAGGCTCAAATCAATGATGGATGAAGTTTTAAATGTTTTAACATCAACAGCTTAACTTCAATACCGAGCTATCAAGTTATCAACTCACTCACGTGAGGAGTTTTCAAGTCATTAATTTTCCACACTTCAAATTTCCTATTTAATATAAATTGCTTGTTGATTTTCTTTGTCATAATTCATTTGATTGACAGATCATAACACTTGAGCTAGCATCACTATTTTCTATGAGAAAGTCGCTAAGGACATAAAAAAAAGGCTCAAATCAATGATGGATGAAGTTTTAAATGTTTTAACATCAACAGCTTAACTTCAATACCGAGCTATCAAGTTATCAACTCACTCACGTGAGGAGTTTTCAAGTCATTAATTTTCCACACTTCAAATTTCCTATTTAATATAAATTGCTTGTTGATTTTCTTTGTCATAATTCATTTTGTAATGAATGAGAGTCGAAGGCTGATAAATAAGTGTGTGGGAATTGAATTTTTCTGAGAAGTGTGTATACATTCTAGGCAAGTAACTCTACCATGATGATTAGGGAGTCTGAGAAGCTGAGTTTATTTGAGTCTAAGGAACATCTTGAGAATAAAAGTGGAATACACAGAGCTCCTGATACACCAAAAGGAAGAATAGGATTCAGGAAATTCAAGGAGTATAGTACCAAGGAAAATTACCATCCATAAGAGAAGATAGTTTTAGAAGAATTAGTCAAACACGGAGAGAAGAGGATGGTGAAATATAAAAAGAAGGCAAGGAGAGAGAGTGAGAACTGTAAGGCCAATCTGAAGGAGTGTGATTCTCCATGTGAGGTTTCTAATAACCCTTTAGATAGTGAGGGTGACACTAATCCAAAGGGTGATTATTGTCCCCTCTCCCTGGTACTATCAGTGAATTCTAAAAAGGAGGTGGTGATAGTTTCTCCAGTCCCACCATGAGTAGAATATGGGCAAGTATCCTCTAAGTTTGATGACTCGGAGTGATGATTGCGCCTTGTTTTTTTTTTTGATGAAACCATTCCCTTTCTATTAGGATTGTATTATTTAGCACTCATGTGATTTATTGTTTCATGTGATGAGGTGGAATGTTTTTGGGCTAGTATGAAGGAGAAGTGACAGACCAATTAACCTTAGCAGCACATATGTTGTTTCTAGATAATATACAAGTTTGTGTTGGAGCTACTATTGGAGAATCTTCTTTGGTCAACAAGAATGAGGATTCAACACGGTTACAACAAACTCTACCTTTTGAGGAGCCATTTTGTCTTCATTCAGGGAATATGGAATGTGGTCTTTTACTCTTCCATTTTCCTCAAATGATTGCATGTAACAAACTAAGAATATCTTGAATTCTAGTGCAAATGAAATGAAATGTAAATGTAATTAACCCTAATGCTTGTTGCTCCCTTATTATATAAAAGGGATTTCAGGGTTTTATTACAGTGGTCGAATTTTGAAGTCATAGTAGGGTTCTAGGTAAAAAACTAAGTTCAGGAAAAGGCACTTAGAATAGAATACTGGAAATAGACCAGTATTTTTTCTTGGATGCAAGATCATGTATGTAGTGATCTTAAATAAGTTTTATAGAAATTACTTATATTAGAGCAAATATTAATCTAGAAGTAGATACTTTCCTATGTATGTATCTTATAAGTTATGAATGATAAATACTAATGGTGTTATCATTTTTCTTCAAATATTTCATTTGAATGTATTACTTTTTTTCAGCTTTAATTCAAGGAATTAATTAAAATGCTTGAATAGGGTTATAAAATTTGTAAGGAATGGCATAGGATTTCTAAGAAGTAAATGTTTCTTGCACAGTGACTTTTTGTAAATGCAAAGAAATATGAAGATAGTCTATTTCTTCCTTAAGTGAGTAATTTGTAAATTACTGATCCTCATGTACTTGACTCTATTACTCTAATTCATGAGACACTGGTCATTTTGTCAGAAAATCTTGCATAGAATGAATAGATAGTGTTCTTGGCCCTAGACTTAAGATAAGACAATATTTCAATTAAAAAATATTTCCAAGGATAGTATAAGTGGGTTTATCCCAATTCCTAGCAAATAACTAGTCATTCACTTGAAAATCCACCAAATCTTCGGTGAAATGAAATTATTTTGTAATAAGTAGGAATCAATCTATGTATAAATGTGTTGCTAATTGAATACAGTATCTAAAAACGCAAATGGGTATCACCCTCCTAGGTGTTCACAGCAGCCTAAAGTAGGAAGGAGTACGAACCTTAAAGTCCTATGCTGTTGTGTATGGCCACTAACCTAAGCAGTTAGCTTCATCATAGAAGTTGGCTACTTCTTAGAGGATTATTCGGTTCTACTAGAAAAATCACCAATAGGTGGGACCATTCGCCAAGGGTGGCGATGAGTCCAATTTGGGGTCTTTTTCAATTTTGAAAAGAAATTCACCATTTTAATTCAAATTTTTGGTGGATGTCAACCTTTGAGATCTAAATAATGGTCAATTAGGTGTTAATGCCTATATAATAAATTTTCTAAACCATTTTTTATGATCTAAGAAATTTGAGAAAACATTTTCAAGAGAAAATTCAAGAGACAAGTGTTGAGAATATTTCACAAGAGCAAGCAAAGTTGAAGCATTGGAGGAGCATTAAAGTGTTTTTGCAAGTCTTCAAGCTCACTTTGATTCAATATCTAGCATTTTAAAGGGTTGATCAATCATGATGGATTCTAGGTTGGGGAGATGCAACTAGCTATCAAGCCAAGCTTAATACCTTTTTCCTAAGTGATTCCATCCTCCATTATCACTCTACATTCAGCCTAAGGAAGGTACACACATCATTAGGGATCATTTGGGGTGATTAGGGGTCTCTTCAAGTGAGTCATCCATCTTCACATTTCCATTCTTCTATCTTATTCTTACATATTAGAATAGGATTGCATCATGTTTTAGATTACTTAGTCTTAGACACACTTAAGTCTAGGGTTTCCATGCATATTTCATTATTTCTATCAAGGTTTAATTACCATACTAGGGTTTTGACCAAGGCAAGCTCCCCATTAGCAAATCAAGTTTATATTTTATTTTTTTTAAGTATTTTCGTAGAGTTGGATCTGAAACTCAAGTTGGAAGGAAAGATTAGGTGTTGAAGTGCATATCAGTATTTTAAATTCCCAAAAAAGTCGAATGTGATTGATTCACCACAAGTGGAAAATGAGTCCCACTGTAGGTGTTTTCCAGATCTATTTGTAAATTTAGATACCCTTTTCCTAAAACAAGTTCCTATGTAGAAACCTAGATTTGGGACTAATTCGCCTAGGTTGGCGAATGAGTCCAAATTGGTCAAAAATTCAAATTATCTAGTGTTTTAGAATTTCTCTAGCCACTTCCAAATTTCCAAGTGCACATCATTCATTTCACTACTTTTATGTTCTATTTTTTTTGCATTTCTAAGGAATTTTCTAAGTCATTACATTGAATTAGGGTTTTGCATTTCATCTTGTAATTCATTATCTTTTCCAAGTCTAAACTTGGTGTTGAGCCCCTTATTAGATCCTATTCAGCCTCTAGAACAACCCTCATGCAAGATCTCTTTCTCCTTTGCAAAGAGATCTCAAGGGTTTGTTCTTGAGTGAAAGTTAGTGAAAATTCTTCCTTATAGGTCCTAAACCCTAAGAGAGGAACCCAAAAAAAATTCCCACCTTTCAATTACTATGAAGTTGGGTTAGTGGTAAATGGAAATGAAGCATGAATTATTCAATTGGGGTTAGAATTCACAAACACCCACATCAAGAAAATGATCAAATCCCGCTTACAAATGAAATGGAATGCAAAAAATATATAAATAATCAACAACAATGAAAACCCAATTCAAAACTTAAAATCAAAAATGTGCAAACCTACAATTCCATTTTGAAATTGGTTGATGGTGTGTTGGATTGCTCAATAATTAGCTCCTATGATTGCAAAAGATTCAAATGAACTAGATAAGATAATGGCATTGCTCAAATGCTCAAATGATATGAATTAGCTCAAATAGTTCTAAGTGGTGATAATGGAGGGAAGATACTTGTTTTATAGATTTCTCGGATTTAGATCAATGGTGGAGATTTTATCTTGAGATCAATTGATGAGATTAGATCAAGGAGGATCAAGATTCAAGATCAATTTGAACTCAAAATATCTCCATAATTTTGGCAAATTGGTTAAGATATTTTGAAATGAAAGATGGAGATTAGATCAAGAAAATGAAGGGTTGAGGATGAAAGAGGAAGTTGAGTTAAGTTGGGATATTTTTGAAAAATAATTTTCCTTGGGAATATGTCATTGAGAGGGAAATTAGAATATATAAATAATTCGATATTATTTAATTTTGGAGGATTAGAATATTCCTTTTTAATAAAGAATATTATGCAAGTGGAAGGGAACTAGATAATTGAATAATTAAAATTATTTAATTATGACACATTAGGAGAAAATTAGATTTTTCTAATTAAATAATTAAAATTATTCAATTAGGTAAAAAGAGGAAAATTAGTGAAAATGACGAATTAACTAAATAATTCAAAATTGCATAATTAATATAGGAAATTAGGATAATTAACAGAAAAATGATGTTAAAGGGGAAATTAATGACAAAAGTGATGTAAACGATGAATTATGTAATGTTAATGATGAATAGTGATAAATAATGATGTGAAATGCAAGATCATGGATGTGTGATATGAATTTGGTATTTTTGCATGTCTACATTTTACTATGTTGTTTCAAACAAAATCATTGCTCACATTTTTTTTATGATTCTCAACTATGGCCTAACGGATGATGGAAGGATGATAGGACACTAGGCTACCCCTCAGGAGGTTGGCCAAAAAAAAGTATTTTTTAGGTCGGGTTGATGATAAGAGTTTGGGATAGTTCAATTGAAAAGAGGATTAAAAATGAGGCCCCAGGGGTCCTAGAAATTGATTAGGATTCATAGCGAGGCTGGAAAAAGATATAGAAAGGTGGGTGAGATAGATCAAGAATTAGCTAACAGCCCCTGGATCAGAGAGCTTAGGTGGAGGTTAGGAAATTAGAGATTCATGATGGACAATAGCCTCCTCCATATTAGTATCCACCACATCAGGATCAACAGGATCCAGTATAGGACCCTCCTCAAGATGAGGGGGTAGGGGGTGATGGATATTAGGATGTTGATGTCATATTGTCTCTCATACTATCAGAGCAAGATCAAGATTAGAAGGAGAGAGACAGTTATAGGACATAGTATGATTAGGTCATGGCTCAACTTATTCAAAGGATGACTGAGAATGATCAAGCATTAGCTAAGAGGGATCAGAGGGCTACCAAGTGAGATCGGGCTCGAGGAGAGAGAGATCTAAGATCCTCTAAGTAAGATGCAAAGATTTGATGACGACATGTTGTAGATGCATAGGTAGCCATAGTTACAGAAAAGAGAGATTATGATTGAGCATTTCGGTGTAGCTCAAGATTGCACAGGGATCCATGGTGACCATGGATAGGCATATGAGAGAGTGAGAGCACCTCATGTAGGAGGTGACTTATTAGAGGACTCTATATGAGACAGTTTTCCCATGAGAGCGAAGGCATTTTAATTTTTTAGCCAAGAGTGCCACTATAGCGAGCTATAATAGATCGGAGGGTGTTTCCATTGGTCCTCCATCTCAGTAGACATAGAGGCATATCCTATAGCCTCATAGGTCACCAGCACATATTCAGAACACATAGAGGTCACTAGGGCAGGGATACAAGGGGTGGTAGATGAGGCCACCTCCCCGTCAGCCTCACCCAATGGAGAGGATCATATGAGTGGATATACTTTGTACAAATTTCTAATTTTGATGTATATTTGGTGTAGACATGTTTATGATGTATATGTACATTCATCATCCTTTTGTGCCTCATGTGTGTGTGTGTGTCTATATATATATATATATATATATATATATATATATATATTTGATGTATAGATATGTATAACATATTTGACAAATGATGATGTACTATGACATTTTCATTTTCGATGATATATATGAGATGACATGATTTTGACGTGGCTATTGATGTGTATGATTTATATTGATGTTAAGCATGATTTTTATGATTTGATATGATGATGCATAATTATGAGATTATGATGATGCTAATGATTTTTTGATGTAGGATGTGATGACATGATATGATGATATGTGGATATGATTATTTTTGTATTTTTTTACTATTTTTATGATATGCATGATTCATGGATGTTGTATGATATGGTGGATTCATAGCTAATAATTTTGTGGATACATGATACATGCGATACTAATGATGTTATGGATGTAGGATGCATGGGATTGATGTTAATAGGAAGAATAGTTAGGGAGAGATTAGATGATAGGAGAATCGATGATGTTGATCCAATTGTTGAAAATTCATTTGTTAATAATGTGGATATGAATGATAGTGATGATGATAATTAATGATTTATAAGAAATGTGATGAATATACTTTTTCTTTCATGGAAAACTAGATAATTTCATCACATAAATCCTTATTAATGTAGCAAATAGACACGATGCACCAAGGTATTAAGAACCAAGGTGACTTTGTATCTATTGTGTGAACTTTGACTCTGCAAACAATAGGTGTATTCCTATTCATACCAAACATACACAAACCTTGTTATGAGTGTATGGGTTAGAATTTCAGAGAATGTTGGACCAGTGCAGAAAGAGATATGAAGATCCAAACATGCAAGGCCACTTTATGTTGCCTGAAATGACTTCCATACACACAAGGAAATTATTCACCATGGTTGTAATACAAGAATATCCAACAAAAACAGCATTCAAAATCAATGACCATGCTCCATTCCTTCCTCTCTAAATCTTTTCAAACATCCTTGAGAGGTCATCGAAATAGGAAAATAAGATATATCAAAAAAAACAAAAATAGATGAACAATGTTGCCATATCACTTGCTAGAGATGTTTTCTATTTAGGTGTTATCCATTGATGATACATATTATAAGAGGGATATATCTATTAAGGCTCATGGTAGGATGTTGATGGTAATGATGATGACTATTGACAAGCAATTGACATTTAGGCAGTGTTTTATCTAATAATGATCAAGTCTTTACGATTTTTGCTTGAATGTTTTGGATTTCAATTGCTGCTATGTTTTCCTTGATTGCTTTGTCAAAGGGTGAAGATGATGATAAATTTATTATTGGTGGATATTTTATTGTGAATAAACAATGATGTAGATGGTATTTTTGAACTTTTTTTTTTTTTTGTGCTCTTGAAGGTTATTTGAGGTTTTTTTTAGTATTTTTGAAGATATTTTGAATTTTATTTTTTCTTTGGAGATATTTTTAGGTATTTTGGATTTTTTAGGATTACATTAATAGGTAGGTTGAGATCAACTAATCAAATTGACTAATTGATGATGAAGATAACTGGTCAGATTAAGTGATTGATGATGAAGATAATTGATTGGATTGATTGATTGATAATGAGGATAACATTGTTGAGGATTTATAAAAATGAAAGGATAGTGTTACCCTAGCTTGAGAAACACAAGGATAGGGAAGGATACATCCTAGGATGATAATTAATTTATTGGATAAGAGAGATTAGGATCTATACCCAAGCAAGGGCACAAAATCTATTGGATAATGTGATATAGATCATTTTGGATTGGTTTTATTTTTTTGTTTGAACATGTTTAAGTCATAAAATGAGTTAGAGAATATATATCAAAACTTGTTCCAAAGTAAGGTGTTTATACTTGCCCCTAATTTCTAGGTGATTGTGTAATACTAGTTTACAATTTTTGGCCAAACTGGACACTGAGCTGATTTTTCTAGGTAACTAAATCTTCACTTTCGGAAACCTATAGTGGCTAAACCATGAGGAATTTGAAGATGATGCAAACTAGTGATTTGTGAAATTTTTTCTATAGATTCTAAATATATTTTTTTAAAATTTTTTGGAATCATATTGTACTTATTTTTCCATCTCTTTCAAAAACTAGTTTTTTTAGTAAACACCATTTTTAAGGAGTGACACTCACTGTATAACACATAATTTTTTCTCCATGAAGGATAAAATTCTAAATTTTTTCAATTTATATTTTTAACTACAATATCTAGTTCTTCCAATTGGTTTCATAGTGTTTTATTGAATTTTTTTCGTTAATCAAGTTTCAAAGTCAAACCAATTGCAATTCAAACATAGGCGAACTATATAACACAACTTTTTCTGTATGTATCGAAATTCAATTTTTTTTGTTGGATCAAGGACTTCAATATTTGGTGCACTCATATTTTTCAAAAAAAAAAATTGATAATCTTCTATTTTTCCACATGTGCAGAACAGATAGCTTGATTTTCGGTGAAAAACCTACATTCACAAGAAATTAAAAAATATATAATAATAAAATTAAATTTATTTAAAATTATAATTTTTGGGAAGCTTATAATAAGAACTACATACTTACAAAAAAATAAATTAAATGAATTCATTTGATCCCCCAAAAGGTAAATCAAAAGTGGTTTTTTATTAGCATTTTGATAGGTGTAAAGGAGACTCTGTTATAGGTATGGTTTAAAACTAGCAAGGTTCTATCCAAGGGGGTTTGATCTAAGGTAGTTTGATCAAACCCTCTTCAATTGGAATGATTTAAATGGAACTTTTTAAGTCTTAAATCGTTATATTTTCTAAAATTATGTGATTTCAACAAAAATCATAATCTCATGTAAATTGTAAACTAGCTTTGTGGGATCACCCTTCTAGCAATGTATAGAACATTATGAATGGATAAAAGGGGTTGCATGATAGATGGAAGAACTTCTGAGAATGAAGTACTATCTCATAGTATTATACCATGTTAGGATAAAGTACCTATATTTGGATAGGGATAGATAATGATAGCCTGCTCAGATAATGCTAGATGTAGGTGATTGTATGGTATGGAATAGGATATAGTTTCAATAGAAAATATCATGTCAAGGTTTTGGAAGAAAAAAAAAACCAAAGTATTTGCTCCTAATTTTTTTCAAGATTAAGATGGGTTTGAAAGCAGATAGATTAGATCATGGATTTTGATATGGATATGGAAGGCATGATGGAGGATTTATTATCGATAGGGATGGATGAAGTGTTGGATTTTATTATGAATAAGATAAGTTACTTCAACCTATAATTGTACATGGATCCTTGATTCTACACTTGACACATATTTGTCAGGTTTTCATCATGGTACTTGTCCATAGCACCACCATAGTGGTTTTTGCTAGAGGACAAAAATTTTCTCTTTACTATTTTTATTTGATTTTTCTATTTTGATTCTCTTATTTCTCATCATGCTAAACCCTCTAAGGGTGTTGATGTAGATGTTATTGTCATGATGTTCCAATTATATCCTTGAGAGCATAAAACTAAATTGGATTATTTCAAGGAATGAAAGGAAGTTGGGTGAGTGAAAACAAATTCCTACACTAATCTAAGTAGGGAAGAGTTCCAAAATTTTCCTCTTTTACACCTTATATAGTTACAATAAGAGAAACACATAGGAATAATGGAGTAGAACAAGTACACAAATACAAAATACACCAGATATATGTGGGGAAAACTCTTTCAGGTAAAAAACCCCACCCTTCAAAAGTACAGTACTATTACTTCAAACAAGAGTTAAAATACAATGCCAAGTACATTTTTTTCTTCAACAAGTGCTTCAAAACAAACACTTGTTTAGAGTGATACTGGTAGCACTTTGTTACTTGCAAACAAACTATGCATTCTACAATGCAAGGCACTCAACATATAAAGAGACACAAGCTTCAAGAAGCATCTAGAAGGAGAAGGGAATCCAAATACACATGGAAAAATATCCCATGCCACAAACATGCATTTGCACACATGTACAACATTCCCTTACACCCCTTACAAGTGTCATTACATGCAATATTCAACCTTCAAGCTTGGGCACCTAGATTATGCTAAAAATAGGCTATGAAAGATGCCTTACAACTATCATAGAATCTTTCATAGCATATATCATAGAATCTATCATACTTACAACACTTACAATTATAAGAGAATATGTCGTAAATGACCTAAAATACTTGATTCTCTTACACCTTTTCATAACCCATCTTGGGTACCAACTTCCTCCATGCATGAAGATGCCTTATGACATGTCATAGAATCTATCATAGGTCAAAGATTCCAAAGTGGGATGCCTATGTCCACTTGGGATGATTATGTGTCATTCAGTCACCTCCAATTAGGATGCCACCCAACTGATGGGTCCCAATTTATGACATGACACCATAGGCAATTAAATAATACAAATAAATACAATAATTAAATCAATATTAGGACTCTAAGGTTGAGACACCTTAATCCCAACATTCTCCCACTTGTCGAAGACCTGCCGAGAGTCATATAGAATCATTTTCTTAGGGCCCCAAGACCCATGGAATCGGAAAACCATCTGAACTTCTTTGTGCTCATTGGTATTTTCAATGCATCCGCAACATTCACCAAAGTGTCAACCTTCTCCAAATTCACCTTTCCCTATTCTACCCTATCACAAAAAAAATTATATTGAACATCAATGTCATTTGTTCTAGCATGGATGGTAGGATTCATTGCTAGGAAAAACACACTTTGACTATCACAACAAACCATAATCTATCCTGCATAAAAACCAATATCAAAACACAATATTCTAAGCCAAATAGCTTCCTTATAGGCATGAGTGGCTTCCATGTACTTTTCCTCTGTCATGGACATTGCGACTACAACCTGCTACTTACTCATCCAACTGTAGCACTACCAAACATCATAAACATGTAACCACTGGTGGATCTTCTGCTATTAATGTCACCTACCCAAGCTGAACTCACATATCCACGAATACTCAAAAAATGATAAGTTCTAGTAGGATAACCATGAAAGAGCAAGGCATGCTCGAAAGTACCCCATAAATATCTGAACACTCTCTTAATCGCATCATAATGCACTCATCCAAGATTAGTCATAAAATGGCTAAGGAATTCCACTGCTTGGGAAATGTTTAGTCTCATACACACCATCACATGTATTAGACTACCAATTGCACTTGCATATGTACTCTGGTCATGTCCTCCATCTTAGTAGGATATTTTGGAAAATCATTCACAGAAAGCTCTATCCCTTGCATCACATGAACAACTAACTATCTGCAACCTACAATGTTGAATCTCTCAAACATAGAGTTCACATACTTGCTCTAGCTTAACAAAATATTTTTGTTAGCTTTGCTTCTTGTGATCTCCATTCCAAGAATTGACCTAGCCGACGAACCTAAGTCTTTCATCTCAAACTATGTTGACAACTAAAACTTCAAATTTAAAATCATACTTTTACCATTCCTAATAAACAACATAGATCATCTACGTATAAGATAATAATGAGAATGTGACCATTATCAAATTTAAAATATACACAATGGTCAGATTTAGATCTCTAAAATCCTCATGAAAGCACATAAGTATCAAACTTCTAGTACCACATTCTAGGAGACTATTTCAAACCATATTTACAGACTTCTTCAGTTTGCAAACCAAATTTTCCTTACCTTTTTCAATGAAATGCTCTAGCTGTGACATGAAAATATATTCAGGTCCTGTAAGAGAGGGAAAGCAACCACATTCAAGGCCCCAAGTCATGTAGATCCAAGAGTAGAAGGATACCCTATCTTACCTCGGCTTAAAGGGGTGTTAGGAAATGTGGGACACGAATGATGAGAACTACAAGGTCCTTCAACCACTCTGTAGACCCAAAACTCAGAATGGGGCTAAGCAAGCTGGTTTTCTGGTTTAAATTTGTGCCTTAGGAAGCTCTCTTCACAAGGATGAAAGCGCAGTTCTGGGACAATAGCGCGGTGTGTTGGCATCTGTACGACTAGAGGCCTAAAAAGACAAGGTTGAACACTAGAAAATGGACTAACAACCTAGCTAATTACTTCCAAAGGTCCAAAACAAAGCTATGAAGTAGGAAAGATATACATGAATATAATAAAGTAAATACACAAAAGTTAAGGCGGCAAGAATAATCTCATAGAGGTACTTGTTCGCCAGTTTGCTCCAAGTAGCAAGTCCACCTACACGCAATAAAGAGAAAAATTATTGAGTGGCTGTATAGGGGCCTACCTCAGTCAAACCCTCTTTTAGGTGTTTCCACCTCCATAGATAGCCAAGATAGCGATAATGGAGAAATATATGATATAGAGAGAAATGAAATAAAGAACAAAAAAGCACTACAAAAACAATTGGGTGCTACCCACCAAATTGTAGAGGAGAGGAGTAGAAAGCTTACCACCTCTACGAAGAGCTCACTAGCTAATGAGGGAGAAAATGAGATGACTCAAGCCTCTACTGCAATGGTGCTTTTTCCACACTTGCTCTATAGAGTTGACAAAGTGTTGTTGTTGCTACTAGTACTATGGAGTGCAAAGGGTTGATAGAAGGTTGAAAGTGAATGTTAGAATGCTTGGAAAGTGTGCAAAATGATGTGAAGAGATGAACCAAATGCTTAGAAGATGCAAAAGAGATGAAAATCATGTAGGAGTGAATTTGAAGGAGAAGATGAAGAAAACGGCCATATTCGGTTTGTTCAGTCGAAGGCGGAATTACAAATCGACCTCCAATGGGAAGTGTAATTCCTCTACAAGCTCCAAATGGAGGACTCTACCAAAGACGTAAGTGCACCACAAGGATGTCTACACACCACGTGGGCATCCTTGGTAGTTATTCCTCTACTGACAGACAAAAAACCACCAAGTGGAATGAAGGTAGTAGAATTATGTGGAATTTAGCCTTTGACTTTGGTTTTCTAAAGTGAAGAAGGAAAAAAGGGTGAATTTGCATAAGGGGTGAAAATCACTCCTATACATTTTCCCCCCACTTTAGCGAGCACGAATACTGATGAGTGCTTTGGTAAATTAGATCAGAGAAGTAGTAGAGTTAGAAATGTATACCTGAACCATCGAGGGAGCAGACCACAATCTGGTGAACTTGAGAGTTTAGGACAAGCAAAGGACTTCATAGCCCTGCAGAACTATGAAGCTAAAGAATGAAAGTGTCTTACAATCCCACGGACCTAGAAGGAGGCAACCCCCAAGATCTCTCACATGAAGGAAGCCTCAAGAAGTAACTGTGTCATAGGCTTGCAAACCTACAAGGAAGGTTTCCCCTAAGATATCTCACATGGAGGATACTGAGAAAGTGTCATACAAGCCCATAGACCCACAAGGAAGCATCCCCCAAGATATCTCACATGGAAGAAGCCAGAAAGAACCTTACAGATTGGTAGACCTACAAGGAAGGTATCCTTCAAGTTCTCTTGCATGAAGGAAACCCAAGAAAGTGCCCTATAGACCCATAGTCCTGTAGAGGAGCCACCCCCAAGATCTCTTGCATGGAGGAAGCTCAAAGGAAGTGCCCTGTAGGACCACAAACCTATAGGGAGGTATCCCCCAAGATCTCTCATATGGAGGAAACCAAAGGAAAGTGGACTCCATAGAGTCATAAAGTGGCTACACAGGCGCACCTATAAAGTGACATGTTTACCCGCAAATAGAACATGTCAGAAAGCGGCCACATAGGAAAGTAGGCAAATAGTATCGTAAACCATCAACAAGTTGGAAGACTTTCAAATGGGTCCCTTAGGAACCCTGGCATGAAGAAGAGGTCCACTCAAGGGACGTGATGCTTGAAAGTAGGTGTTTTCTTTCTCAAATCAATTCATCATCAAGTAAATCCTTTTGAAAGATGTTCACTTCATCAAGGAATTTGAAAGGAAGAATATGCCCCCATGCAAGGGGAATATCAAAGCTATTCCCACTTTGGAGGAAGATTCTCAAGTTCTTTCTTTACAAACTCGCGATGAAGGAAACACGTTCCATTAGGGTTTCAAGTTGAGAATGTGATTCTTGAAAAGAAGATTCTCAAGAAAAGATTCATTGGAAATGAATGTGTTTTCTGAAAATAAAAACGTTGTAGAAGTGGCATTATTAGACATGAAAGGGACAACTCAAGCAAAGAAGAGAGAAATATAAAGAAAAAGCAAGAAAGAAAAGAACATAAACACAAGGAACAAGGGTAGCCTGATATTTTGTGGTCAGAACTACTCATAAATATATAAATAAGTATAGTAATAGTATATAAAATGAAATGTCATCAACCCCCTACTATATTAGACCATGTGAAGAATTCATGAGAAGAAAATGTAAAAATAAAAAATTGGGTCAACATGAAAGGGATGCCTAAATGCCCCCAATGCTTTGCATTGTCCCCAATTTATCAAAAAAATCAAGTCACAAACATGGAAGAATGATGATACAAATAGAAGAAGGTTTACGACAATAAAACCACACCTATATCCAAGTACCAACAAGGGGTGATGAGAGTCATCCAAGCACACATAGCACGATCACGGGGGAACACATCACAATACACACACACACACACACATCTAATCTAAAGATAAAGGGGCCTCCCCCTAACACTGGTCGACTAAGAGGTCATATGCTTCCCACTCTAGATCATCATAGGGGGAAGGAGGATGAGCCTGCAATGGTGGAATGTTAAGAGGAGGAATTTCCGGCCCTCCCACAACAAGGGCTAAGGAAGAGGGCCAGCCCCGCAAGGTCCTCTCCACCAAGCTCTATGGAGCTAAGGTCAATGATTTCACAAAGATCATCAACAAGGCTAGAACCTCATCGACAGAGTTAAACATGCACTTCACAGGAGTGCCATGTTTCACCTCAATAGACATGGAAGATTTCACTTGAGATTTACCACTAGGCTCACTGAGTGATTTGGGAGTAGTAACGAACTCAGGAGAAGCCAAGACTAGCTCCATCACTAGGATAGAACAAGTCAGTGCAGGACCACCTTTTAGAGAAGGTGGAATCCTCTTACATCCTTTGTTGTCGAAAGGACCACTCTCTACCTTCTGCTTTGTCAGAGGAGGAAAACTCCCCATAGATGAGGCAAGAAGTGTGGAGGAAGAAAAGGAGGAAAGAAATGTAGTTGATACGATTGAGGTGTTTGTCATATCTATGGGCTTCAAGAAAGGCTGGACATCTAGAAGGGACATCAACAAAGGTGGCTCCACCAAAGGAGTGATGAACACCTGCACCTTTTTGGGGTCAGGTGCATTTGCACTCATAGTGGAATTTGGAAGCGATACAGAGCTAGTTTGAATGGAAGAAGAGGCAAGGAGAGAGGAGGATGTGACAAAATGCCTTGATATAGGGGTGGTCATCTACTCTTCATTCCTCTATAATGTGGTTTGATCAGCCATGAAATTCTTTCGTCGGTGCTTACACTTGTGTGCAAGGTGGTTTCTCTGACTCTTTGAATTGGAGGCCAGAGGCTGTGAAAGAATGGAAGGCTCCTGCTTAGCCATGGGAGTGTCCACTTCAGCCATTTCCAGTGGAGGAATAAACTCCTAAATGAGATAGGAGGAATAGGTTGAGAAGCAACAAGGGGAGTTGGCTTAAGTTCCTCGGTAGCAAGCCTCTTCTCATTCACTACTTTGGGAACAAGAGTGGTAGGAGGCCGCAGAGGTCAAGACAAAGAGGACTGTCCATGGGGACCATTTCCTTTACCATATAGGTAGTACCAAGGTCCAGGCGGTTTAGTAGGGAGGTTTGATATCTTGATCTTAGGTCTATGCCAAGGAGGGATCATCAAATTAGGTAGAAGCCAGGCTTGCTCATCCAATACTCCTCCCAAGAGATGGGAGTACACGAGTCATCCTAAAGGGAGGCCACCTTCTCCTTGACTTTTCGGAAGAAGAGGCAGTCAGTTGCTATGCTACAGGAAGAACCAATTTTGGTTGTCCCTTGCCCCCAATCTTGTACTTCACGTAGTTCGTGTAAAGTAGGTATGTTCTTGGAGGAAGCGAACCAACCGGGGCAAGCCAAAAATGGTCTAGCGAATATCCCCCACAAGAAACCAAAGGCTAGTACCAAGTGTCATGCACTAAGTGCACGACACCTTCTTGAAAAAATTTCAAACATTTATGAATAACGGAGGTGATTCCATTCATAGAAGCTAACCAAGGTATGCCTAGCTTCATCCTAAACAAATCTGACTTTGGAATGACATCGAAAACTATGTCAACAGCCCTAGGTCCAACTAGGATGGACAAAGTTATTGACCCATAACTTGGTTTCAGACAAAGACCATCATGTGTACGAATGGTAGATTTTTTTTCTTCATATTCTTTCTTATGTAATGAGTTACACCACAACCTCTCTTTTGTGATAACATTCACTTGACTCATGGGGTCTACTAGGACTCTTGTCACAATGTTTGCATTGAGGTGAGTGAAAATATAGAGAGGTGAGGGTTTGTTATTTATGGGAAAGTCATGCGAAGTGAATGTTATATTTGATGAACTAGTCGCAGGCTATATGGTAGAAGTATCTGTGAGCATGTTAACATATGCCTTGGGCTGAGTAATAGAATCAATGCAATTGACAATCATGTTAGCAGAATGTGATAGAAATGGGTCCATGTATATATGTAGTTCACTATATGCTTTCATCACCAATTTGTTTGTAATTTGTTTGCTACCATCAAGAAAAATAGTACTATCCTCAATGCATTCCTATATCTCATGATGCAGTCACATATAGCGTTCGGTATCATGTCCATTAACTCGATAGTACTGATAGTAGGTACTTGCATCATACCAATTAGGGTAAGGTTCCTTAAGAGGTTTAGGGTTTGGCAAGGTTACAATCTTATCATTTAAAAACTTTTGCAAGATGAAGGAATAATATTCTAATAACTTTGTGAACTTTCGGTTGCATTTGAGGTCGTTATCATCTCCAGTGGTTACTACATTCACAATAGCTTTTCCTTTCCCAGAGATCAATACAATGCACTTTCCTTCAGAATTGGAGCACAAGGAGGATCTCCTAAACTGAACCACCGTCTGTTGATACTCTCATAGGGCTGAATATTATTCTAATAACTTTGTGAACTTTCAGTTGCATTTGAGGTTGTTATCATCTCCAGTGGTTACTACATTCACAATAGCTTTTCCTTTCCCAGAGATCAATACAATGCACTTTCCTTCAAAATTGGAGCGCGAGGAGGATCTCCTGAACTGAACCACGGTATGTTGATACTCTCGTAGGGTTGCATACAAATGTGCGAAAGAAGGGTATTTCATAAGGGAAAACTTATCTTTCCAAGGACTTTGTAAGCTCCCTATGAATACCTTTTGTACGTCAGAATTAGGCAGTGGATAGGAGATTTGTGAGAAAAGTGTTTGATACCACACTATGAAATAAGTAATCTTTTTGTTATCCCCCTGTTTACACCAGATGAGATCTAAAAAATTCATATTCTTCTCGATGTTAGCTTGAAACTGGACATCGTAGGAATTGGTTCACAAGTTGATCAAATGAGAAAATAGAATTGTTGGGCAAGGAACAATACCATTCAAGTGTTGTATCCTTTAGAGATTGAGGAAATAGTTTGGCCATGAACACATCATGCTAGAAGAAATCTATGCACAAGGTGTTAAAGGTGAACACGTGTTTGTGGGTCCCCTTTGCTGCCATATTTCTCAAATTTAGGAATCTCCATTCCCTAAGGGAATGGAGCATTCAAAATCGAGACCGCTAATGGGCTATGCTGGAAGAAGGGTTGGAAGATAGGCTGGGTAGAGGCTTGGGAGAGACTTGCTAACTGGCTTTGCATCTTACCCATATTCTAAAGAATATTTTTCAGAATAGGGTCATTAGAAGATAAAGGGCTAGAGGAACCTCCTCTAGAACCACCACTAGAGCCACCACCAGAACCACCAGTGTGACCGCCACCAATAGGGCCTCTATCAGAGCCACCTCCACTTCCAAATCCACCACCATGACCTCCACCAGAACCACTTCCACTAGCACCACCCCTACTACCGAAGCCACCACCACTAACAAAGCCTCCATTGCTCATCTCACTAAAACCTCCACCACTAGAGGTGATAGGAGGGGTGAAGCTAAAACCCAAAGGGATCTTGTTCACTTTGACAGTGCTAGGTCCCTCAGAGGTAGAGGGGATGTTGATTGAGGGTATAGTATCAATCATGTATGTAGACATAGAAGGCATCAACAAACCTAATTGTCTCTCATGATCTTCAAAAATGGCTCCTAGTATAATGTTAGGATTGTTTAGAGGAGCACATGCATCAGTCAAACTAGAAAGACTATCTAGGAGTTCTATACCTATTTGGTCTTTTCCCACCATGTACTTTAGTTCATTGATAACCTGGGTGGCCCTAGCCAACTTCGGGTCTCTTTCCAAGTGATGTTCCAATTCACCCAACCGTTCGCTGAGGGTGGAGACATATTCTGCGGGTATGTGAATAGCCTCATGCTCATCTACCGATGATGGTGTAGGAGACACAGGAGGAGTGGGGACATGATTGGTCTCATCAAAGAATCCTATCTCGCCCCTTAACAACTGCTCTTACATGGCCAGACCAATGGTGGGACCAAAAAAAGGCTCGTAGAGAAACCAATAGTGACCTTCATCCTTTCCATCAGGTGTCGTATACTTCTCCTAACAATATACTCAGAGGTTGTGGACTAGGTTACAGATGCTCATAAACCTTCACAATACTTAGGAGCACAATGGTCACAAGGTATAAGGGAAAAGCTTCAACACCAATGTATGAATAGACACTGGTTCACATCGGATTCACCAAAAATGTATGAGAAGGGGACCAACCACGTTCAAGGCCCTAGGTCATGGAGAGCTAAGAGCTGAAGGCTACCCTAACTTACCTCAACTTAAAGGGGTGTCAGGAAATGTAGGATGAGAATGATGAGGACTACAAGGTCCTTCAACCACTCTGCAGACCCAAAACTTAGAATGGGGTTAGGTGAGCCAATTTTTGGGTTCAACGTTGTACCTCAAGAAGCTCTTTTCCCAAGGATGAAAGCATGGTTCTAGGACAACAGCGTGGCGCACTAGCATCTCTCAGGTGTGTTGGTTTATGTATAACCAAAGGACTAAAAAGATAAGGTTGAATACTAGAAAATGGACTAATAGCCTAGCTACTTACTTCCAAAGGGCCAAAACAAAGCTATGAAGTAGGTAAGATATGCACAAATATGATAAAGTAAATAAAAAAGAGTTAAGGTGGCAAGAATAATCTCACAAAGGTACTTGTTTTCCAGCTAGCTCCAAGTAACATGTCCACCTACACACAATAAAGAAGAAAATTGTTGGGTGGTTGTATAGGGGCTTGCCTCAGTTAGACCCCCATTTAGGTGTTTCTACCTCCACGGATAGCCAAGATAGAGATAATGGAGAAATATATTCAATAAAGACAGAAATGAAGTAAAGAACACAAAAGCACTACAAAAATAGTAGGGTGCTACCCACCAAATTGTAAAGGAGAGGAGTAGAAATCTTACCACCTCCACAAAGATCTTACTAGCTAATAGAGGAGAAAATGAGAGGACTCAAGACTACTACAATGGTGTTTGTTCCACACTTTCTCTATGGAGTTGACGGAGTGATGTTGTTGTTGCTATGGAGTGCAAAGTGTTCCTTGAAGGCTAAAAGTGAATGCTAGTGTGTCGTAGAAAAATGGCCCTTTGTCACTTTCATGGCCTTTTAGGTCTTGTTTCATGGTGTTGGAACTATGTTGCTTTTATTTTATGGTGTGTCATGGCTTGAACATGCTTATTTAGGTACTAAAACTCAAAGAATGACATCTTGTGAAGGTGTTGTGAAGTGTTGTAAGACATTTCTACATTCTTCTAGACTCTATTTAATACAATTCACCTAAAAATCACTTATTTACTCGTCAAGTTTTGTATTGAAGTGTTGTAAAGTCTTGTAACAATCCTTCATGCTTTTCTAGGCACATCTTCACTATTTACACCTTTCTCATGCTTTATTTTTTCTTTTTATGCCCTCATATGCTTTAATTAAGTGCATTTTTGCATATTATCCTAACAAATAACATTAAATACAACATTATTCCTAACACTTGTTTCTAGGTCTTAGGTGGGACCCATTCGCAATGGGTGGAAAATGAGTCCCCCTTGGCCCCAAATTCAAAATATTTCAAATTTCCTTTCAGGATTTTATTAAAAATCACTTGATGTCAGCCTATGATGAGGTATGAACATATAGTAAGGCACAAGAATTGTATAAATAAGTGATTTTCACCTCATTTTACATCTCCTCATTCAAATATTCAATCTGCCAACATTCACATATCATATTCAAGCAATCTTAAGCATTCAAGCACTCTACATCATCAATTAAAGCACTTTGAAGCTACCATTGACATTACTTTAGACTTGCATTATCAAGGGTTAGGTAAGTTGATAGAATTTTCATGTTATTACTTTATCTTTCTTTTGCATTTCATTATCTTTTCATTGGTTTTATTAACAAAAGTGGGGTTTGACCAAGGTAATCCCCTATTCACTAACCCTAATCATTTTTCCCCTTTTTCTTGTGCATTTGCAGCCTTTTGTTTGTAGATTTGACAAGTTATAAGGTGTTGAAGATTGATTTGTATGTCAAATAGGTGCTTCAAGTCAACATTAGTCAAATTCAAGCTTGGAGAGACTTATTTGTCTGTTTTATGCAGATTTGACTTTGGCAACCTGACAAGCAGACATTCCCAGATCTGGTGTTGCAGAGTTGTCTCCTAGTTTTTCAAAAAAAATAGAGAGGACTGATTCACCACTAGTGGCAAATGAGTCCCACCTTAGGACTGGGAACTTGAATTTTGTTAGATTTCAGATCCTGACAAACATAAATCAACTCGTGACAGTTTTTCATCAGTAGGAGGACTAATTCGCCACCCTGGGCGAATGAGTCCCACTGTGAAAAATTAGTAAATATCATTAACATTCTAGACATTCCAAAAAGCTCACACATCATCAAGGTGCACTCAGATTTACCCCAGTACCTTTTGTTCTGCATAATTTCTTCATTTTTCAGTCATTTGCATATCATAATGTGTTTTCAAACATAGCCTAAATTGCACTTTTGCATTCATTTTAATCATTCAATTTCATTTATTTTAGTTCATTCACTTCATATCACATTTCAAACATCCTAATTTGAAAGTTACATAAGCATTTCAGAACTAATCTCTCTCCTTTTAGGTGAAAAACCCTAGAAGTGCTAGAGAAGCATCTAGGTTCCCAAAATCTATGTTCCAGCTAGAATGCTTGGAAAGTGTGCTAAAGGATGTGAAGAGATTATTTGAATGCTTAGAAGATTCAAAAGAGATGAAAAGCATGTAGAAGGAGTGAATTTGAAGGAGAGGATGAAGAAAATGACCAGATTCGGGTCGATTAGACGAAGGGGGTGTTACAAATTGACCTCCAATGGGAAGTGTAACACCTCTATAGGCTCTAGCCACAGGAATCTGCCAAGGACATAAGTGCACCTTGTGGACATCCATGAGCTATGTGGGAATTCCCTATAGTTATTCCTCTATCGACACACAAAACAACCACCAAGTGGAACGAAGGCAGCAGACTTATGTGGAATTTAGCCTTCAAATTTGGTTTTCTAAAGTGAAGGGAAAAAGGGGGAATTTGCATAAGGGGTGAAAATTCACTCCTATACACCTCTAAATCACCATGAAGGAACATTGTTTTCACATCCATCTATTCCACTTCTAAGTCATATGTTGTTGCAAGTGACAATAGAAGTTGAATATATGTCAACTTTGCTACAGGAGAGAATATCTCCCCATAATCAATTTCCTCCTTCTGTGAAAACCCCTTAGTGACCAACCATGCCTTATAGTTATCAACACTGCCATTAGGACCACACTTCTTCTTGAAAACCCATTTATAACCAATAGGTTTATGTCCACTAGGAAAAGATACCAGATCCCAAGTCTTATTTTTCTCTAATGCATCCATCTCCTCTTCCATGGATTTTATCCAAAAATCTACATTACTCATACCCATAGCCTCTCTAATAGTCCTAGGCCCATCAATGTTAGCAATCAAAGAAAAAATTCAACTAGAATCCAATAGTGAATAACCAAGACTTTTTGGTTGCCGCCTAACTTGTGTAGACCTCCTTAAAGGCTAAGGTTGAGGTTTTTCTTCTTCTTCAAAACTCTCAGAGCTACTTGAGCTCTCCTCATCATCGTGTCTAGCAGGAGTGCATAGTTCTTTCTTTGGAGTAGGAGGAATCTGAACTACCTCCTTTTGTTTCTCCTCCTTCTCTAGTTATAGCTCAACAGTGGAAATTTTCATCTCTTTGAAAATTACACTTATATTCTATAGATAATCTTCTAATCTACTAGATTTTAAAGCTTGTACCCTTTCACACCAACACGATAGCCGATAAAGATACACTTAATAGCCTTGTTCTCCAAATTTGATCTGTTCTCAATCAAAACATGAGCTTAAGCTTCACAACCAAATATTCTAAGATATCTCAACAAAGGATTTTTACTAGACCATGCCTCCATGGGTGTCTTACCAACAAGCACTAATGTAGGAGATCTATTGATCAAATAGCATGTAGTGGCTACCACTTCAGCCCAAAACTTTTGTTCAAGGCTTGCACCACTCAACATACTCCTAGCCCTCTCCATCAACATTTTGTTCATCCTCTACAAATCCATTTTTCTAGTGTAGGGAGTTGTCTAATGTCTCTCAATCTTATTCTCTTTACTCTATGGAACAAAACTCGCCACCATTATCAGTCTCAAGCACTTAGTATTTCTACTAGTCTAATTTTCTACCAAGGTCTTAAACTCCTTAAATCAATTAAAGACTTCATCTTTACTTTAGAGAAAATAAAATGAATTTCCTACTATAATCATCCACAAAAGAAACAAAATATACAAATTTTGATAATGAAGGAACATTCACAGGACCAAAAACATCTGAATGAACATAGTCCAAAACCCTAGAAGACTTGCGAGAACTAGAATAAAAAGAAACATGGTGTTGTCTTCCATATACATAATGTTCTCAAAAGTTGAACTCAGGATTACAATCATCAAGGCCTTCAACAAGGCTCTTATTTTTCAGGGATCTAAGACCCTTCTAACCAATGTGACCAAGTCATTGGTGCCATAATATTGTCTTCTCCATGGGAAGCTTCACTCCCATGGAATGATCACCCTTAGGTACCCAAAATGCACAACCATTAGATGTAGTTGCAACACACTTCTTATCTACATGATCTAATGGTGGGAATGAAGAATCCAAAGGTCTCTTATTCAGTACATTAAAAGAACTATTGCATTGTACAATGCATACATCAAGTTGAAACAAAGTGCCAATATAAACTCCCTTAGCTAAAACCATAGATCCTCTTGTCATCTTGCATGCTCCACTAGAGAAAACAACTTGGGCTCCTGAATCATTTAGTTTACTTTAAAAACTTAGGTTTTGTGCCAAACCCAAGATATGTAATACACCATCAATCCCCTTCACTTGTCCATCAGGAAATATGATTTTGACTCTTCTACAAAAAATAATCTTCAGGTGAGAGTCATCACCCAGGTACACCTCTCTACAATTGTACTCTTCATACTTCAAGAACCAATCTCTATGAGAGGTCATGTGAAAGGATGCATTTGAATCTATCAACCACAGATCATCCAATGTATGGGCTGCTAAGGCTGCAATAAATGCTTCTCCATCATCTTGAGATGATTTCTCATATTGAGAATCAGAGAAAGACTTATTTTTCTTCTTCTTCTCCTTCTTGCAATATTTTTGAATATGAACAACTTCGCCATAGTTCCAACCTTTTTCCTTGGACTTCTTAACAAGAGACTTAGATCTCCCTAGAGACTTTGACTTAGATTTATTATCTTTCTTTTTTCCTCTCTCCTTTGGTCTTCCATGAATAGCAAGGGCCCTTGGCCATCTTAGAAGACTTCCTTCACATCTCTTCAGATAATAATGAGGCAACCACCTCATCCGTATTGAAGGTGGAAGTAGTGCTTCCAATAGCCATCACTAGGTGATCCCAAGAGTCTGCCAACGAACATAAAAGGAGCATGCAATGGTATTTTTCATCAATCTTGTCTCCAATAGAACCAACTTATGCAACCAACATGTTAAACACATTTAGATGATCTACCATGGATCCTCCATCTTCCATTTTCATAGAATACATCTTCTTTCTTAAGAAAAGTTTGTTTACTAGGGATTTAGCCTGATAGACATCACCAATTTCCTTCCACAGAGAAGAAAATTTTTTCTCTTCATGAACATTTAGGAGGATGGAATCAGCCAAAAAGAGTCTAATAAGACCTTTGGCTTTCCTATCTATGAGATCCCAATCTTCTTGTTTCATGTCTGATGGTTTAGTTCCAAAAATAGTAGCCCATAGATCATGATCTATGAGCATGTATTCCATTTTGAGCTTCCAAAGTTTCAAATTACTGTCGGTAAACTTCTCCATATCAATCCTCCCAGATATGCCTATCATCTCTTTCCTAAAATAAGGTCACAAAATACACTTCTACAAAACTCCCACTGAAACAAAGATTAACTCTAAACCCTTCTAACCCAACAAAGGAATCAAGGCTGGCCAGGCTCTGATACCAATTGAAAGAAAGTCGAGTGAGTGGAAATAGATTCCTACACTAATCTAAGTAGGGTACAATTACAAGATTTTCCTTTTTTACACCTTATACAGTTACAATAAGAGAAACACATAGGAATAATGGAATAGAACAACAAGTACACAAATACATACACCAAATATACAATGGGAAAACCCTTTAAAAGTCAAAAAATCCACCCTCCAAAAGCACAATACTATTGTATTAATTCAAATAAGAATTACAATAAAAACCCAATTTCAAATATTTTTTCAAAAAGTGCTTCAAAACGAACACCTATTCTGGAGTGATACCGGCAACACTTCGTTACCTGCAAACAAAATATGCATTTTGCAATGCAAGGTACTCAATATATAGAGACACACAAGCTTCAAGAAGCATCTAGAAGGACAAGGGTGTGAAAACCCACATGGCACAGTATCCCACACCACAGACATGCATTTGGACACATGTATATCATTCCCTTATAGCCCTTACAAGTGTCATTACATGCAATATTCAACCTTTGAGCTTGGGTACCTACAATATGCTAAAAATAGGCTATGACAGATGCCTTACAACTATAATAGAATCTTTCATAGCATATGTCATGTAATCTATCATACTTACAACACTTACAATTGTAAAAGAATCTGTCATATATGAACCAAAACACCTAATTCTCTTACACCTTATCATAACCCTTCTTGGGTGCCAACTTCCTTCATGCATGAAGATACCTTATGACACATCATAGAATCTATCATAAGTCAAAGATTCCAAAGTGGGATGCCTATGTCCACTTGGGATGATTTTGTGTCATCCAGTCACCTCCAACAGAGATGCCACCCAGCCAGTGGGTCCCAATTTATGACATGACACCAAAGGAAATCAAATAATACAAATAAATACAATAATTAAATCAATATTAGGACTCTAAGGTTGAGAGCCCTTAATCCCAATGAGGAATTCATTGGAATTTATACACAAAGGAAGCAGTTGAACAAAGTGAAAGCAGTTGAATGAAGTGAAACACTTACAGTCAGTTAATTTTATACACCTACATTTATACCCATCACATACAATACAATATACCATATATAACTAATTATGCCAACATTCCCCCCTTAATACATTGTTCCTACAATTGTATCCTTGAAAGCTCTAATGTACCTTTTGAGGGACCCCCCTTAAGGTTTACATGACAAAACTTGTTGATTACAAAATATGTATATATTCTTGAGAATATTTTCCTTCTGAAGAAAGGGTATGTGCAGGATCATCATGGAAAAGCAAGCCCTTAAGTGGCAAACAATTCAAAAAAAACAGAGTTAGACAACTTGACGTAAAAATTTGAATAAGATATCTATATTATTTCAAAAATATGTAAGAATAGAATCTATAGAAAATTGAATTTTGTTTCTAAACTACTATGTTTATTTATTTATTTTAAATATATTTAGTGAAATTTTGAAATTTCAATGTAGTAGTACTTAAATTTCAAGGAAAAAATAAGAAGTAGGTGTCTGTCTGACCACCCTAACCACAATAAAATGATAATATTTTTTTATAAAATTTTAGATATAAGTAGAGAAATCATGTTCGGATGTGATGCATATTTTTTTGTATTTTTTTTCCAAGTGAATAATTAATTATGATTTTTTTATTAAATTTTTTTTTAAAATATAAAAAATTGTATGTCTGACCACCTTAACTTGGTCAAAACTTCATAAAATTTATTTTTCTTTTTAATCCTATCATATGTGAAGCATAGAATGTGACACATGTTTCAAATTCAAAAAATGTGATACCCTTTGAAAGCTATAGATGTTTTTCAATCAGCCTATCAATAAGAACTTTAGTCATAATTCAAATAGAAAATGAATAATAATTATTTATTAAATTCAACGTAAAGCATAATTTATATTGGTGGAAAGCTAAGAATCTCCTTTAAAAACCATTTTTGTTTCATCAATTTTGGGTAAAAAAAATTCGTCAGCCACATACCCATCATATTGGCACTTTTTGTCCCATCATAATCGTGAACATACCCAAAACAAATCTTGAATTAGGTGGAACTCCTCCAAGTTTCCTCATAACCCTCAGAAAGGTGAATCTTTGAGCTGAATTTCTAAGCTCTTTCTCCATGAACTCTTGAATCATAGATCACAGTTATTGGACAACCACCCTCCAAGTTATCTCCTCAACCCTTGAAAAGGTATAACCCTTGTTTCCTAACCGTAATTACTAGACAACCATTCTCCAAGTTGTCTCCTCGACCCTCGTAAAGGTGTAATCCTTGGTCACAGTCTCATGAACTCTCTGGAAAAAAATCAATACTAAGCTAGGCTCACCAAACCCTTTTACCTGTCTCCAAAATTCAAACTTCACAATACATATATCTTCAAATTTGTCAACAATAACAAGGAAAAGCAAGAAAATAAAACCAAAAATGCTTCTCATATAAAGCATCATCTCAAAGCAAGAAGCTAACTTGAGGTGATGGAAATTCCTTCATCCTCTGGTGCCACCAGCCTCTAGTATGATCTTTTTACAGTTTATCCATTTAATGCCTTAGACAAGTCTTTGGAGGCCTTATCAGTAATAGAAAAGATGGGCCCAAAAGTCCAAGAATAACTATTTGAAGATCCATTGGAAACATTGATAAGCTCATCTGCAAGATACTGAGAAATTGTTTCAATATTTTGAAATGCACTTTCCCAAGAATTTGTTTCAATATTTTAAAATGCACTTTCCCAAGCATTGATAATAAGAAGATAGATTACTTGAATGGCATAACTCAAGGAATATATATCAATTGCTTGACATCTTACAATGCTCATAAAACTAATTCAAATTGCACCCATCTTTGACATATGTGCACCCATGATTAAAAGATGATAATAGAAATTTAAACTAATGATAGATCCATACACTAGTGAACCTTATACCTCCATAAACACACCTTTATTTTACTTTAATTACTTCACTAAAATACAAACTTATTTCTTGTAGTGACAGAAATTGTACGCTCTTGGAAATAGTAAAATTTTACTTAATTTGGGAGTAATTAATGTTAAAATGAACTTAAGGTCACCTTGATCTAGTGTTTTGATGTGTTTTACACATCCATATTAGGTTTTGGGCCCTTTTAAAGGTAAGTAAACCTAACTTTTCCTTGATTTAATGTCATAAAGTGTATTTATTCACACCTTCAAATTAAATTTAGGAGGCTTGTAAAACAAATGGACCTAATCTAGTGTTATAATGTGTTGTACACTTTCACATTGGATTTGGGGCCCTTTTTAGATGAATAGACCTAATTTTTCCTTAATTTGATGTTGTAAAGTACATTTATTTACACGTTCACATTGGCTTTTGTGCCCTCTTGCATTTATGACCTTAATATCATCATTAATAGACCCCTAAGACCCTATATTGTGCATCCCAACATATATTTTAACCAAAATCCTAACATAGACCTCATATAAACTTAATTTCTTCACTCCCTGACATTCCCTCTCTTCAAATAGGCCCTTTTGGACCCATACACCACCTTGGGAATATGAGTCCCATCTTGGTGGGACCCATATTCCATAGATGGCGTATGAGTCCCATTTGGCCTATTTTAAAGGTTTTGATTAGGAAAATTGGGTTTTAAGTTCAAATTTTAATGAATGTTAGCTTGTGTGATCCAATTAACAATATAATAGATGGATTGCCTATATAAATGAGGTCTCAAATCATTATTTCACCTACGAAAGAATAATCCTTTGTGATATCAAGTCAAGCACTCAAGTGTTAAGCACTCCAAGACTTTACAAGATCTTCAAGAGAGCATTCAAGATCATTTCTAAGGAATTCAAAGGAAAAATTTGTCATCAATTGTTGCATAATTTTAAGATCCATTATCATGTCAAGGTTATTGTAAAGTTTTTTTTTTCTCCAATCATTTTATTTTGGTTTGCATAAATGTCTCTAGTGTCGGGTGCACCCACGCTCAAATAAATTACCAAAAGGGTGCACAATATGCCACATGGTGGCTGCACAACTTTTACCTTTTATCTTCCTTTCAAGAGAAGGATCAGGACATGTGTTTGCTTCTCGAAAATTTTCTTGGGAGCCATATTTGCAAGCTCGGGAGTTTCCACCCTGTTGACATGTTGTCTCCTTGTCATGGGTTATCTACACTGTCGATAGAGATATCTAATTGAGGAGTTTATCTAAGCTGGCTGGCCTCTCTTTTCTTCTCTTGGATTTTGGGACAGAAGTTTTGAGATGGTACCTCACAGTGATGTGATCAATCAATTTTGTTTGTTTCCAAGTTGTTTTTCCTAGGATCTGATCACATTTGGGCTTCTATCTTTGCTAAAATATCTAGAGGATATTAATGTAGTAGCTTAAGAGTTAATGCAAAGAGTTTTTGCGGCCTAACCAAGGGTCTATGATTGGATTGCATGCTATCAACTGTCAACACCTGGCAGTAATTACTTCTAGGTTGAGGTGGTGTTTTCTTTCTTCAACAGCTATTAAAGTAGGGCGAAAACACAAAAGAAGAAGGATTTTTCTAGGAGGAACAGTTTTCTTTATTGAAAAAGTGTTTCTTTTTAGTTTTTCTTAAAGTTTTAAGAACTATTTTTCATAAGCAAGTTAAAGAACTACTTTATTCTAGAAAATTATATCTATTTAGGTTTAAACTATTGTTGTATTGGCATCCAACCTTTGTTTCAAGGTTCGGTTTTAATTAAAGTATGAACTATTAAGGGGAATTTATTGAGTTTGTGCATGTATGGCCTTTTTCAAGCTTTCTTTCTTTATATTATCATTTTGAATGAAACATTGTGTCTTGCAAGCTATATTCTGGTAGTTTAAATAGTGGATTTCTATGCTTTATGGTTGTATGATGGAATAGCAGTTTAGGAGAATCAAACTATGTCATTGGGATTTTTCTATTTTTCTAAAAATTGTTATTCTATTGTGCTATGTTGTATTAGGAGACAAAGTTCTTGTAATTTCTGAAATATTGTTCTTTTACTCTAAGAAATCTTTATGTTTAATTGGACCTCAATAAACATTGTTTGTGGAAAGATCTAAAAGTCTACACTGTGCTTAAAGTTAGCCTTTGTTGTTCGTTCTCTTTCCAACAATGAGGGGTTGTGGCATTATGTGTCCTTTATATCAATCATAGGAATAACTTGGGTTTGAAATGTTGTAAAACCTTTAGCACATCACCTTTTATGTTTTATATTTACATTTCCTTTCTCCTTTATCTAAAAACCCCAAAATAAGAGTTGACTTTCTATAAAAAACCTGGATGCCCAATGGGACAGAATTTTTTCCAAACACCTAATTAGAAGTTAGAAATATCCATTAAATTAGGCTAAGGAAGGAAATTGGAAGTTTCATGCCCAGAGTCCAAATGAGAGCATCCTTGAGAGGTCACTTCTAGTACTCTTAGTTACCTACCTCAAATCCTAGAAGGAAGAACTACAGGTTTTGTATCACTTGTAAGGAGTAATAGAGTAAGAAGTTGAAGCCGAGTATCTAGAGCCTTATCTACTCCACTTGGAGGCTTAAATTTCTAGATAAGATTTCCTATTATCTGATTCATAGGAATTTTTTCCCCATGGCTCATGTACCTCCTCCGACTCCTAGAAATTTCATAACATGGGACAATGGTAGTCCACTACAACCACCCACACCCCCAGATGTATGGCCCGCCATACCTACTAATGCCCTTAAGGCTATTCCAAGATTCTCCAGGGAGGATTTCAAAACCCCTTTTGAACACCTTCAAGATATAGCAGAGGTATATAGAGTACACAACTGTTAGCCACCTCTTTTAAGGGAAAGGCTCAAGATTGGTATAAATCTTTGGCCTCATGTTCCATTCTTTCTTGGGACCAGCTCGAAAAGTGCTCGATCCATTAATTCTCTAAAAAGGGAGACTGTTCCTCACTACTACAACAACTAATTACCATCAAGAGGGCCCCACATGAAGCCATGTGTGATTTCAATACCAAATTCCACAAGACCTAGCAAAGGACCCTCGTGACTTCTCAACCTCAAGCCACAATGGTGTTCATGTTCTATCTAAAGGCTATCAATCCAGACATAGCAGTTATGATAATCTCAATGGGAGAAAACATCCTACTCGACGCATATGAGGTGGTGGTATGCACAGAGAATAACCTAATCGATGTTGAGAAACTTTCACCTTGGCCACCAAAGCCAGTATTTATAGAGATCTCTGATGGCCATCATGAGGAAGCAAACCCAAGCACTCCTACCACTCAATTGAAGCTAGTCACCCCATAGCCTACAAACAAGTATCCTACTACTCAAGCAAGCACATCGGGTCTCTTGTCAATGGAAATACATATCATTGATATAAAAGATCTGATGTGGACTTTCGCTAATGAATTAGTCATTATCAAACAACAAAAAGACACCTATGAAAATGACCACTTAGGTCTATGGCGGACAAAAGCCACCTTATCAACAAAATTCATATCAAGGATCCTACAGAGGAAGAGGTCAATAGGCATCGTCAACAAATCAAATAGTTCTAGTGACTATGCCATTACAAATGGTCAAGGGTAGTCTAAATAAGGAAATAGTCCTAGGCTAGAACAATTTGGCATAGGATGAAAAATGTCTACTGCTTCTCATGCAATGATAGCCATATGCCATGAAATTGTCCAAGGGGAAATATACAACAAAAGGTGGTGGAACAGAGGAGTAAGGGTATGTTCCCAAATGCGGACGAATATGGGTCACTTGAAATGGAGAATGCTCGTTTTACGGCACAGATGCAAGGGATGTCCCTTGAACAAGAATTAGACATTGCACCCGACCAAGCTCTTTTCTCATGGTTGGAGGAAGATAAGGTCATGTTCGCAAACAAAGCCCTTACAACTGGAATTCCACAAGTGTAGTTAGATTACAATAAAAGATCTATAGAAGGCTCATAGGGGAATATGTACAACAAGCTCTGCCACGTCTGCAACCACATCAACTATCCCCCCAAAGAAGAAGGCTTCATCACCGGTCGTCTGACCTTGTTCATAGCCACATAACCTACCATTAGCCGAAAAGGAGGAAAATAAATCACCACGGCTAGCCATGATGGAACATTTTCTCCTAAAAAAAAAGAAATACCACTATTTCAGCTGAAGGCCGAAATAATTGGGATGCTTAACATGGTGGATCTATTGAAGAAGGCACCTTCCAATGGGTCATTATGGGACATTATATCAATTCCCAAGCAAAAAACCCTGCTTCAGGAAGCATTAAAGATAGATGAGAAAAATATGTAGGCGAGCACGACTCAGTTGAGCAATCAGAGTGGAAATAATGGATCTGTGTTTCCCTTTCAAGCTCTAAAATCAATGGCTTATGCAAATAATGTGGATATCATTAAGGAAAAAGAGGTAAGTGGAATAGAGCCCACACCTTTCTTTTTAATGCTTATACTAGGAGACAAATTATTGCATAATAATATGATTGATTCGGGAGCTAGAACAACTATTATGCCGAAACAAGTGGTGGATGCTTTAAAACTTAAGTATGAACCCCTTGAAAAGGAAATTACACAACTCAAAAAAAGAAAGTCCCGACCATTGGTCGGATAAGGAATCTACCCCTGACCCTCTTTTCCTACCCAAGTGAGACAATCACTTAGGAAGTAGTAATAATAGACATTCCACCAATTTTCAGAATGTGTCTATCAAGAAATTTCACCACCAAACTTGGCGAATACCTGGCACTTGATTGGTCCCCCTTGATATTAAGAACCAAACATGGAGAAAAGATGAAAATTCTATCTAAATCCTTGGATCCCAAACATATTGCAAATGACGCAAATCTATGCTTTGAAGCTATTGATACCCCAACTTTTCAGCAAGAGAGATATTGTGTGGAAATTCCCAAAGAGGAAGAAGAAACAGATGAGAAGATTTCAAAAGAAGAGATGTTGCTCAATCAATTCGTTGATTCTGATCCATTTGGAAACTTCCACGCTATAGGGCTGAGAGCCTATGTGATTTTTGATAGAGATCGGGCCTTTCTGAAACTAATGAAGAGTCTGGAAGAGCTTGATGATTTGTCTGATAATCATGTATGGACTATACCTTTTGATGGTGTCAAGTACAAATTTGGCCCCAGAGTAGGTGTTCGATTGGTATTTATGATGGGATCAAAATACTTTAAAGATTATTTTTTTAGTCTCCATTCTTTGCTAATGATACTGGATATAAAGGGTTGGTCCACAGATGGAATCTAGCAGAACAAATAGATGCAAGTAAGAAACAAGTTTCTAGAAATCCAGAATCGATAGTAATCTAGATCTACAAGCAAGCAATTGCAATAGGTACAAGGCTACGATATCAAGTACGTAATGTAAGCGACCTTGTCAAAGTTTTGAAGCTTTTGGTATGCAAGGGAATCCTCGATCTCAAGATGGTATCATTTATTGGATGTTTCTTATCAGGACACATTTGAAATCAATTTTCAATCCAAAAAGAAAAGATTCTCCATAGTATTGAAGAATTGTAATAAGCTTAGTGTTAGAAAAGGAAAAAAATCAGCAATTGGCAGGAGGGCCTCTCACAAGAATAAAAGAAGGTTGAAGGAATTATGCTACAAGTATGATCTGAAACGATACAACCCAGGTATAATCCATCCGGTGTTTTCCTTATATGAAGAACGCAAGTCCATTGGGAAAGAACAAAGGATAATCCACCCAAAGGTTGAAGCCCTGGCAACACAAGATTTCACCAAATGGGACAAGACAGAGGACATATATGTCCTATCAAATTTTCTTCCTGGTTATTAAACCTAGTCCTAGTTTGGGAAAGGGATAGGGATATTTGACTTTGTGTTGGCTTTCAAGACCTAGGAGGGATTTTACTGAATGATCATTATTCCCTGACATTGATACAACAATTCTCCCAGGCTCTAATTTGGATAAAGATCTCATCGTTGGCACATGATTCCCCAAGGAATGATGAAGTTTTCATAATGGAATCTAACTGACTAAGGACAACATCTACCACCAAGTGGGAAACATTTTTACACTCAAGAACAAAAAAATTTGAGACGGTCCAGAGCTCAAAATTGAACATAAGATTTTTTTTGGGTAAATCTAGCCTTGTCTGAGGATTCGTACCAAATTTCTTGAGCATTGTGACCTTAGTTACCCTGATAATTAAAGAGAAAGGGTCTTTTCAGCAAACTCCCAAGGGAACAGTGGTTATCAAACAGCTAGAGAAGAGTGAGGAAGAAAATGGAGAATGTCCCATTACACTCCCTTCAGCAAAGCAAAGGAGAACCGATGTGCAGTAACATATCACAAAAGGAAATTTTGATAAGCTTTTAGGGAAGCTAAAAGCCAAGATAGGTCCACCTGAAACCATTACACCTGCCAATGCCCAAAGTCCGATGGAATCACAAGGGTCAAATTTTGTTACCAAATACAAGGTTTTTCTGAAGACTTCATCATATTGTTATATGCAAGAGGGTAGTTCAACTAAATCGACCAAAAAGAGCCTAACTAGGTCAATCAAATGTGTTGAGTTGGCTACTCAAAGAGATTTGCATAGTCATAGACGAATCGCTCTATTGATAAATCAAGTTACCCTCAAATCGGCCCCAAAGTTTTTTGGGTATAAATTGATGTACAGAAATTCGGCAAAAACCCTAAGGCTAAAAAGAGATAGAGAAAAGGCCCATGGAGCTACAACTAACTGTCATCAAATAATCAAACTATGTTTTGACGAAGAAAATTTTTACCCAAACTTTAGAGAAGTTTTAGCGCTAAGGTACTATAGACTTGCTGCACAACCAGGACAACCTATTAATTTCAAAGTGCTATGGAAAGGACCTTTCAAAAACAACACATGCAAAGAAAGAAAGTGTACGAACTCAAAGAGATGTTTTTAGATGTACTAGTGAATGGTATTTATCCAAGAATTTTCTATTAGAACGCACAGTTGTTTTAAAAATTTTAATAGTTATGTACCATATGTAAAAAATTTGTAATTATTTTGAAGTTTTGAGAATAAACCCAGAAAAACACAAGAGAAATAAAAGCTATACTATATTATGTTTATCAACCAAATTTACAGCATAGTATGTGGCCTGAGGCTTGAAACATTACAAAAGTCTCTCTTGAGAAAAACCCATAAGGGAAAGCAAGAAAAATTTGTTAAAAGGAAGGTGATGACCAGATAGACAATAAATTTCCACCTCCAATGGCAAAGAAAAAAGGGACTCGTAATTGGGTTTCGCTTCTCCTCTTTTTTCTTCTTCTTCTTCTTTTCATCTGACGGTTTACAAATAGGGACAAAACACACAACACACACAGGCCGCACAGTCCAAACCTAGGGTCTACTCACTCCAAATTTGCACGAGGAAACCAAAGTGCTTTTTCCAGGAACTTCCCAGAACCTTTTCCACGTCGTACACCCACAAAAGGAAAGTGGCCACTGGCTGAGAGGAATAGCGGTACATCTTCATGTCCGTGGTGTGAAAGTCAGTAAGGAAGGGAAACCAGGGCACATCCACTCCAAATTCCACGTACCTACGGAGATCCATGGCACTTGGAATGCTAATTCCTGGAATGGCCACACACACTATCTCACCAAGCCCTTCCATCAAAGAGGTGTCAAACATCTTCTAACATAGTGCAATTATCATGGGCTTGGCCACACCCAACTCTAGCAGTGAGGCCACAAAGTAAGAGAACACGTTACAATTACTCTGGAGCCAGTTCTTGTCAGTAAAGGAGTTCACGCTGATGACCCACTTGAATATAGTCATGATCAAGGGGTCACAATTATTCACTGAGAACTTGATATGGGCATCGACGATCTCTCCCACAAAGCAGTTCTACGGTCTCCACAGAAGGAGCTGAATAGGAGTACCCAGACCAGCAAACATCATGACGAAGTGGTGGATTATGGTAGAAAAGGAGTAGGCAAAGGGCCAGCTAAGTTAGAGAATAATATGTTCGAATAAATATAACAAAAGGTGGTGTATCTATATATAGAAAAAGATAACCGGGGAACTTCAACAATGGTATGTTTATTTTTGGCCAAACGGTAATGAAAAATCTTGAGATGAAATGGAGCAAGGTGGGAAAATCGTACAAAGGATCTAATGGAATACCTTGAGAAATAAATTTGGGCGTTGGGGAGTAAATTCCCTCATACGTTGATGGTTGACGTGTGTCCTTTGCCATCATCAGTGCCAACTAGTTCACTAATGGAAAAGACATGGATTAATATGCTAAGGCTCTGACAAATTAATGAAGACATCTTTGGGTGATCCCATAATAGTGGTTTACAATTTTTGGCCAAACTGGACACTGAAATTATTATTTTTAACTAAATCTTCACATTCGGGCACCTATAGTGGCTAAACTGTGAGGAATTTGAAGATGGTACGAACTAGAGTCTCATCAAATTTTGTCTGTAGATTCTAAAAATATTTTTTTCAAAATTTTTGGAATCAAATTGCACTTCTTTTTCCATCTCCCACGAAAATAGATTTTTTCAGAAAACAACATTTTTAAAAAGTGACGAATAATGCATAACTTTTTTCCATGAAGGATAAAATTCTAATTCTTTCAAATTTAGATTTGTAACTCGATATCTAGTGCTTCCACTTGGTTAGATAGTATTTTATTGAATATTTTTCCTTAATCAAGTTTCAAAGTCAAAAATTACAATTTCGACTATATAAGCGTAACTTTTTTTGTATATGTCAAAATTTTATTTTATTTTTTTGTTGGATCAAGGACTTCAATATCGGTGCACTCATATTTTTCAATTTTTTTTTGATAATCTTCTATTTTTCCACATGTGAAGAACAAAGAAATTCATTTTCAATGAAAAACCTATGTTTAATAAAACTTAAAAAACAAATATATAACAAAACCAAAACATATTAAAATTATATTCATTGGATAGCTTGTTCTGAGGAATACCAGAATCATTTGAAATAAATTTTAAATGAATTCATTTGATCCCCCAAAATCTAAATCAAAAGTGATTTTTTATCAGCATTTTGATAGGTGTAAAGGAGACGCATTTATAGGTATGGTTTAAAACTAGCGAGGTTCTATCCAAGGGGTTTTGATCTAAGGTGATTTGATCAAACCCTCTTCAATTGTAATCCTTAAAATGGAACTTTTTAAGGCTTAAATCATTATATTTTCTAAAAATATGTGATTTCAGCTAAAATTCATTCCTCTCAGGAATTGTAAACCACTATTATCATAGCACCCCTTTTCAAAAGTACCTTGTGTCATCTTGGCATGCTCCATATGATAAAAAGCACGCCTTCCAATGAAATGAATTAAAAGAAAGAAGAGGCAGCGGAAGGAATGTACTAATTCCATTTATGTGGATTTTTTGTCATTCCCAAGGGATATGGATCTCCCATCCACACGTATTACCCCGATGGTAGCATTTAATGAGCTATTGATAGTAGTAAACTCATAGCTGCATGCAAAACCCTAAAATTAATTGCACTCAAAAGTAGGCTAGATTTTTAAAAGGAAAAATGGTTGTTGTGACCAGAGAATTTATGTATCATTTTCAAACAATCATGGTGGAAGCATCTACCTCTAGTAGGTAGATCAAAGTACCAAATAGAAGACCTAGTTACATAGATATATTTGGGCACTACTCATTCACCAATGCCCTAGCTCCAGAAGAGTGACCATTTGAACACTGTACAGGAAGATCCAATCTGACAATTGCATCTTGAAGGAAGCAGTTCAAGATATAACTGAAAATTTTTATGACCCTCAGTTATCTGACGGCCCTAAAAATCTTAGGGAAGGTTCTTTTCAGAGGATGTTGGTACATGAGTCTGTAGAGGGTTTTGCATTTCAGCTTTGGAATAGTGTCCTACCATAGTTTATGCTACCCATTGTACATCCATGCCTAGAGCTAGTTGATGTGTGTGCAAAAAAGGTTTAACAAAGATATGGAGGTTATTGAGGGCCATTGGGTCAAGATCACTATTTCAGCCAAAGCTATATGGGATATGTTGTGTATCCCTATGGACTAGGGTGGAAAACCTTTTCAATGAAGAATAGATGGATGTCCTGGGGGAAGATATGTTTAGGAAAACAAGTTTTTCTAAGGATGAAACAAAGGAAAGCCACAGAGAGGACATATTCATTGGCCTCTGTCACGAAGAAAATTCAAGAAGGATGTGCAGTCTGTGTTCTCAATGTTGGCCTAGGTTTTTGGGCTCGATGATGATGAAGATGTTAACCCTTCTAGTTTTTCCTAGGCCTTGTGCTCAAAAGAGAAAGGGTGTAGAGTCACTACAATTTTTCTGAAGTGATGGCTGGGAATATGAAGTTGCAATTGAGAATCTACAGTGTAGAGTCCAAATTCAAGTATTCTTTTGTCCTAATTCCTTTATTGTTACATCAAAATTTTGAGTGGCTAGGAAGGAATGTGTCAATGTCTAGGAAAGATGAGAGAGGCTATATCCAGCCAATTTCTGTGTGGACCCCTATGTTTTCAAAAATAGGAGATTACTATCGGTTTATAGATTATTTTCTAAGATCAATGTTGCAAGATTTACTGCCTCACCTCGTCGGCCATTTTTCTCAGGAGGTTATGGAATGGATAGGAAATCCACCTATCCTGGTGGATTACTTTTTCAAAAAATATTTCACATTCGTTAGGTTTCATGGTTTTCCTAGGGAGGTTTTCTAACTCCTAGATTTGTGACAGACCAAACTTTTGCATTAGAGGCTTGTCGACAAGTGTCAATTGTTGATAGAATTTATGGTGTTGGGAGGAATAAGGAAAAACTTTTCAATCTTCCCCTTATGATTGCAAAGATCCAAGTAACACTGAGCAAGCTAAAGGTTGAGGATGAGATCACGAATCTTTTGGCGGCTCTAAGTTTGGTCCTCATTTGTGACAAATGGAATTATAACCCGGATAGGCGTTTCAATCTAAGGCATGAATTTAGGGAGTATTTCCAAAGGAGGAGAAATCCTACTCAAGAGAGTGCAAAGATGTACATCAACTTGGCCTGCATACCAAAGGAATGGCCAAAATGGTTAAGTTTTTATGAGTCATAGGCACAATATCAGAGGAATCTCCCAATAAGAAAATCTCTCAGTGCACAGCTAAGGCATAAGGGATGGTCAAAAAGAAAGAAGGAAGACTTCTTGAGGTTCTGACAAGAGATGAGGAATCAAGGTTCTTTGTTCGGCAACTTCTAGCTTGATGAAAAGTTTGAGGATGCATATGATAAGGAAGTTGATTTTGACAATAGAAATCTCGAGACAAGCCATGAAGTTGAGGAGGAACAAGTTCCACTCCTAATTCCTATACCTTGAGAACCTGACAACCGAAGAGATTCAGGGCCAAGGGGTCCATAGGCTCCATCTGCATCCCAAGCTTGAAGCAAAGGAAAGGAAACCTAGTGATCCCCAAGAAGATCCTCAGTGGTTGTTGATGTCCAGATGTTGAAGGACTCTGTCAGAAGGAGATCAGAACATGTTGGCTCTAATCATGCGAATCGGAGGAGGATCTAGGGCTTAAGTACCCCTGATATACTGGTTCATCAGGAAGAAGAAGTGGAGTCTGCCTTGTGAAATGTTTCATCGGCTGTAGCTCAGGTAAGTTTTGATCCCCCTCTTCTTCCTATTTCTACATCTTTGGTACAACCCCAATCATTTCCTATTGAAAGTAATCTGCCATCTTCGGTTCCTAAACTGGTAATGATGAATACAACCCTTGCCATTGAAAATGAATCTATTGAAACATTTCCAGACACCGAAAGAGTGTTATCCCCTACGGTTGTTGTTGTGTCATTAGTTGCTTTGTCTAAAGCCCCCATTAGAACCACCAAAACTACGGCTTTTCCTGTTACTCCCAATTTGTCTACTTTCGGGAAAGCACCTCTCCATCAGCGTTTTTCTACATTTAACCCTACTATTTCTTGCCCAGCCCCTTTTGGCATTCTTCCTTTTTCTATGATCACACTTCCTTTTGTGTCTCCTCATGCTCACATATCTAAAGTATCTCCTATTGTCCCCCTTTTTGGACTACCCCCTAGTTCTCCCATTGTAGCTCAAAGTGTTGATGTCCCTCAAACTCTTCAAGGTCATTTTGACACCACCAAACAGGCCTGAAAGACCAAGAAATTGAAAATGTTCTCAAAGAGTGTTGAAAGGCCCACCACCAAGAAGATTGAAGCTTTTTTAAATGAAGAGCGAAACTCCCTGCTTATCACCACAATGAGGCTACTTGTTTCCAAGCCCAAAGGGAAAATGCAAATGGAAGACTATGGCATTCATGTCATGGGCTTGGATCTGAGTGAAATTTTCCTGCGCAATAAAATGGTCCTAGCCAAAGCCACGCAAAAGGTGGTATATGTTGATTTTAAATGGTTGGACAAGAAATTAAGGAAGTGCAAAGTTGAGTTGGAAAATTTGAAAGGGACAGTGAGTAGGCTACAGAATGAGGTTCGAGCCAAAGATGTTGAAATGACCCGCATAAAAAAAATTCAAGGTCAACAAGGGGACATGTCTAAATTGCTTGCAGATGTCCATAATGAGCAAGTTCAACTTCATGATTAAAATGAAAAATTAAAGAAAGAGCTAAGTGATGCCAGATCCTAAAATATCGAGGATTCAAGACAAGAATTCAAAAGACTAAGCTCTATGTTGGAAAATGTCCTTTAGGAGAAGGGTTAAATAAAAGAAAACACCAAAGTATGAGAGGCTCATTTGAATCAGGAGTTAATTACTGCAAAAAGCATCTGGATCCCTCCCTATAATGAGAAGGTTGGTAGTTATGCTTTGGGAGCAGATAGCGGCTGGTGTGTGTGTGTTGGGGCCCACCTTATAGTTTTTAAGGGGCGTGCAGGAATTGAATGCCAAATTTGGCCTGATGGTTGACCACTTCAAACAAACATGTTCACCCTAGGTGGCGGACTCCCAAAGTTTTATCTCCAAATTGAGCATCACCACCGATTAGTTCTTAGAAGAGCAAGAATTCCCAATCGAAGGGTCACTTCCATCAAATCCAATGAGATCATCAACTGCCACATGGTTGTGATAAAATGCAAGGATCACTAGATGATGTTGAATAAAAGGTTCACCAAGATCAAAAAGGACTTCGTCGTCCTATTTGGTTTCGGGTTGCCTCCTCTTCTCTCCCCAAATGAACACACACTAACAATGGGGAAAATCAATGAGGCAATCTGATGTAAGATCAAAATCACTGCTAAACTTCCAAGTCGAGTGCCATACCCATAGTGGATGATGTTGAGCTCAAAATCTACCCTCTTTCTCAGCTCTATTATCACCTAGGTTCAATCTCTTCTAGATGGGGCGTCATCTCTTTCAAGGATATTTTTTATCTTGAACAAACATATAGGCAGATCCGGACCCTTATTCTACCAACTAATGCAGATTGGGAGGCTCAACGTGCCACTTTCATCAACCTCCAGTAATAGCCAAAGGCCTAGGTTTGAATCTCTGCAAAAGCGAAGATCCATGTGAGTCACCAGAACTGTAAAGGTTTTTTTGCTACAGTCATTTTATTTTGGTTTGCATAAATGTCTCTGGTGTCGGGTGCGCCCACACTCAAATAATTTACCAAAAGGGTATGCAATATGCCATATGTGGTGGCTGCACAACTTTTACCTTTTATCTTCCTTTTGGGAGAAGGATCGGGACACATTTTTCTTATCAGAAATTTTCTTGGGAGCTATATTTGCAAGCTCGAGGGTTTCTGCCATGTTGACATGTCATCTCCTTATCACGGGTTATCTTCACTACCGATAGAGATATCTGATTGAGGAGTTTATCCGAGCTGGTTGGCCTTTCTTTTCTTCTCTTAATTTTTAGGACGAAAGTTTTGAGACGGTACCTCGTAGTGATGTGATCAATCAATTTTGTCCATTGCCAAGCTATTGTTCCTAGGATCTAATCATATTTGGGTTTCTATCTTTGCTAAAATATCTAGAGGATATTAATATAGTAGTTGAAGAGTTAATGGAAAGATTTTTTGCAGCCTAACCGAGGGTCTATGATTAGATCATGTGCTATCAACTGTCAACACCTGGTAGTAATTACTTCTAGGCTGAGGCAGTGTTTTCTTTCTTCAACAGCTATAAAAAGGGGGCGAAAACAAAAAAGAAGAAGGATTTTTCTAGGAGGAATGGTTTTCTTTATTGAAAAAGTGTTTATTTTTAGTTTTTCTTAAAGTTTTAAGAACTATTTTTCAAAAGCAAGTTATAGAACTACTTTATTCTAGCAAATTATATCTATTTTAAAGGTTTAAACTATTGTTAGATTGGCATCCAACCTTTGTTTCAAAGTTTAGTTTTAATTAAAGTACGAACTATTAAGGGGAATTTATTAAGACTGTGCATGTATGGCCTTTTTCAAGCTTTCTTTCTTTATATTATCATTTTGAATGAAATACTATGTCTTGCAAGCTATATTCTGGTAGTTTAAATATCGAATTTCTATGCTTTATGCTTGTGTGATGGAATAGCAGTCTAGGAGAATCAGACTATGTCATTGGACTTTTTCTATTTTTCTAAAAATCATTATTCAGTTGTGCTATGTTGTATTAGCAGACTGAGTTCTTGTAATTTCTGAAATATTGTTCTTTTACTCTAAGAAATATTTAAGTTTGATCGGACCTCAATGAACACTGCCTACAGAAAGATCTAAAAGTCTGCACTGTGCTTAAAATTAGCCTTTGTTGTTCGTTCTCTTTCCAACAATGAGGGGTTGTGGCATTCTATGTCCTTTATATCAATCATAGGAATAAATTTGGTTTGAAATGTTGTAAAAGCTTTGGCACATCACCTTTTATGTTTTATATTTACATTTCCTTTCTCCCTTATTTCAAAACCACAAAAGAAGAGTCAACTTTCTATCAAAAACTCAAAGGTATTCAATGAGATGCAATTTATCCCCCACTCGCTGAATTTCCCATAAGACTGTCGGAGAGGTGCAAGCTTTGATGATCAACAATTATTAGGCATCAAACATGTTATTGAGCTAGTGTTGTGATCTAGCATTGAAGATCCAAAATCAAGCATTGTTCTACACCTATTTTCAAGATCAAGGTCTACATCCTTCATGGCCATTTCATGTTGCATTCTAGATTTACAAGACATCATTTACAAGGAATCATTCAAGGTATCATTGTTCATGTTTCATTTTTTATGTCCTTATTTCATTATTTCATCATTTGGTTTAATTACCTCCAAGGGGTTTGACCAAGACAAACCCCTTTTCACTAACAAACAACAAGTTTTTCTCCTCTTTACATATGTGATTATAGATCTAAGTGTCTTGGAACATGAAGGATCATTGAAGATTAGGTTACAAGCTTGGAGAAATTTGTTGGAATTGTCTCCTCATTTGCAAGGTTGTAATCTTCACTAAAAGGTCATCTATAGATCTGAAATGAGGGTTTCAGATCAAGAAATAAAGTGGAATAAAACGATTAGGAATTAAAGACCAGATTCAGAATTTGAAGTTACAAAAAACCCTAACTTGAGTCATACACCAGTCCTGGCATATGAGTCCCAGTTTAGGTTTTTTTTTAATATTTTTGCATTTTTGAATACCCTTTTCCCAGAAACCAGTTCCTAAATAGAAACCTAGATTTACGACTAATACACCAATACTAGTGTATGAGTCCTAGTAGGCCTAAATTTTAGGTTATTTGATATTTTAGGTCTCCATTCAAGCTCTCTCAGGTTTTCAGGTGCTCCTCTATACTTTTGTAGTTTTTTGTTCTGATTTATTTACATTTTAGTTCTGCCATTGAGTTCAATAATTAGATCTTGCAAGTGTTGAACAAATTCATCTAAATATACCCTAGGATACCCTATTGGTCTTCTCTTCCTTTCATGTCCTGGCTTCCCAGTTTAGGTATTGCAGACCCTTTTCTCCTAAGGACTAATCAATACTATGAGTAGTAGGCCATAGGTCTCCATTGTGTTTTCAATACTTTTGTAGTTTTTTGTTCTGATTTATTTACATTTATAGTTCATTTAGTGAAGTTTATTGCATCATTGAGTTCAATAATTAGATCTTGCATTTCATACATTTTTCTAAGCCCTAGCTTGGTGTTGAACCCCTCATTATTCTCTAAACATACCCTAGGATACCCTATTGTCAGATCTCTTCCTTTGTTCTTCATTGTATTGAGATCTCTAAGGTATCCTTGAGTGTAGCATGTGTGAAATAGGAATCTTACCCTTTTGCTTCATTCCTCAAATGTAAAGTGTACTATTTATGTTGTTTCATTTTGGTGACCCTGCATTTAGAGCATTTAATTTTCTGATTTGGATTCCATGATCATCTTAGATCTAGCTTGCATTGACTTTGCATTAGGGTTTGCATTAGTTAATTGGAATTCTAGGGTTTCTAATTTTTGCATTAGTGAAATTTCATATAGGTTGCATTTTTTACATCTCAAATCATCAAAAATCATCTAAAAACTATATTTGCATTTAGTTTACAAATCATACAAACTAAAAAGCATAAAAATCACTTAAAATTTGTATATTTTTTTGAAAAAAACCCTCACTCGGACTCATACGCCCATCCGTGTGATTTAGTCCTAGTGCACATTTGAAACTGCATTTAACAACATTTAAAACCTTTTTTCTGCACTTTTGTTTACTGCCATTAGTTATCTATTTTAGTTGGCTGAGTTTCTATTACATGCATTTCACTAAATATAGTTTAAAGTGGTTCATTTCATGCATTTATTAATTCCAAATTTTCATTTACAACATTTCTTTTTTAGATCATTGCATAGTGTAATCATTACCTTGTTTGAAATCTAAAAATTTCATTTCAGTCTAGGTCTTTACATTGCATTTTGAGTTGGCACAAATGTTAGTTCCAGTCTTTTCCAAGTTTTTAAAGAAAAAATTATTCAATAAGCATGTTAGTCATTCATTCCCTAGTTATGAGAGTCTCTTAGTGCTTGAGAGAGTGAAAATTTTGACATTTTCCTTAAACCTACACCCCCTCTTATCTCTCCTATTTGTGGGAATGAATAGATCGAAGAAGTAGAAGATATAGACAATCCTAATTATGATAGTTTCTCTTCTCATTATACCTCTCCTACATGTCATGAAGGTATTTTAGTGATAGAAGATGCACTCATTAAGAATCATGGCATTGCTAAAATCTCCTCTTCTACAAACTCTCCTACATTGGAACATATTATAGCACAAGAGGATGACATCATAGACACATTTCTAAACATCACCTTACCTAGCCTCCATTCTCCCTTTGCTTGTTAGAATGATTTAGTGGAAGAGGATGATATTGTAGATGATGAGGATATGTTAGTGTTAGATGATCAAATCTTTAAGGTCTATAACAACCCTCTTTATGATCCTTCCCCCACTTTAGAAGACATTATGGGACAAAGGAATGAAATTATGGATGATCATGATAGTCACATTTGTTCTCCTCCTAGTATCTCTCCTAGTTGTGAAGAAGATACTTTGATGCTATAAAATCATTAGAATCTTAGTTGTCCCTCTTCAGGTAGGGAAACCCTTATTGAGTGAGATAATTCAACCATTGATCATCCCCCTACTTGCGATGAAGTTATTTTGGAAGAACCAATCCTAGAATGTTAAGAATATTTGGTTTGTATTTCCTAACAACTCTCCTCCTAAGGAGGAATCATGGTGCAATAAAATGGAAATAATAGTAATGGGATTTCCTTAGATTATGGTGAAAAGGTGATTCTAGATTTCCTTTTATTAGAAATACATCAAACCAAGACCGCTAAGGTTATGAATGCACAATTTTCCATTAGATCCCCCTTGACTATTGGACCTCCTACATACCCCATGGGACATCCTAAGAATCCTCTAATTCTTTACCCACCATCACAAAAACAAAAAACTCAAAACAAACTCGAACTTATCCTTTACCCACCTAAGAACAATGTTTTGCAGCAGTCGAGTTCTAATACCATTGCTCATACATATAACACTAAGAAAAATCTACAACCAAAACAAACACCTTCAACATCCCTACCATTGTCTAACCCTATCCTACCCTATCCTCCTCATTTTCCTTCACATAATGAAAAGGAGTGCAATCTTGTTGAACAACTAAAGAATACTCCTACCAAGATATCATTGTGGGACCTTATTCAAGCATCCCCTCACTATCACAACATGATTCAAATTTCCTTGCAACAAGTTGTAGTCCCCTCTAGTGCAAACCCAAATGACATAGCAAGAATGATCCAAGGAATAAACGTTGACATTATTTTCCACCAAAGTGAGATCCTTCCTTTAGAAGTGCAAAAACAAAATGAAGCTTTCATAATAATAGCTCAATATAAAAGGACGGGGATAAAGTGAACCCTTGTTGACAATGGCTCAAACCTTAATGTGTGTAGTATGACCCTTTTGGATAGGCTTGGAATGTATAAATAAAAAATTCAACCTGACTCTTTATCTATTAAGGGATTTGACAATGTAGGAAAACAACCACTTGGAGTGATTACATTGCCTATTATAGCTAGAAAGGTCGCATTAGGAACATCGATCCATGTTATGCCTCACGATCTTTCAGATAATCTTCTTTTAGGAAGACCATGAATTCATACAATGAATGGGATGCCTCCTACTCTTCATCATAAAATGAAATATGTCTATAACAACAAAGTGTACACACTCAAAGTTGACCCTGACCCAAACAGTTGTTTGAGCATTGAAAAAAAAAAAGATTTAATCCTTTGAAAATATTGACACCAACTACACAAATAGAGCTTGTGCAATAGAAAGACAAAGAAAAACACATTGAGGAATTCACGAAGCTATTAGAAGATGATTGGGGTTCCTTGGACTTCAAACCAACATTCATGGGAGAATACAAGATCATAAATTGAAAGTTTGAAAAGGGAAAAGAAAAAGCATTAATTTCAACACAAAATTTGGAAGACCCTTCAAAAGCATCCACCTCAACCACTTTAGAATGAAAGATAACAACTTATATAAAAAACCTTGATGAACTTAATTATGAACAAACACCGAATCCAAAAGAGATAAAAAAATCTTTATGGAAAAGGGTATGAACTTATGAAGCAACTTGGATATAGTGAAAAAGGATGTGGTGCTAGAGAACAAGGTATCCATGCCCCTATAGAGCCTAACACACAAGGAATGACTAATGGTCTTAGTTATTGTCCCTCGAATTAAATGAACAAGCCTTCACTCAATATTAACACTCTTACAAAAGATTGTACCTCTAAGCCAACTTTAACATTAGTGCATCCTAAACTGATAGTCACTAGTAGTCTTAATTGTTATCCTTTACAAGAACTAAAACAAACAAAGAGATCTTCACTTAATTTCAATGCCATCCCACAAAACACTAATGATTTGAATTAATTATATTTTACATCCTTCGTTCAAGGAGAGAACAAAATCTCGCAATCTAAAGAGTCTTGTGTAGGTATGACACCTTGTACTAAGCAAGAGATATCTTTGTCGCAAAATAAAGGAATATATTCTATTGATCAAGAGAGTATCTTATTGAGACTCCTCCAAGATCATTTTATATCTCTCCCTCTAAGAACATGAAAGAAATTTCACTACAAGAGTTCATTTTACACATATCATAGAGTTCATGGTCATGCTACTAATGAATGTAAGGCTTTCTGTAATATAATTTAACATATTAAGGAATGTGGTGTTGTCCCTTATGTTTAGGCACCTATTTCTTCTAATTGACACTTATTTTCATCCTATCCAGCTCATCCTTGCCCTGCGCTAAGTGGGGGCAAGGGGTTAGTTATCCTTGTCCTCGTATGTCACTTGTCATTGTTTATTTTGGCTAGTTGACCATATTTCATGTATATATAAGAGAAAGCTTGGGATGTGGATGGCATGCCTTCAGTTGGCTTGCATGTGACATACTTATTCATGATGTAGGTTATTGGAAACATATGACTTGGAATAGGGATTTCCAAATCAGCTCTCACATGTCTTCTTCTACTTTAAATAAATTTGTCACAATAATGGTGTTATAAACCACTTTAAAGTGGGGGTGTACATCAACACTCATGTTTCATAATGTGATTTTTGTTCTTCTTGTGATGCATCCTTTTCTTGGTGGTTTCATTGGGTTTGATTTCCTCTCTGAGTGTGATATTTCTTTATCTTTTCCTCTCTTGGAGACATTAGGCACGATGTTCCCAAAGAAGCTCAAGACCTTGCACAAATTAAACAAAATCCTTTGAATTCACCTTATACTATTTGTTATATGGACACCTTGATTTGCATGCCTATAGAGAAATCTTGTTTGTTCATGAGTTTCAAGCATACTAGATTTTGCTTGCCTCATGAAGCTCAAAGTTCATTGTTTGTTCATGAGCTCCAAGCATACGAAGTTTTTCTTTCCTCATGAAGCTTGAAGATCATTTTTGTGTTGTTCCTTATCAAAGTTATCAGGAGGTATAACTTTGGCATGGTTGGATGGGAATCCAATTCAAGGCATGACTTTCCCTTAGCCACTCACGTATGTGTGAGTAGATATCAGTTGTATGTGTCTCACCTTATTGGATTACTCACCCAGCTAACAACCAAGAGTTTTGTTCCATCAGAGTTAGCGTGCATTTTTTGGACAAATAGATTAGATCTAATCCACATCGCATTGGACAAACATTCAAGGCTTGATCCACCTAGATTTTTATTTTTACTTGTTCCTTTTATTTTTCTTTCTTCTTTTAGTCATTGACATTGCATGTTTGTGTATCTTGTTGTGTTGCATATCATACACCTTGTGCATGTCCTTTTATGCTTATGTTGATTTGATGAAGGATATTGGATCCTAGGGGCTTGACCACCTCCTTTGATCCTTTTTATCCTACACCATCTGCATCAATACACTTGGACCCCTCTTGAATCTCTACTTTAGTGTGAGTTTGAAGCAAGTTCATCCTCTCACTAAAGTGGGGGCTAAATGTAGTGACAAAAATTATACACTCTTGGAAATGGTACAATTTAACTTAATTTGGGAGTAATTACGCCGAAGGCATGTCCTATATGAGCTTTTGAAGCTCATTTTGCCCTTCGACGGTTCAAAAGGAATTAGAAGGCATGGTTGACAAATCCTGCATTGCCAACAATTGATCGTTTAAAGCAGCCTTAAGCTTTGCATTTAATACGTCTCCGTCAAAATGCCCGCGAGTGGAGTTTGCAACCTCCGTCTACCCACTAACCGCAGCAACCAGGCATGTGTAAGCTGAGTGGAGAGAGCCTCTGCAATGATGGTTTGTTGGCAGCGGCTACCTGCCAAGACTGTCACCTCAATCCCTGTCGCTGCCAGTGCAACTAACGCCATTCTATTATAGCCCTTGTCGTGTCTTTTGACGGTAACGTGAACTAACGCCATTCTGTTCCCCTTTATTACCCTAACCATATGGTATAGTGTTCTACCTTCTCAATATCGTTGAAGTGGTTGGAACATCTGTACGAAATAACACGCTGTAAAACATTTATCACAATAAAAAAATGTTTCTTTACGCTTATCACGCTGTAAAATATTGTGAACCCATGTGTAAAAACGTTTCTTTATCTTATTGGACTTTTACTCATATTTCAAACCGTTCGTCTTAAATTGGGTCAATTTGTGTCTCTTCGAGATTAACATTTCAACTAATAGTCTTTTATGTGTAAAGAAATATTTAATTATATAATTAATATATTATATAAATTAATAATAATATTAAAATCAGTAAATTAATTAATAGTTAATTAATTAATAAATTAATAATAATATAAAAAATAACAATAATATAAAAATAAATTATATAAATTAATAATATAAATTATAAATTTTATATAAATTATAAAAATGTAAATCAATACATTTAATAATATAAAAAATATTTAATAATCATATTAAAATCATTTTCTAAAACATGACTTAGTGCACCACTATCGGTCTCAACTTTTTTTGGGGCCTTTTTGGATATCTCAACAAAAAGCATGTTGATGTGGCATCATACTTGATGATGTAGCCCTAAAACGAAATATATAAGCACATGAGTTGTCAAATAAATTGTTTTACAAAATTGGGAGTGATTTAAAATTTCCACATAGAATTTTGAGAGAAGCGAAGTTAGGGTGCTCCACTATGGGCCCCTCTCCCCTATCAATTAATCTTATTTACTATACAAATGTGTGCAAAAAATAAACCAATTTTTTCCTAATCGCCCTCTTGAATGATGATCGTTCATGTGCGTGTCAATCACGTACATGGGCATATTCCTTGTCCATATGTTCGGTGAGGGAACTTCTGGCGTATCCAATGTGACAATGTCCAACCTTGAATGTTTAATCGATGGTTCACTATTGTCCATAGCACTTGAGAGATGATTAAAGTCATCTAAACCTTTAATTTAACCACAGGTCTTTTAATGTTAATAGATTTCCACAATCCATAATATCAATAGTTATTTCAAAATAACTATTGATACACCGGTCTTTTATTTAGTTTTTCAAAATAATATGGCACTAACTGCAAGTTGCGTTTCATGCCGCCTCTGCCAGCAAGTTCGTATTCATTACGAAATGGCTATTGCAACAAAATTGTACGTTGACGCGCCTTTAATAATACCTGCAAGTGGGTGCTCAGAACTGGCTCGCATTTTTCTGCTAGGATTTACATTAGTTCCAGATGTGGACAGCCTTCTCCAAAACACAATTGAATGAAGCAAACTGCAATTCAATATCTTGCGCGCATCAGAAACCAAAGCAGGATGCTTACATTGCTATTTGAAAGCAGGAATTTCATTGACACGTTTTTATTATAATCTATTCTTGAAGGAGAAATCCAATCCAGGCCAATGTTGCAACGTTGAAGCTAAAATATACTTTGTGCAACCCTTATTTTTATCAATCAAAGGATTAGTTCATTAAAATAATAGTTTTTTGAAAATGGTCTTGTTGTTACTGAGAAAAATTAACGCCTTTCACTTTCATAGCGGGTAGCAACAGTAGCATAGTGTCGGCAACAGTTCAAACTCCACAACATTTGCTACCATTCTCCCTGCTTGTGCAAGATGGGGGCTTTGGAACAGGGTATGGACATCCGCCAAAGCACAAATGATAGAGGGCTTTTGTCAGATGTAGTTACAACTGCACTGGTAGACATGTATGCAAAATGTGGAAGCATAAACAAGGCACGCGAAGTGTTTGACAAGATGCTTCAAAAAGATGTGGTCTCACAGAAGGCTGTTCATTGCTCCCCTCAAACAGAGAATCCCTCAAACTTCAGACAACCGCTTTGTCTTCCTATCGTTCGTGTATTTCCTTCACGTTTTTTGGGTTGTAGGCAAATTATAGTTTTCTTGCCCGTGTTTTCATGTCTTCTGGGTTCAAAAATGCCTGAAATGTACACCTACTTTTCTGCTAGGGTTTATGTGAGGAAAATCAACGAATTCTAAGTGAGTCCCTCTACACAACGAATTTTTGCTAGGCATTAGTACAAATCTCAAATGAACCATTAGCCTCCTCCATGCTTGCTGACGTAGATCTAAGTGAGTTCCTCTCATTCTCTATTGAATCATGTCTATGTTTATAATCTTCCAATTCCAACTTCAGAGCTTCATTTGCAGTGGTCATTTCTTCATATTTCTTGCTCAAATGTGTTCGTTCATGAATAATCAATTGTGCCCGAGTTTGTAAGGCTTCCATACTCTTTGCATTGCTCTCTGACAGAGACAGTAGACTAAATCTTTCATCTTCTAAGCTTAGTGTATCATTATAATCTCCCAATTGCGCCTTCAAAAATTCACATTCAGTGAACAATTCTACATATTCCTGCCTCAAAATTCTTCCTTCATTACTCATCAAATCAAGCTTATTTTCCAGCCTTGCAACAGAGTCTTCAAATTTTGACTTAGAAGCTTCCCACAGGCTAAAATCTTCTCTCATTTGTGCATGCAATTTCTCATACATATCATTGCATTCTCTCAGTTTATGTTCCAAGTCATCTTTTTTTCCTGTTAAATGGGTGCACATAAGTTTAAATTCCTGGGTTAATGTCCTTTTCTCATGCTCAAGACCTGCAACTCTGCTTTCCAAGTCAGCCTTATTGGTAACCCACAAGCGTCCGTCTTCTTCAATCTTGTATTTAATTCCCCAATCCTATCATTGCATTGATTCAACTTATTTCCTCACCTTTTATTTTCTTCTCTTAGCACATTACACACTTCTTGATGTTTCTCGCTCAAAATATTTGTTTCATCAAGTTCATTTTGTAGCCCTATAACACTGTTTTCCTACTCATTTTTTTTTGTTGTCCTGATTGAGACAATGAATCTTCATGCTTCTTAACATTGTCACTTCATTAAGGTCATTTTGCAGTTTTGCAACTGTACTTCAAATTCTCCCTTACACATATCCCACAAGTGCTCATCTTCAGCCATTTTTTCCTTTAATTGTTTAGTTTCATTAATGGATTGATTAATATTATTTTCCAGCTCAGTTTTTTCTCTACTTAGAATCTTCGTTTCATGAAACTTTTTATGCAGAATTACAAATGTACCTTCCATAATCGCGTTACAAGTATCCCAAAAGCAACCATTTTCATTCATTTTTGCATGCAATTCCTCATTCATATTATTCAACTCTTTCAACTAATCTTGCAATTCTATTTTTTTTGTCTTAGTTGAATCCAGACTAATTAATGTTTTAGGCTCAACACTTGTTTAATTCAGCTCATTTTGCAACCCTGCAACTGTCACTTCCAACTCTGTCTTAAAAGAATCCCACAAGCGCCTACCTGCAGACATTTTTTCCTTCAATTCTTTTGTCTCATCATTGTATTCTTTTACCTTATTTTCCAAATCATTATTTTCTTACATTAATTCAGTGCACAATTCTTCATGTTTCGTAATCAAAATTTGCAATTCAATAAGCTCATCTTCTAGCTCTACAACTCTTCTTGCCAACTTCCTTCCATTAAGAAGCTCTACCAACCACATGGTATCATGAATGGGCTTTATAACTAATCAAAAAAGCATTAGAGGTTGCAAAATGGTGATCCAACTATTGTTCACTATGACTTCTCATTCCAAAAGTATATTAAAGATCTTAATGCGAAGAAAAGAAGTATGATTAATTTAGTCAACTTGATTCAAAATACATTACTCCTCATGGCTTGGAAAATTCAGTGATGAATTGGTTCTACAAATATTTAACAAGGTTTACCTAAGCTTGACACTATATATGTTTATAAATAACTAAAGGTTAAAGCACATATGCAACATGTGTATCATTTGGCATTGTTTGTGAAAGTCTCAAAACCTCCTAATTAGTATCTACACCTCAGATCAACAATTGAACCTATCTCTTGATTTCTTCACATGAAATAAAATAATGATATATTGAAGAGTCAAATTCTAAAATACATGGGAACTAAATTGCAAAGGTTGCAAAGAATAAATCGATCCTCTCTCTTCTCTCCCTCTCTCCTCCCTCTCTTTGTCTATTTATATATTATAGATTTCTTCTTCTATCTCTAACTCCATATCTCTCACTCACAAACACACACACTCTCTCTATGTTTCTCCCTCCCTATCTCCATCTCTATATCTCTCTCACACACACAATTCCCCCCCCCTCTCTCTCTCTCTCTCCATATCTCTCTATCTCTATCTCTAACTCTCTCTATACCTCTCTATTACTTGTCTTTGTCACCTTTCTCTATCACTCTTGCCATATTTATGTCTATCTCCCTATCTCTCCCTCTCCTCTCTCCCTCTCCCTCTCCCTCTTACTCCACTCTATCTCTTTCTATACATATCTCTCTCCTCTATCTCCTAATGTTTCTCTCTCCTTATCCTTCTCTATCTCTGCATATCTCCCTCTATCTATATCACTCTCTCTCTCTCTCTCTCTCTCTCTCTCTCTCTCTCTCTTCCTTCATGTCTCTCTTACTCTATATCTCTATCTCTATTTCTTTCTCTAACTTCATTTCACTCCTCTCTCTATCTCTATCTATCTCTTTTTATCCATATCTTTCTCTACCTCTATCTCCTTATCTCTCTCTCTTTCCCTATCCCTTTTTATATCACCAATTATCTATATCTCTCCCTCTCACTCTCCCTCTATATATATTGAGCTACCTCTCCCTCTCCACCCCCTTCTTCTTCTTCTTCTCTCTCTCCCTCTCTACCTAATCTCTCCCTCTCTCTCTCTCCTTCTCCTCTATCTCCATCTCTATCTTCCTATCTATCTCTCTCCTTACCCGCCCTCTCTCTCTCACACACACACTCTTATCCCCTCTATCTCTCCCTCTTTCTATCCCTATCTCTCTATCTCTGCCCATATTTCAAACACAACATGAGCCTATTTGAAATGGAACCTGACTATCTTCCTGATTTAGAGGTTTTGTTCCAGTTGTGTTTGGACCCCTCTAAGTGGATGCATAGTTGATTTGAAGCCGTCATTTCTTCATTGAGATCTTTGTAGCACCAAAAAAATCATTCTCTAAATGACCTACCAATTGACCTCATTTATTGCACTAATGTATGCAAAAAAAGAAGACCAAAACTTACCCTAATTAACCTTCTAACACCTCTTCAGCATACCCATTGCACACCAAGGTGCAATTGCTAGTTAATGTTAAAATGAACTTAAGGTTGCCTTGATCTAGTGTTGTGATGTGTTTTACACATCCACATTAGGTTTTGGACCCTTTTAAAGCTAAATAAACCTAACTTTTCCTTAATTTAATGTCATAAAGTGTATTTATTCACAACTTCAAATTAAATTTAGGAGGCTTGTAAACCAAATGGACCTAATCTAGTGTTGTAATGTGTGTACACTTTCACATCAATTGGATTTGGGGCCCTTTTTATCTGAATAGATGCAATTTCCCTTAATTTGATGTTGTAAAGTATATTTATTTACACTTTCACATTGGATTGTGGGCCCTCTTTCATTTATGACCTTAATATCATCATTAATATGCCCCTAAGACCCTATATTGTGCATCCCAAGGCATATTTTAACCAAAATCCTGACATAGACCTCATATAAACTTAATTTCTCCACTCCCCAACATTCTCTCTCTTCAAATAGGCCCTTTGGGACCCATATGCCACCTTGGTTGTATGAGTCCCATTTGGCCTATTTTTAAGGTTTTGAGCAAGAACATTGGGTTTTAAGTTCAAATTTCATAAATGCTAGGTTGTGGGATCCAATTAATAGGATATTAGATGGATTTCCTATATAAATGAGGTCTCAAATCATTATTTAACCTAAGCAAGAATAATACTTCATGATATCAAGTCAAGCACTCAAGCGTTAAGCATTCCAAGACTTTACAAGATCATCAAGAGAACATTCAAGGATTAAATTTATCATCAATTGTTGAAAAAATTCAAGATCCATCATCATGTCAAGGTTATCAAGCATCAAACATTTTATTGAGCTAATGTTATGATGTAGCATTGAAAATCCAAGATCAAGCATTGTTCTACACCTATTGTCAAAATCAAGATCTACATCCTCCATGGCCATTGCATGTTGAATTGCATATTTACAAGAAATCATTTACAAGGTATCATTCAAGGTAACTTTGTTCATGTTTCATGTCCTTGTTTCATTATTTCATCATTTGGTTTAATTACCTCAAAAGGGTTTGACCAAGGCAAACCCCTATTCACTAAAAATCAACAAGTTTTTCTCCTCTTTACATGTGTGATTGTAGATCTAGGTATCTTGGAGCATGAAGGAGCATTGAAGATTCGGTTACAAGCTTGGAGAAATTTGTTGGAGTTGTCTCCTCATTTGCAAGGTTGTAATCTTCACTAAAAGGTCATCTATAGATCCAAAATCAAGGTTTCAGATCCAAAACAAAGTGGAACAAAAATAGCAGAAATTGAAGACCAAATTCATAATTTGAAATTCCAAAAAGCCCTAACTGGACTCATACACTAGTCCTGGCGTATGAGTCCTAGTTTAGGTCATTTTTTATATTTTTTTACAGTTTTGGATAGCCATTTTCCAAAAACCAATTCCTACACAGAAACCCAAATCTAGGATTGATACACCTAGACTGGTGTATGAGTCATAGTAGGCCTAAATTTTAGGTTATTCAATATTTCAGCTCTCCATCCAAGCTCTCTCAAGTTTCCAAGTGCTCCTCTATACTTTTTCAGTTTCTTGTTCTAATTCATTTGTGTTAATAGTTCATTTAGTGAATTTTCTTGCATCATTGAGTACAATCATTAGATCTAGCATTTCATACATTTTTCCAAGCCCTAGCTTGGAGGTGAACCCCTCATTAATCTCTAAGCATACCTTAGGATACACTATTGTTAGATCTCTTCCTCTTTTCTTCATTAAATTGAGATTTCGAAGGTATCCTTGAGTGTAGCAAGTGTGAAATAGGTATCTTACCCTTGTGCTTCATTCCTCAAAGGTAGGGAGTACTATTTCTATTGTTTCATTTCTAAACCCTAACTTCTCCTTGCATTCATACTTTTACACAACTTTTTCCATTTCCATCAAAATAACTATCTTATATATGTTGGTAGCATAAACTAGCTTGGACAATTGATGCTTTGAGATCAATTTACATACACTACACTATGCCCTTCACCCATGCACTATGTTGAAGACTTCTTTGACAAGGATAGCACATTAATCTCCTGTAGCAACATCACTATTTAATTGTATATATATGCAGAATGTAGTTGATGGATTGATTTGGTAAAGAGAAGGTAGATCAAACCTACAATGAGTGTTGACGGGCCTCACAATCAATTTTCTATGTGTAATTCTATTGGAGACCAATATTCATGGGTGATGAACATGAAATACAACCTTTATGTCACTGCATCATCTCTTCCTCCACAAGGCTCATGATCTTGTATGCCTCTCACACTATGTTTGCAAGAAGCAAGATATAAGATGAACATTGTAATCCAATGCAGATTCTACTTTTAAACCATGCCCTTCATTATCTACTCACCACCATAACTCTTCTTCAGACTTCACCATTGGATCTTCTTTAGAATTCACCAACGACTCATACCCAATCATCATGCCTCCATTATCATCTTTTCATCACGCACAGGGATAGTTACTGCTTTGATACCACATGAAATCATAAAACTGAATTGTATTAAATTTCAAGGAATGCATCAACATTTATACAGAAAGGAAGCAGTTGAACAAAGTGAAATAGTTACAATCGGTTAATTGTATACACCTTTATTTATACCCACCACATACAATGTAATATACCATATAATCAATTATGCCAATAATCCTGAATGATAGAGTTGTCATGCCAAGATACGGGCACTTGCATATAACTCCTGAATGTTGTTGTGGGGCAAGTGTAGAAGGATGGGGGGCCAAAAAGTGGCTACCCCACTTTCAAATTTGAGAAAATATATAATGCGAGTGCATTATAATGCACTCATGTTATAATGCACTCGTGTTATAACCAACTCACATTATAATGTACTTGTGTTATAGTGTGTCCGTGCTATTGTTAGAATGAACAATAATGTGAGCACATTATAATGCACTCATGTTATTACTTATTTAAGTAACAAAAAAAAAAAACATTATTTCATTCTTTCTTATCAGTTGTTCAAAACCTCCTTTGTGCCCTACAAACTTTGCATTATGTGCTTGCATTCTAGGAAGCTCAAAACCACTCTACTTCTTCACTAGGTCTTCACGAAAATGTTGCCACAACTTCAGGGAGGTCGAAAGAGTAAGTGATTTCTATTTTTTAGTGAATTTGGTATTAAATGGGTAGATATAATATATTTTTTATGTAAATTTTTTTAATTTTTAGGAAATTTTAGTGCACCCCAAAATCCTCCTCAAATTCCTCCTCAAAATCCTAATTCACCTCATGTTGAAATCCCTCCTAAAGAACAAACTCAATGAAAACCTCCAATAATTCCTTATCATGCTCTAGCAACTCAAGAAAATATAATGGGGAAAATTGAAAATAACAAAAGAAAAATTGAGGAGTTAATTGCAAGGTTGAGAGATCCTTCAGGTACAACCTCACATAGAACCACTCTTGCTCAATCACTTGAATCCATACTACCTTGAATGTAGATTCAATTAGCAAGAAAATAACTAGTTTTTCTAAGAATCTATGAGAGTTTAGACAATTTTATGTATACAAATTATCATATAAACAAGTTAAAGATGAAAAAATTACAAAATTTGAATCGTCTACACTATTCATGAACACTAAAATGATTTAGCCTCTACATCCTACAAGCAAGAGGTTCCATACCCATTGGTGTAACCACCAAGGGATAAAGAATAAATTTTGGAAAATGTGGTGAATGGTTTTTTACCATCCTCCATGCAGCAACAATGAGGTACCACAATATTTTTTGAGGAAACTCTACTATGAATTTTTCCTCAATAAAATCCCAAACTATTTTGACATGCGAGAGTTCTAGGGTAGAGGTGGGGGCTCCACATAGGATAGAGCGAGGGAACATATTGACACACAGTGGTTAGTGAGACCACTTGCTAGAACAATGTATGAGAATGTGACTATCCCTTCCATTATAAAGGAGAGTGTTGAGGTGGATGCATTGTAGTTGATTAGTTCCCTCACCCAGAGCCTCATACATATACTAGTCCTCTAGCATAGGGTGAGGTGGGCGAGTCTTCGAGGATTAGAGTTCCACCTCATTTATGCTAGGCTTGTGGTTCACTTTGTGTTTATGATCCCAAGGATAGTCAAGATGTGAGTGCCCAAGGTACATTTGCAACTGATGAGATGATGATGACAAATGCCCTCCTAAATGACACATTCAGCCTTGATATTCAAGTAACTGTTAGCAAGTTCATTTAATTTATTTTATTAAATTTCATTTTTGAAATGCAAGATTAACTAAATTAGCAAATGATCATAATGAAATTTCAAGGTCATAGTGTTTGTTGTGTTTTCAGTAGTCCTCCACCTCACTATTACATGACGACATCTACTACAGAGGTATGTAACTAGTAAAGAATTATAAATATTACATGTGAATAGCTAAATGTTATATGAATGGTATTCTTATATCCCATTTTGGATGTTGAATAGGTTAATATTGGACCCTTGATGGCAACACCTAGCAATGGAGGTGGTCATCAAATTTTCACTTAGGTAATATAGAGTATTTTTAATTTTGAAATAGAAAATTGTATTTTGTAATTGAATAATGTTTAATGACTTGAAGGTTCTAGATAGTTTGTAAGTATGCTTTGTAATATTTAATTAATTTGATTTCAGGTTGTTATGTACTTCATAATCTATGAATTTCATTTGTTCATGTTGTTGACCTCCAAAAATATAGGCTAGTGGTGTCAATTAATTATCCACCTTCTATAGACTGATTTATTGTATTACCTCTCAAGACCTACAAAATATGGCTACCAACTTAGCTAATCTAAGTGATTATTTTGATTCAGCCATCCTCCAACTCCCAAGCTAGTGTAGAATACACAATAAAAATAACTTTGATTTTTCCTACTCCACATGTTAAGATTTTGTAGTAAGAGTTAGAGAAGCGATGTTGACAACATACCATTTAACCCATGAGAGTACCAACAACAATATTGATGAATACACAATGAATAATCCTCAACAAGAGGTTGTTGATATACCTCCTAAAGAACCAAGAGCACACACATGAACTTAATGAAGTTAAAGTTGAATGTGAGTCACAATTAAGTGACAAAGGCTATATTGAGGTAATGGATATAGAGGAAATTAGTTCACTTTTAGAAGTATCAAAAATGAAAGAATCTTGCAAGATGTTGGAAGCACAAAAAAAAATCCTCTTTTTCTAAACATTAAAAATTTTAATCTTCTCAAATATAAATAATCCTCCTCTCATATTGATTTTAGTGACTTCTCATTAGTAGCCACTCATCCATCCCCTAAATCTAATGTCAAGGTCATCAATATAGGTTGTGGGAGTATGAACTATAACATTTTTTTCATGTAGACAAAATCCCTTTATCTTGATGATCTTATGGTTAGCTTAGCCAAAAAAAATCATAGAGTACAATAAAGTTAATTATGGTTAAACATAATTTTTTTACAATTTGGTCTCCTAGAAAGGAATAGATTGAGATTTTTGATAGTTTTGGTTTGATATTGAAGAAGATTTTGCATAATGCTACCAAAATAATGAATATCCCATGACTCTAAAATAATAAAGATCCTATCACTCCTCGATCAACCCCATCTAGGAAAATTTGATATCCTATCCATTAGAACCAACCACTTTTGTCCATTTTGGTTCTTAGAAAATGAGTAATTTGAAAATCCCCATTGTTGAGGGGTATTCCAAGATATTATGGCTATGACTTGCATTTCCTACTCTAACACCCAAATATCATCAACATAGTGTTGGCAACACAAGAGCAGACAACTAAGAGGGGGGTGAATCAATTGCATAGAAAGTATACAAATTAAACTTATTCTTAGATCTAATATATAAACATGAAAGTATAAACAATCACCACATCAAAAACACACATAACACAAAGTTTTTTTATGTGGAAACCCTATTAGGGGAAAAACCATGGTGGAGGTTAATCCACGAGATTATACTATGTTAAAAGTATAAAATAATTATAAATGGGGAATACACATGCATTCAGGCACACTGCCTAGAGCTCACCACTCAAATACAAAAGGCTTACTACCCAAAGGGAGACTCACTGTCTTATAGTCACATTCAAATTACATCTGAAAGATTTTGAACTGAGAAAATAGCATCTGCTAATGCTTGATTAAAGTTTCGATTAAGCACATAAACTCTTCTTCACACTTTACTTCTGCCTTCAAAAGATTAGAATATTATTCGCACACAGCACTCAGCATACTTCGCACACCACTCCTTTAAATGGTATAAACAATCAATCATATATATCCACAACTAAGGATAACATCAACTACATGTTGACCCAACAAAATATAAAATGTGTACAAATTGTTGGCCCAAATAAATAAACAATTATCAATGTGCACCAAACAATGTCGTCAAAACATAGTAAGGACCCAAAACAACATGTCTCAAACACAAAACACCTTAAAAAATTATGCCTCGAAGATCCAAACATGCTACAATCACTCTGTCGGCCATGATCATGAAAAACATGTATACACAAAATAAAATCACCAATCGCGAGCACAACGATCAATGCGGACCAACAACATAGATAGAGCATGATCTAGAAACATCCACAAGCATCATGAATCACTACAGAAGCATCCACAACAATTCAAATTACTAGAATCACATTATCTTCTTTCAGGAACACCAACTGAAGCAACAGAACAACTGTCAGAACACAGATACTCATAACTCAATCAAATCTTCATGCGAACCTCTAAAACTTCATGTGGATAAAATAGATGTAATTTTCAACAAACCCTTTAATACACAACCTCTTATCATCAATATATTGAGCTAGCCACCACATTGAACTTCACTGCACCATCAACAACCTGCAACTTATTTTATTACAATTTTCTCAATATCCTCGACATATATAGCCTTAAAAACATTAATTTCAATAGTGTTGACATCAATAACAACCACATATCAGAAATATCCAACAATCTCCCCCTTTGGAATTGATGGCAACACATGATGTGAAAAACACCATCAACACAACTTTCTCTTAGCACTTTCTACTCCTTAGATTTTGACTTTTTTCTCCTTAACTCTTTCATACTTTTTTACATGACTCTTCTCCCCCTTTGACATCAATGACAAAGGTACACATTATCTTTCTCCACACAAGCTTTGAACTACATTTCTAAACATCTAACTACTCCCCCTGAGTAGCAACCACCACAATATCAATCTAGATCACAAGATATGACTATGAAATGCATGGACTAATGCAAGTTAATGCATCTTAATTTTGATTAGGAGGGGTAATCACCCCTAACTTCCCTCTAAGATACTCAAAATTATCCTTAGGCAAGGGCTTGGTAAAGATATCTGCAATTTGTTCCTTAGTGGGCACATACTCCAGTCTGACTTCCTTTTCACTCACCTTCTCTCTCAAAAAGTGAAACTTGATAGATATATGCTTGGTTTTTGAATGCATCATTGGATTCTTAGAAATGATAATTGCAATTGAATTATCACAGAATATAGCAATAGGTTCATCATACACAACTCTGATATCTTTCAACATCTACTTCATCCACAATACTTGAGTACAATTATTAGCAACAACAATGTATTCTGACTATGTAGTAGATAAAGAAATGGCATTCTACTTCTTTCTTAACCATGAAATTAGCTTATTTCCCAAGAAAAATGTACCACCACTAATACTCTTTTTGTCATTCACATCTCATGCCCAATCAGCATCAGTAAAAGAACTCAAAGTAAGGTCATCTTCTTTAGGATACCATAGGCCAAAATCAACTATCTCAGGCTTCAAGTACCTAAAAATCCTCTTCATAGTTGTCACATGAGATTCCTTAGGATCAGCTTGAAATTGTTAGTGTAATCAAATTAATTATTACACTAGCATAAGTTAACTTAGGTCATATATCATTTAGTCCTAGGTTGCATTTTAATAAATCATTTAATAATGAGGTAATTCCCCCTTCCTTGTTTGTAGTGATAAGATTCCTTCTAGAAGATGAGTTGTCCTTCTAGAACTTATCTTAACATTTAATAATTTTCTAGATAGGGTTCACATGTTGTCACATGTTGTTAGATCATGACACATGTCAACATCTCATGCATCTTGGGTTTTCTCTCTTGCCTATATAATCAGGCAACTTGTACATTTGTAATCAATCCAATATCATATCAATCTATGATCTAATGTTGTAGATCAACAATAATCTCTCTTTGCAGCCCTTTGTTGCAACACTTTCTGTGTGGTGTAATTTCTCATGGCAAGATCCTTTGAAGTGTGCATAGCTTCATTGGATGATTCAGCATCCATCATTTCAACATGATATCAGAGCATGTTGAATTCTAACATAGTATTAGAGCTTCAGTGATGCAGACTTCTTCCCAGATATGAGGAATCAATCTTGGCATGAAAGTTTTGTTGGATGCAAGCAGCCTTTTATTAAATTCGTTTTTCACTTTTTGCTTCAAAAATCTAGCTTCCACTCAGTCGTAGGAAAAATGAGTTTTGAATTTTGTAGCCAAGGTCAAAATCCAATCTGGGTATCTTTTATATTTTTCATATCTTGCAATATATGGAGAAAATTGATGTATGAAAAGCACCACGCGTCATTTTTCTCCTGGCTAAAGGTTAACAAAAATTCATTTTCTCACTTTCTGCTATCTGGATTAAAAAATGATTTCTGGGTTTTGCTTTTAGCTTCAAAATATTTTTGGGTTTCTATTTTTGTCTACTCATTGCAAACAAATTTTTCAGAAATAAAATCAAAAGGAATTTTTTTTGATAGAAAACCCATTTCCTGCAAGCTAAATTCAACGTTTTTAAAAAATTCATAACTTCTGGCCATGGCATCATATTTTTGCAAACAAAATATCATTGGAAAGTTGGTTTCGTCATCTTCACAAATTTGAGATTATTTTTCATCATGGAGGCAGATGTGAACATTGGTTTGTGCATGCACTCATTTTTGTTTTCATGCACTAAGTTTGCATTTTCTATTTAGTTTATGCATGATCTCCTTTTACAATCATGGAGTATTGTAATAAATGAACTGATATAAATTTTCATTGGGGGGATTCTTGCATAATAAATTGATTAGAGTGTAGTTGCATTGCATGCACTTTGATCTCATCTTTATATTGATGACAACTCGCATGAGTTGTATCTAGATTTTGTTGTTTCTTTTGGCCTCATCTTGCTCATAGCTGGACACATTTGGTTCGCATTGGTTCACACTTTAGATTGAGATTCTATGGTCATTGATCCGCATTGGGTCACATCCATCTCAGTTTGAGGGCCATTCATTTTATGGTTAATGTTTCAGAATCTTTATGGTACTTGTTCCCATGGAGCAATTTTAGTCACATTTTGGCATCGGCATCAAGATACACGGCTTCCAGATTCTATCATCATATCATTTTTCTCTTATGGGGGGCATTTTTTTCATCTCTTGTTGTTTCATAGATTCTAGGGTTGATCTAGTATGTGAGTTTTCTAGCGTTCCTTGGCATTGAGTCTGCTTTTTCATTATTATGATTCCATTATAGTTTCTTGTAAACAGAGGTATCTTTCCTTGCTTGTCAAATTAAGGATTCCAGTGTTACTCCATCAAAGTTCTTCCAGTGTTTCTTTGCAGCAGGTCATCTCATTGAGGGGGTTTTTTCCCAATGGGTTTTCTCCTCTTTCTCTTTCATTACATTTGTAAATGGGTACCTAACATGGCCTCGTAGCTGAGACCCATCATCTATGCATAATCATTGCATTTTCCTCTCTAAGTTGAACTTATGGGGAGTGTTAGTGTAATTAAATTAATTATTACACTAGCATAAGTTAGCTTAGTTCATATATCATTTAGTCCTAGGTTGCATTTTAATAAATCATTTAATAATGGGATAATTCCCCCTTCCTTGTTTGTAGGGATAAGATTCCTTCTAGAAGATGAGTTGTCCTTCTAGAACTTATCTCAACATTTAATAATTTTCTAGATAGGGTTCACATATTGTTAGATCATGACACATGGCAACATCTCATGCATCTTAGGTTTTCTCTCTTGCCTATATAATCAGGCAACTTATACATTTGTAATCAAGCCAATATCATATCAATCTATGATCTAATGTTGTAGATCAATAGTAATCTCTCTTTGCAGCCCTTAGTTGCAACACTTTCGGTGTGGTGTAGTTTCTCATGGAAAGATCCTTTGAAGTGTGTGCAACTTCATTGGATGATTCAGCATCCATCATTTCAACATGATATTAGAGCATGTTGAATTCTAACAGAAATCTTGCAACAATGCATACAACATTCATGATATTAGGTCTAGTTTGAGTCAAATAGAGCAATCCACCAATCATGGATCTATATCTAGTTTGATTTGTTTTAGGAGAATCATCATCTTATATCAAATTACATCCGGTCACCATAGGTGTACCAACTAGCTTTGAATATTTCATACCAAACTTCTTTAGCAATTCTTTCTCATACTTGGACTGGGATATAAAGATCCCTCTATCTAACTGAGTAATTTGCAATCCCAAAAAGAATTTCATTTCTCCATTCATAGACATCTCAAACTCACTCTGCATCTCATCAGCAAACTTCATGCACAAACTATCATCTCCTCCAAAAATGATATCATCAACAAAGACTTCAACAATCAATTCTTTATCATGATCAATCTTGAAATACAAATTACTATCGACAGTACCTTTATTAAATCCAAGCTTCAACAAATACTTTTCCAATCTAGCATACCATGCTCTTGGGGCTTGCTTGATTCCATAGAATGCTTTCTTCAACTGGCAAACCATATCCCCCTGATCAGCCAATTTGAATCCATCAAGTTGCTCAATATACATTTCTTCTTCTAGTTTGCCATTTAGAAATGCTGACTTGACATCCATATAATAAACCTTGAAGTTTTTGTAAGTAGCATAAGCAAGAAATAGTCTCATAGCTTCAATCCTAGCAATAGGAGAAAAATTTTCTTCAAAGCCAATTCCTTCCATCCAAAAATATCCTTTACACACAAGTCTTACTTTATTTCTAACAACTTCACCTTGTTCTAAAAGACCCATTTAGTTCCAATTACATTTTTGTCCTTAGGTCTAGGAACAAGAATCCATGTATCATTCTTCTCAATTTGCAGTAGTTCCTCTTTCATTGCTTCCACCCAATGTTCATCTTTGCATGCTTCATTGACACTATTAGGCTCAGTCTTTGAGATCAAATAGTATTCTTCTACAATTCTTCTCCTAGTTTTAACACCTTTGTTCTTATCACCAATAATATGATCTTCTAAGTGATTTAGTCTTACATACCTTGGAGTCTTAGGGTATTCTTGAACTTTAGGCTCTTGTTAGCTTACTTTTGCACTTTCACTAGTTCTTTTCTCTTCATTTTCCTGATTCACCAGAATGATCTAAACTTGATTTGGAGTCTATAATTTCTTTCATTTATATGAACTGTCATTCTAATCATCTAAATCATATTCGTAGGTTCTAGATGGTCTAACTGTGTCTTCATCAACCTTGACATTAGCACTCTCAATTACTTTCCTCAATCTCTTATTTTAGCACTGGTAGTCTTTACTTTAAGAAGAATAACCAAGAAAAATTCCTTCATCACTTATAGCATCAAACTTTCCTATCTTCTTTTTTTTTGATATAGAATTTACTCACAAATATTTTGAAGTATCTAACAGTAGGCTTATGACCATACCATAGCTCATAAGGAGTCTTACCAGTATCATCTTTGACATGTACCCAATTGAGAGTGTAAACGGTAGTACTCACAGCTTCTCTCCAGTAGATATGCAGAACATTTCCTTCCAACATCATAGTCCTAGCAGCTTCATGAATTATCTTGCTCTTCCTTTCCATAACTCCATTTGTTGAGGGATTTGCGGGGTAGATAATTGTCTCTTTATCCCATGCTCTTCACAAAAATAATTAAACTCACTGAAAGTGAATTCTCCACCTCTATCTGATCTCATACATTTAATCTTAAGAACTGTCTCGGTCTCAACCATAGCCTTAAAAATCTTGAATTTCTCTAGAGATTTAGATTTTTCCCTTAATAAATTAACCCACATTAATCTAGAATAATCATCAATAAGTAGCATGAAATACATGTCTCCTTGTAAACTTCTAACTCTAGAAGGACCACACAAGTCAATATACACAAGCTCCAACACTTCATTTGAACAATGTTGTTTTCTCTGGAATGAAACTCTAGTTTGCTTCTCTAATTGGCATTCCTTGCATATAGTATTAGTAGGTTTTATCAACTTAGGAAAATCTCTCACTGCCTAAGTAGAACTTATCTTGATAATGTTGTCAAAGTTTACATGACACATTCTCCTATGCCACAACCAACTTTCATCAACTTGAGAAATCAAACAAATTTTACCAGTAGCACTTAGGTGAAAGATATTACCTTTTGTTTTTGTACCAGATGTAATCACATTTCTGGAACTCCCCAATATTCTACACTTTTGTTCTTGAATTGAAGATTGAATCCATTGTCAACCATCTATCCAACACTTAAGAGATTATGCTTCAAACCTTCCACATATAGAACATCATCAGTATTATGCTTACCATCAAGAGAAATAGATCCTCTTCCATGGATTACACCAACTTTGTCATCACCAAATCTTAAAACACCACCATCATACTTTTCCAAGCTCACAAATTTACTTTTATCACTTGTCATTGGATGGGAGCATTCACTGTCAATCACCCTTTCATCTTTTTCTTCAACTTTGGCAGCTAGAGCTTTTTCCACATTTGTGCAACTAACAGATTCAATAGGTACTAGATCATTTTCCTTGATAGCAATAAATACCTATTTTTCCTCACTTAAATTCCCTTTATCAAATTCATCATTTGTCACACCTTCATCAGCAACATAATAACACTTTCTTTGGAATCTAGGCTTGTTAGGTCTTGGCTTAGGAACTCTTTCTAGACACCTTGAGGCAAAATGACCTATCTTATTGCAAGAAAAGAATTTAAGAGGCAATTTCCTTTTATACTTACCTTCTCCTTTGGCTTCCCTCTTGACAATAAGTGCTTCAAGCTAGTCTAGTTTTCTCTCTTCTTCTTCAATCTCTCTCATTTCCTTCTCATACTTGCACATTTTTCTAGAAGAAATTTCTCCTGGATCATATCTTTGCTTATCTTTTCCAAAGATAGTAGCTTTGAATGTAGATTCTATTAGGAGAAGAGATTCACCAAACTCACTTAACTCAAAAGTAGTAAGCTTACCAATCAACATGTCTCTGGTTACATTCGTCATAGTTCAGACCTCCTCAATAGTAGTAGCTTTGTGTTTGTATGCAACAGGAAAGGATTTGAGCACTTTAGCAACAATCTCTGATTCTTCTAATGTTCCACCAGTACATTTGATACTACACACAAGTTCATTCACTCTCTGCATAAAGGAAGTGATGTTCTCATCTTCACCCATTCTCAACATTTCATATTTCTCTTTTAGGATTTGTAGCTTAGCAATATTGACATGGGTATCGCCTTCATACAAAGTTTCCAACCTTTTCCAGATCTCATAAGCAGTCTTTAGCTCCATTACATTTTCCATCTCGGAATCAATCAAAGTACTCAGCAATTCTTCCTTAGCCCTAATATTGTACTCAACTTCCTTAATCTCACTTGCAGTAGAAGGACCATTATGTGGGATGATATAACTATTTTTGTAATTGTCCAATAAGGTTCACCAATGCATCTTAGATGACACTACATTCGAGTCTTCCATAGAGAATAATTAGTTCCATCAAATCTCGGACTATTTTTCTTATATGTTTCCATCCTGGATCACCTCAAACTATTAAACTTCTTTCGAAGAACCTACTCTGATACCAATTTTTGGAAACACAAGAGCAGACAACTGAGAGGGGGGTGAATCAGTTGTCACAGAAATTATACAAATTAAATGTATTCTCATATCTAATCTATAAACATGAAAGCATAAACAATCACCACATCAAAAACACACATAACACCAAGATTTTTTTACGTGGAAACCCTGTTAGGGGAAAAACCACTGTGGAGGTTAATCCACAAGATTATACTCTATGAAAAGTATAAAATAATTATAAATGGAGAATGCAGATGCATTCAGGCACACTGCCTAGAGCTCACTCCTTAAATACAAAAGGCTTACTGCCCAAAGGAAGACTCGTTGTCTTACAGTCACATTCGAATTACATTTCAAAGATTTTGAACTGAGAAAATAGCATCTGCTAATGCCTGATTGTAGTTCTAGCTAAGCACATAAACTCTTCTTCACACTTTATTTCTGCCTTCAAAAGATTAGAACATTATTTGCACACAGCACTCAGTATACTTTGTACACCACTCCTTCAAATGGTATAAAAAATTGATCATATATATATCCGCAACTAAGGATAACATCAACTACATGTCGGCCCAACAAAATATAAAATGTGTACAAACTGTCGGCCCAAATCAATAAACAATTATCAATGCACACCAAATAATGTTAGCTAAAACATAGTAAGGATCCAAAACAACATGTCTCAAACACGAAACACCTTAAACAATTATGCCTCAAAGATCCACAACATGCTACAATCACCATGTCAGCCATGATCATGAACAACATGAATACACAGAAGAAAATCACCAATCGCAAGCACAAAAATCAATGCAAACCAACAACACAGATAGAGCATGATCTAGAAACATCCACAAGCATCATGAATCACTACAAAAGCATCTACAAGAACTCAAATTACTAGAATCACATTATCTTCTTTCAGGAACACCAACTGAAGCAATAGAACAACTGCCAAAACACAGATACTCATAACTCAAACAAATCTTCATGTGAACCTCTAAAACTTCATTTGGATAAACTAGATGTACTTGTCAACAAACCCTTTAATACACAACCTCTTATCATCAATATACTGAGCTAGCCACCATATTGAACTTCACCACACCACCGACAACCTACAACTTATTTTATTACAATTTTTTCAATATCCTCGACATATACAGCCTTAAGTACATTAATGTCAATAGTGTTGACATCAATGAGAACCACATATCAGCAATATCCAACACATATTCCACCAGACTAGTCATTTCAACCTTTTTCTTTTTCAATAGTGGCTCTCTTGGTGGCAATTCACTAGGTGGTGGAGAATCAATGTCCACAATCTCATGCTCTGTTGGCCTTGGATGAGATGGTGGTGGTACTTGTGGCATAGGAGAAGGAGGCTTATATTATTCTTGTGGAGAAGGATCAGAAACTCCATCACCTTTTTTTCCTTACTCTTTCTCCTTACAAAGAACTATATTCTTGGTTCATCGGGAATTAAAGATGTAGATTTTCCTCCCATGCTAGGGATTTCCCCTCCACTTTGTTATTCTATCATTGGTGTTTTTCCCTTATCCTTACTTATTACCCCTTTAGTTTCAAGTTGGACCACTATTGAATCAAAATTCCTTGATACATGCTTCACCTTTTGTATTACATTTTTAGTATTTGGGAGAACCTTGAAATTAGGTTCTTCTTGCTTTATCTTTATTTGCATCTTATTAAAAGAAATCCACCTTGCTATTCTTTTAGATCCTGCTCCAAAAGCTTGAACACATTTCTTATCACATCTTCAGGATATTGGAAAATGTGTACAAATTTGAAGCTCTTGTTTCTTTCTTTCAACCAAGCCATAAAACCTTCAGGGTCATATCTAACCCTCTCAACTGACCTCTGCATACAGTAGGTTTTGAGTATATCAAGAATATTATTCCATCCTCCCTTGGTCATTATAAAATCACAAAAACAAGTGTACAAAGGAAATAATGTTCCTTTTCCTTGATTTAGTAAGTGTCCATTTTCAACACTTCCCAATTGCCACATCACTTCTACGAAACCAATTCTCTCTAGCACAAATCTTGGAAGCAAGTGAGGTACTACCATGGAACCATATACTCTTAAGATAGTGTAATCAATGTATGGGATAAAATCTCCCCAATTATGGTCAACTTCAAGCTCAAGCCTTCTCTCCTTAGGTCTCAAGAAATCGTGTAGAGCTATGGGAATTCTAGGCACACTCACAATTAAGACTCTCCTTAGTTCTGAAGCAAATAGGTTTTGAAATGTCACATAATCATATGTCCTATCATCCTTGTCTAAATACGTATTCCAGCATTGCACGAGCAACTCCAAGTCACCCTTTCTTCTTTCCAAATGTATACTAGGCCCAAAGAAAATTGCACCTTTGTATAAAAAAATATGCATCAATAATGAATACTAGCTAAATCTCACTCCCAATTCACCTTTCTTCAACCTTATCAGTCCCTCATACATTATTTCTTAAAGAAACCCCGCATAATCATACACTGAATAATACTCCAGGGATGTTGAATATAGGCAGCCATATACATCCATGCCATTGGCATTCCCGTGATAGGATCATAACCAATTATTTGGCAAATATAATAGAAGGTGTTTTGGAAGTAAGAAATAAAATAGCTAATTGGGAAAGGCTCTTTATCATGTGGACATATTATGATCTTCCAACCGACAATTTCTACTAGGAATCTCAGGAAGATGTGGACTTTGAAAGCAATCTTAGTTTTATCATACTTTTGCTTAAGAATGTCCTCATTTATCTTATACATTTCATCATTCCATTGAGTAAGCTTGAAAAGAAGACCCAATTCCTCCTTGGTGATTTTTACCATTTCCTTCCCATCATATGTTGTTATAGTTCTTGTCACTAGGTCATAATTGGCAGCCACTACCTTAAGCAAGTCAACATCCATATAAATATTTGGTACAATCAACTTTCCTAGGTCATAGTTCCAAGGATTACCTATTGGGATACCCATGTTTCTATTCCTAAATGAGTTATAAAACAGTTCCCATCCAGTATAAGGCAATTTGGCATCCTTGATAAAGCAATTCTTGTCAATCAAACCCTCTACTACTTGCAAACCTCTGAGAAGCAGTTGGCCCTAAGGTTTATCAATGGCCGAGGGTGGTAATTGGTCCATGAGGTTTTTATTTAAAGACCTTTTGGGAGTAGAAGCTTCCCATTTAGATGAAGACACTTTCACCTTAGGATCCATGACACAACAGGTATTACAAGGTAGGGTTTCTAGTTTATCTAAACAAGGCTTATGGCTTTTGTAAGGGTTTGACATGAATTATGCAATGCAAAACTTAACAAATTCTCTTTTATGAACATCAAGCCTTAAAAATGCTAAACCAAGAAAACCATAACAGACTCAAGAGTTTGAAAAACCATAACTTAACCTAATGGGAGGTAAAAAATTCACTTACTATTTTTCATCGCAGATTGACAACCTTGGTTCTGATGTTGGAAAAATATTGAAAAAACCATAGCATGAGCTCCTTGAGTGTGTAGAGTATACTTCACAATGTTGAATTATGCCTTTAAGATGGGTATTTAGTAATTATGCAACTCCTTACTTCAGTAGCTTGATGTCCTTTCAAATATTAAGGCTCACTCATGTGAACTAGAACAACTCATTTTCCTTCAAATGAGTTTTGAATGTCAATCGTTGATCTTTTTAGAGTGTTATTTGATTGACGATCCAGATTTAGCCATCTTATTATCAAAGATCTGACTATACACAGCTACAATACTTACCAAATGACAACAAGCCACATGGAACCACTTTCCATTAGTATGTGGGCTCCACCATTCCTTTGTCGTTATAGCCAAGATCTAGGTGTCTTCTTTCGCTCACCTGCATGAGTCATAACCCGTGTGCAACTTTCATTAACGGGGAGACGGGGAGAGGCCAAGATTAAATCTCTCAACTTCTTTATACACATTTCTTAATTACCCATAGATTTATCCCTCTTACAGCATCCACGGCCCAGATTAAAAGATCTTCAAACATGTACAATATATCTCCATTAGTAATGAACAGTTTATTTTCCATGCCATGTGTAGAAATATTTCATTAATATTTTCCCTTGTGCCAATGCTTCCACGTCCTCTAGATCACTCCACATGGAAAATGCCTGCTCCCCCATTAGGAGTCTGATAGTAAAGGTGATACCCATATGGGATAGTGGGGATTGGTCATTATTAATCCATGTCACCCACTATCAACTGTTGATTCATTTGAAAACTCTATGACAGATCATTTGACACCACTAGTCCCATTGTTTAGACCAAACACGCAGCATCTTCCCGCCAACCCATGTCCCTATTTTAATAGGTGAGAAAAACAAATGAGCGTGTGAGGAATGGTCTAGATATGGCCACATCATTCATCGCCCACTATTGATATCCTTTGACAACCAGTTGCACGCCTTATAAAAGACATTGGGCCCACCAATCATACAAGACACATGGCCTTCACCTATAAGCCCATGGGAGTAAAATAAGAAGCAATAAAATGGAATGGGAACGCAAGGAACGATAGATATTTGTTTGCATCAATCGAATGGTAGTCAGGGGTCCTCATATCTGCACATGCCAAAATTGTTAATCTTTAAAAAGAGGGGCCCGACTAGGATGACGAGATAATACCCATGGAAAAGATGACTTAAATTTTTATGGGAAATACCTAGCCTGACTTAGGAAAAATTGAAGTAATGACCCAACACATGACAACCAGTAAAACAAAACCAAAGGGCTAGTTGCTCAATGAATTTTGATGGCACAAGATATGACTTAAAAGACCAAGGACCAGCAACAAGGATTCAATAGAAAATTAAAACCTTAGCGAGGATATAGACTCAAAATGGTTTTTCAAATAAGACATTGACAAACTAAAACCCTAACACAATGACAAGGAATAGAACCTTAAGCCCTTAGATACAATTTCAACCCAATTTTAAGCAAGACTAGAGATGGGACATGAAGAAAAAATTTAGGGGTTCCACCAGATGGGATTGCTAAGAAGCTTGAAAAATTCTTGGTGTGGGATTTTCTAACTAGCCTACCTAGGAATCTAATGATTGAAGGAAAGAAAAACCAAAAATGTGAGAAGGAATAAATTGTATTCCTCTCAAGAATGCAAAGTTATATTCAGCTTGAGAATTGATATTACAAAGGAAATGCCTTGGTTATATAGACCAAGGGAGGAGATAGATGCAACTAGATTATGACAAGTGTTGTCATCCTATGAGGTGTGACAACTCATGTCATTAAAGGCTCAACCACCTTATCCCTATGTAGAGTTAAGCTAGTGTGAAGAGGACTTTAGTGGAGAACTAGCTAAGAATGAACTAGTTAGATAAAGTACCCCTTTTCACACTAACACCCCCCCTTAAGTGAAACATAGGGAGAATCATACAATGCAAAGATGAAAATATGGGTCTCGGCTACTAGGCTTGATGAGGTACCCATGTACATAATAACCTCTCAATGATAAAGAAGGAGAAAACCCAATGGGAAAAATCTCCTTCCCATGAGATGGTGAATGAAGAAGGTCTAATTGACCCCCCCAGAAGAGACGTGCCTCACCCCCAAGAGAGACCAAAGATGAACATACTTGCTCTCAGTGAAGGGTTTGGTGAATATATCTGCAGCTTAATCTACTGTAGGAAAGTATCACAAATCAATGACCTGCTCTTGAATCAGCTCCCAAAGAAAATGCATATGGATCTCGATGTGTTTGGTTCGTTGATGATGGACTAGGTTCTTTGAGATCTGGATGGCATTCTGGTTGTCACAATAGATGATTGATGGCTTATAAAAGGTGATACCAAGTTTAGTGAGGATATTCTGAAACCAAATAGCCTTAGTGGCAGCATTAATAGCCCCCTGATACTTAGCCTCAGTTGAAGAAAGAGTAATGGCATGTTGCTTATCGCTCTACCAACAAATGGGGCCAAAACCATAGTGACAACTATAGCCAGATGTGGACTTGTGATCATCAATATCACCAGCCCAATCAGAATTTGTGTATCCAAGTTATTCTAAACTTGTTCCTGCTACATAGTGAATCCCATACCAATGAGTTCCCTAGGTGTAGTGCAAGATGTGTTTGGTAGCTTTCCAATGAAGCTCACGTGGTTTCATCATGAAGTGCAAAACAATGCCAATTACAAAGGAAATGTCAAGGCTCCTTGATTCTCTCTGACCCTTTGGTTGACCATCCATCAAAGCTTGTAAGTGTGAAGGATTAAGAAGACCCATTGACAAAAGCTTACCTTGTTCTTGCATTAACATTTCATAAAATGAAGCAAAAGAAGGTGTAGTGAATGTAGATTCCATTGTCAACCTATGAGTATGAAAGCTAGAAACAAAAGCTACAAATTCAGGTCCAAGTTTATTTAGAGTGTTATAGACAAGTTGAATGTCTTTCTTCTCTAATCCACATGATTTACATTATGCTCTAAGGTCATTGACCTTTGTTAGATAATCTTGGATGTTATCAAAAGACTTTGTTTCAAGACCCATTAATTTGTTGTCAATTTGATAACCACAAACTTCATGAGTTGTACCATAGAGATTTTTAATTTTTCCCATGCATCATGTGAATCTTTACATACTTCAATCTGAAACATTATATCAAGAGAAACAAAATTCCTTAGACAACTAAGAGCTTTTGTATGTTCAAACATCTAGAGTAGTTTCTCCTTATCATTTGTTGGTTTAGTTACCTTCTTCTCAACATAAAGTGTATATCCTAGTTGCATTAAGGCATTCCATGCATTTTGATGCCATGTGTTGCAATTGTTTGGCATTAGCAATACAAACTTAAATGTACTTATTGTGAAGGAAAAAAGAGCACAAATTATGAGATACATTCAAGCACAAAGACAACAAGAGACCCCCTCTTTTTTAATCAATCAAAGAACCCCCCCAAGAAAAAAATGATTTGGCACTTATATTCAGCGCAATTGCAAATTTATAGATTTCAATACTTTTACAAATCCTCAAGAAATGAGCATGTGTTGAAAGTATACCATTAGTACAATTTCATATGAGGGTATGTGTAGGATCATAATGGAAAAAATAGGCCTTTAAGTGGCAAAAAATTCAAAAAAATCAGAGTTAGGCAACTTGACATAAAAATTTGAATAAGTTATCTATATTATTTCAAAAATATGTAAGAATAGAATCTGTAGTAAATTGGATGTAGTTTCTAAACTACTAGGTTTATTTATTTTTTTTAAATCTATTTGGTGAAAATTTGAAACTTCAATGCAGTAGCACTTAAATTTCAGGGAAAAAATAAGTAGTTGTATGTATGGCCACCATAACCACAATAAAATGATAATTTTTTTTATAAGATTTTAGATATAAGTAGATGACTCATGTCCCGATGTGATGCATATTTTTTTGTAATTTTTTCCCAAGTAAATAATTCACTATGATTTTTTTTTACAACTTTTAAAAAATATTAAAACTTGTATGTCTGACCACCTTAACTTGGTCAAAACTTTATGAAATTCATTTTTTTTAATCCTATAGTATGCAAAGCATAGAATGTGATGCATGTTTTGGATTCATAAAATGTGATACCATTTAAAAGATATAGATGTTTTTCGATCAGCCTATCAATCATGACTTTAGTTGTAATTCAAATAGAAAATGAATAATAATTATTTATTAAACTCAAAGTAAAGAATAATTTATATTGGTGGAAAGTTGATAATCTTCTTTAAAAACCCTTTTCGTTTCATCAATTTTGGGTAAAAAAAAGTCGTCAGCCACATACCCTACACATACCCATCATATCACCACTTCTTTGCCCATCATGATCCTACACATACCCATGAAATAAATAGCACCAATGTGAAGTATATGAAAAATCATGCACTTTCAAAAGATAATCAATCTAAGGTTGTATGCAAAAGTTATGCAACTTTGAATTTTGCAAAACAAGAACAGTCAGGAGTCCTCCCTAAGAATCAACAATTTCTAAAAAAATCTTGCACCAAAATCTGAAATTGTCTTCACCAATGCGTAGAACACAAAAAATTAGCCCAAATCAAAAAAATTGCACTAAATTTGGAGCTCTAGAACCCGAGTTAAATGAGCCTTCAAAATTGGCCTTCAAAAACCAACTAATCAACGAAGAGGGGGTATTAAAAAATTCCACCAAATTTAACAAAACTACCACCAAATTTAGCTATCCTCCAAATTTAGACATTCACTAGCTAAGTTAAACCTCCACCAATTTTAGTAATCCACTAGATAAACTTAGCAAACCTCTAAATTTAAGAAAAAACCACCAAATTTAGCAATGGTGGATGTAATTTTTTATTTTTTATTTTTTTAAATAAAAAATATTAAAAAAATATCAAAAAGGAAAAAGAAAATTGTGGTGGAATTTAAAAATAATATTTTTAAAATATTTTAAAAATGTTTAAAAAATATTAAAAAATAAAAAACATCAAAAAAAATATTAAAAGAAAAATTAAAAAAAAATAATAATTATGTGGGGGGCCTTAGCCACCCCCACATACCCACGTGAAGATTTTAAGAGCCTTTATAAAAGGTTGATCTAATAAAGGGGAGTGGGGACTTATGGGCCCATAAATTTATGTGGTGTGGCCTAAGGTAGCCACTTTTTCTTTTGGGAGTTTTTTAACAATCTTTTCCAAAAAAATTCAAGCTTTTAAAAAAGTTGCATTAAAAAAAAAGGTTGCATTTATATGAGACATTTAAAATAAAGTTGCAATTTTTTTTTAAAAGGTGTGTTTTTTTTTCCTAGAAAGCTGTGTTGCCTATTTTTTTAAATGTATGAACTTAATTTTTTTTTATGATTAGATTTTGAAAAAAAAATAAAAATTTAATCCAAAATCAACCAAAATTGACAAATTAATAGTCAATTTTAGCATTTTGAAACCTTCTGAGTGCGATGGTGGGGTCGGATTTGACCCAAAGTGGTCTGAAATGGAAGTTCTTTTCTAGATCTAGCAATGAAGCTCCCACTTTAAATTGTTATAAATATGGCCTCCAATGTCTGTTTCAGGAAAAATAAGGGGTAGATCTAACTGTCTCAGCTGTTTTAGACTCAATGGTGAGCTTAGAATCTTTTCAAAAAGCTTCAAAAGACCTGTAATTGAAAAGTCAATGTATGAACCCTCCCAAAAATTGATATTTTTTTCACACCTTTCTAATTCTCTAGATCATTAGAGGATGCAAGAGAAGAGCGAACTCAATTTTTGAAAAAAAAAACAACACTCTTAGATTTCCTAAAGGAATGCTAACCCACAACTCAACTTTGGCTCTAATACCATGTGAGATTTGCTAGCTAGCTTACATAGGAATCTAATGACTAAAGGAAAGCAAAACCAAAAATATGAGAAAGAATAAACTACATTCCTCTCAAGAATGCAAAGCTACATTCAGCTTGGGAATTGAGATTACAAAGGAAATGTCTTAGTTATATAGGCCAAGGGGAGAGATAGATGCAACCAGATTATGACAAGTTTTGTCATCCTATGAGGTGTGACAACTCATTTCATTAAAGGTTCAACCACCTTATCCCCATGTAAAGTTAAGCTAGTGTGAAGGGGAATTTAGTGGAGAACTAGCTAAGAATGAACTAGTTAGATAAAGTACCCCTTTCACACTAACATTTGGTTTATTATTTTTGGATCGGTGGATCCTGGTTGATTACTTTTGAGATTCTTGACTAGTGTGGTTCTAACCACTAGCCAATTAAGCTATTTTCTCCCTAGGCAAGTGACTCTCATTCCCCCTCTTTTAGGTTCCAAATTAAGTGGTTGTGGGATTCCTCTTTGTAGGATTATATTGTTGATTGGTGGTTTCATGGGAAGCTTGCTTTTGCGACAACAATGTTTTCTTTTGTTAAGCAGTTGCAATATGTGAAGTATCAACTTAAAAGGTGGAATAGACAATTCTTTGGTGACATATTTCAAGTTAAGATGGCATGCCAAGACAAACTAGATGCTATTACGCATAAGATTAGGGATTTGGGTCTTACTGAGGTCTTTCTTCAGGAGGAGGAAAAGGCTTTGAAGGCTCTGGAGGAGTGTGAACTGAGAGAGGAGATCTATTGGAAGTAGAAAGTGTGGGTGGAATGGTTACATGAAGGGGACAAAAACATTGCTTTCTTCTTCAATTTTGTGAAGGCTAGGAGACATGGTAATTCCATCCTTTCTATTATGAATTCTAGTGGCAATCGTTTTTCTTCCCTAGAAGACATTTCTAGAGAAGCTTCTCATTACTTTGCTTCATTTTTAAAGAAGATTCATCACAAGTGAGAGATGAAGAGAATCTTGTTCTTTCTTGTATCCCATCTTTGATCTCTTCTTAGATGAATGAGGATCTCTTACGTTGTATTTCTTTGAAGGAGTTGGATTCTACTATTTTTTCAGATGAAGAAAGGGAAGGCACTGGGTCCTGGTTTCCAATTGAATTCTTTCAAGAATTTGGGGATACCATAAAGTTGGACTTGTTGGAGGTATTGAGTGAATCATAGAGGAATAAACAAATGTTGAAGGCTATGAATTCCATTTTCCTTTCTCTCATTCCTAAGTTTGATGGGACTAATAGGTTGGGCATGTTCTAGCCCATTTCCCTCTGTAATGTGGTCTATAAGATCCTTTCCAAGCTGATAGCAGAAAGGCTGAAGTGGTAGATTAGCAAATTGGTATCTAAGGAACAAGGGAGCTTTGTGGCTAATAGGAAAATCTTGGATGGGGTGGTTATTTCTGCTGAGACTATCCATTCCATGGTGGCTTCAAAAGAAAAAGCTATGTTCATTAAACTAGACATGGAAAAAGCTTATGATAGAATCAAATGGTTCTTTTTGCAAAAGGTCCTTCTGGGTTTTGGCTTTTCTAATGAGTGGGTAAGGTGGGTTATGAGTTGTGTCACATCCACCTCTTTCTCAGTTTTGGTTAATTGGAAACCATCCTCCCTTTTTGGTGCTTCCACGGGCCTTCGACAATGGGATCCCCTCTCCCCTTATCTTTTTATTTTGGTGGCTAAAGATCTGGGCATATTTATTAAGAGTCAAATTAACCAAGGATTAATCCAAGGATGGAATTGGAACGATGGTCTTCCCCCTCAATCGCACCTACAATTTTTTCATGACATGGCTTTGATGGGTTTGGCTAAGGTCAAAGAAGCTTCCAACTTTCACAAGGTGTTGGACATTTATCTCGCTGCTTCCGGTCAATAGATCAATGAGGTAAATCTTATTTTTTTTAGATTCAATACCCATGTCCTTATTCAACAACGTATTGCCCACATCTTAAGATTTCAAATTGGGTATTTTTCTTTTATTTATCTTGGCATCGCTATTTCTTTTGGTTCCACTCCTAAAGAAATTTGACAAGTTATTCTTAACAAATTTTAGGAAAAAGTGAACCGTTGGACTCACAGGTGGTTATCTTTTGCAAGTAGGGTGCAACTTCTTAAGTTTGTGGTGCAGGCCCTTCCCACCTACAGGTGTATTCTTTAATTTTCCCCTTTGGGCTTCATTAAGGAGTTGGGTTCTTCGGCAAGGAAATTATTATGGGCTAGCAGCTTAATGTCTTCTAAGTGGAGCCTTGTGAAGTGGGATGTTGTTTTTCGCCCAAAAGAGTTGGGTGGTCTTGGTTTGAGGAAGTCCAATTTCTCTAGTATGGCTTTGTTGGCTAAGTTATATTGGATATGGTGTAATGAACAATATCATGGTTGGGCCAGGATCATCTCTCATAAGTATTTGAAGGGTGTTCTAAAGGAAGAGGTCACGCAATATCCTCTCATGGGGAAAGGTTCGATGATTTGGGAAACACTTAAAAAAGGTGCCAAATTGGTCAAAGAGGGTTTGTTTTGGATTTGTAATAGGGGGTGGAGGCTCATTTTTGGTCTGATTCTTGGGTTTTTTTTCCCCCATCTTGACTATGTATCCTCACTTGCATAATCTTTGTCAACTTTTCCTAGAGGCTGGTTGGTCCCAAGTGGTGGATTTTAAAACTCCTTAAGTTCATGGTCTAGTTGAAAGGTTTTGTTAGAAGGAACCTTCTAACTTGCTTGTTGGGGGTTTGGAAGAAGATCATGTTGAGCTTAAGAACATCCTCGACAGTAAAGAATGTTGTTCTCTCAGGGATAAGGATATTTTGGCATGGAGCCTAGATCCTAAGGGGATTTTCATGGTTGCTAGAGGATACCAGGAGTTGATTTCTTGGAGGTATGGTGGGATGATTGTTCCTTGGTGGAAGAATGTTCGGAATAAGTTTTCTTGGCCCAAGTTCAATTGCTTTATGTGGACTCTTGCTCGGAACAAGTGTCTAAAATGCGACAACCTTCGAAAGTGCGGATTTCAGGGTGCTTTTGTCTGTGTTCTTTGTGGGTGCAACTATGGACAATGGAAATGGAATGTACAGCTTCATTTATCCACACTAAAAAGGGGAATGAAGGAAGAGGGATCCGATTTCACAATGCTCACACTCAAGAACAAACCCTTGAGATTCCAATGCAAAAGAGATTTAAATCTATCAAAGGGGATTGTCCTCAAGGCTAGAAGATTGATAAATAAGTTCAACACTAATGCAAAACTTTGAAAATGCAAGATGTTTGAAAACACACTGTGATATGCAAAATGATCTAGAAATGCAAGTAAATTGTGACAAAAGATTATGAAATTGAAAGTGTGCCCTTGGAAATTGGAGAAGGATGGAATGGAGCTCTAGAATCCTAAAGAATTCACTGTTAATGCCAACTGGGACTCATACGCCGAGCTGGGTGACTTAGTCCTGCTTTCTGGAAAACTCTGCTAGAATAGGTTTCAGACAACTGGGTACTCAGAACTATAAAAATCTCTATCTAGGCCTAGGAAGTGGGACTCATTCGCCACTGATGACGAATCAGTCCACTTCCTAATTTTTGGAATTTCAAAAGTGGAATCTATAGCCCTTAGTTTGCACTTCTACTCCTAGTTTAGATCCAGATCCAAAACTAGAAAATCTGACCTATAGGTGTTCTTCAAGCTTCTCCTAGGGTTTTGACAACTTTGAATGACTTTGATTTTTTTTGACAACTCTTCCAATCTTTCTCTTTGACAAATATGCAACCTAGACTTACAAAACACATGCAAAGAAAGGGAAAAATTGTTGAGGGTTAGTGAATAGGGGTTTGCCTTGGTCAAACCCTAGATTGGTAATTAAACCCTTGAAAATGAAATGAAATTTAGAAAGAGAATGATGAATGAACAAATACAATGTTGCAACTCACCAAACCCTTGAAGTAGAATTCTACAGACATGCAAGTGATAGCTCCAATGGATGTAGACTTGAAAATGCTTGAGATGCTTAAAATGCTTAAGTGATTGATTAAGAAATTAGGGAGGATGAAATGAGTGGAAAAACCCTATATATACACAATTATGCAATAATTCCCAAAAATACCACATCACAGACTGACCTTAGATCTTAGAAAATAAAAACTCATCAAAAATTTAAAATTATTTTGAGTTTTGTTCCAAAGGGGACACATTCGCCCTTAATGGTGAATGGGTCCCACCTAGTGCATTTTAAGTGAGTTTCAGAATTTAGATGTTTTAAATGATGTTTATTAGGATTATTTTCAAAAATACAATTAAGGCTTGTAAGTGTAAAATGGGGCCAATTAAAGCATAAGAAAGGTCCAATTATTAATGAAAAGCATAGAAAAGTGTGAAAGTTTGTTACAACACTTTAAAACACTTTGAAATAAGGCTCAGTAAGTGATAAAAAGAGGTTATTTAGGTGAAATACATTAACAATACCCTAGAAAAGCGTGAAAGTGTGTTACAACACTTTACAACACTTAAGTGAGGTACCGCTTGAATTATTTTTAATTCACAAAGGCCCAAGACCTAATGTGAATGTGCTATCCAGATTACAACACTAAATCAAGGCACAATTAAGCCAAAATCACAAGGAGGACCCAAACAAGATAGAAAAAGTAGAAGGGTTACTTTTTCGGTGTCCACATTTAGCCCCCACTTTAGTGAGAGGATGAACCTACTTTAAACTCGTACTAAAGTAGAACAACACACATCAAGAGGGATTCCCATGAACCAATGCTAGCAAGATAGGAAAACAATGATCAAGAGGGGTGATCAAGCCCCCAAGGATCAAGATCTCATGGCAAACCAAACATAAGCACAAGAGGAAACTGCATGATATCAAGAATAATGGCAAGGCACAAGCATATAATGCCAAAGATGAAGAAGAGAGAAAAAAAGAAAAGAATTGGATCAAGCTTCGACCATTTTTCCAACATGATGTGGATCAGATCTAGGTTGTTTGTTCAAAAAATGTATACTCACTATAAGGCAATGAAACTCATGGTTGTTCATTGGGTGAGAAGGCCTAAAAGGTGAGAAACATACACTTATGGCTGGTATGCACTTACACACATGCAGGTGCCTATGGGGAAAGTCATGCCTCGGATTGGGCTTCCCACTCAACCATACCAAAGTTATACCTCCTAATAACTTTAAAAAGGCACCACAAAGGAAAATAACTTTTCAAGCTTCACGAGACAATCAAAACTTCATATGCTTGGAGCTCATGAACAAACACAATGGCTCCATAGACATGCAAGATGTGTTATGAAATGTGGCCATATAACAAATGAAAAATACAACATGCAAAGAATGTTCAAAGGAGTCTTGCTTAATTCATACGAGGTCTTTAACTTAGGGAACATTATTCCTAATGTCTCCAAGAGAGGACTGATCAAAGAATAGAAGATTCGCAACTTAGGGGATGCAGTGTGTTGCATCAAGAAACTAAGAGGAATGTAATATGTTAAGATAGATCATGCTCATGAAGGACGCTACACCCAATGTCATCTACAAAGTGACAAACGCATCATATGAAGTAAGAAGGTTGCACTAAGAACCAAGAAAAAAGAAAAAATTCTAAAGAATAATGTCAATGTATGCCCTCACTTTAAAGGAATTGCTACACACCATACTATGAGCAATTAATTTAAAGTAAAAATTGAAAAATGCAAACAAGAAAGAAGACATGAGATCCAACTTGGAAAGCCCTATGTGAAGTCATATGTTTCCCAGTAAAGTTGTGTCATGTGAAGAAAAAGAAAAATAAGGTTTCCTCCAAAATGAAAACACCAGACACATAAGGGATCTATGGATTTGGGGTCAGTATGTTCATTGTTGTAGTGTTTTGTAAGGAGATTGGAACTATCATCATTCCCCAAATACACATAGAACTAGAAGAATGACACAAAGAGAGCAAAAACAAAGAAAAACCTTTTGGGTCAGCATGGAAGAGACATAGGGTGTCTTGACACCTTCCATCATCCCCAAAAGGAAAACACAAGAAAAAGACAAAAGAAAAATCCAAAGAAAAAAAATCCTTTTGGGTCATCCCTAAAAGGAAAACACAAGAAAAAGGAAAAAGAAAGCCTTTTGGGTCAACATGATAGAGACATAGGATGTCTCAATGCCTTGCGTCATCCCCAAAAGGAAAACACAAGACAAAAGAAAAAGGAAAAAGTGATGCATGACATAGAGAAGAATGAAGGTACAAATAGAAGAATGTCACAAAGAGAGAGAACATCAAACAAAATATCATGGGGGATCACATTACACACATGCAATCACACAAAAAAAAAAGTGTAAAAGACTTAGTAAGGAAAATAAGAGTTAGTCATCGAGCAATTCATCCACCTTCCAGTCTCAGTTTATATAAGCGGAAGGTGAATAACACAGGTAAGGGATAACGGAAAATGCATTACTAGGACAAGGCTAGCAACTTCTTTCACCCACTGGGTGCAAGGCAAGAATGAGTCAAGGTAGGTGATGGGAAAGGTCATGTAATAGTGAGAAGGGAATTTTCTACAACTATTACATGACAAGGAGTTGGAGAGTATTTTATGGGATCATGGGATAGCAATTATCACCATCGAAATGATACTTGCTCAGTATTTCTTTCAATGTACAGCAATCCTCACTACTATGTCCGAGAACGTGATGATATGCACAATGTGGAATGTTGGAATCTTTAGGATATATCACCAACCTATTCATAGGTGGTAATAGTATTAGTTCCTTGTTTAAAAGTATTTGTAATTTCCTTCACTTTCACGTAGTGGATGGAGAGGAAACTTTAGTTTTTGTACCTTGTAAGGCCTCTTGCATTTGCTAGATTCACCCTTTTCTCTAATTGAAGGAGGAGGACCCAAAGTGATCCTATCGTTCTTGTCATTATTATTAAGCAAGGGTTGCTCTCTAGGAAGGAGGACATTTAGGTCAAGAGGGCAATCAATGATCATTGTGCCATCATCACAAAGCCTCAAATATTCTCTAGGAGGCTTGTTGTTATGAGGGTGATCTTGATAACCTAACCCTTTTTGTGTTTTCATCTTTTGAATTTTGCTCTAAGAGTTGATGAATTTCATGTTTAGTTGTTGTGTCACATCCTTGTTTTCTCAAAATTGTGAATCATTTTCCATATGTTTCTTCAAGGTTGATGGGAGTGTTGGTTACTTTGTTATCATAAAATGGTTGAGTGTTTGCTTGTCTAGAAGAACTAGGTTCACCTTGTGTAGGGAACTTAGGTTCTATTTTTGTTTCAAGATTTAAGTAACCAAACATCTCAGGAGGTGGTAATGTAGGAAGGTCTTGTTGTTTCATGGATGGATAAAAGGATGCATTAGCTTCAAGGTTGTCAAGGCAATGTTTAGGAACTTATTCATGTTGTCATCATCTTCTCCAATGATGTCAACATCATGAGGAGGACATGCATGAGGAGTTGAAGGAGTATGTGTAAGCTCAATGTCATTAGGATCAGTTCCAAAGGCACAAATTGACATATCGACTAAGGATTTTAATGACATCCAAATCTTATTAAAACACATATTCATGATGCAAAGTGTAGATTGCACAAGATGAATGAATTAAATGAAACAAAAAGTCTAGAAACAGAAATAGAAAGGTAACAACAGAAAACAAAAACTCAGAAATTAAAGATTAAATGCTAGAAAATGCAGTGAAAAATATGCAACTGCCCTGATTCGCCTAGGGTGGCAAATGAGTCCAGGTAGTGATTTTTTTGAAAAAAAATGGATTTTTTAAATTGGTTTTTATGCTTTTTATATTTTTTGATGCAAATATGATATGAAAATGTAGAATTTTACTGATTTTTTTTAAATGAAATGAAATGTAATAATGCAATCTATATGATCTTTTTACTAATGTAAAGTTTGAAACCCTAGAATGCAAATTAAACAATTTAAAATGCAATGCAATGTTAATGTAAGTTATTCCTAGGAAATAAATGCACTCCAAAGAAAAATTATGATGTTCAAAAGTCAAGTTCACCAAAATGTGGACAATGGAAATGGAATGTGCAACTTCCTTTATCCACACTAAAAAGGGGAATGAAGGAAGAGGGATCTTATTTCACAATGCTCACACTCAAGAACAAACCCTTGAGATTCTAATGTAAAAGAGATTGAAATCTGTTAAAGGAGATTGTCCTCAAGGCTGAAAATTTGATAAATAAGTTCAACACTAATGTAAAACTTAGAAAATGCAAGATGTTTGAAAACACGTTGTGATATGCAAAATGACATAGAAATGTAAGTAAACTGTGACAGAAGCTTATGAAATTGAAAGTTTGCACCTGTAAACTGGAGAAGGATGGAATGGATCTCTACAATCCTAAAGAATTCATTGTTGATTCCAATTGGGACTCATACGCCAAGCTAGGAAACTTAGTCCTGCTTTTTGGAAAACTCTGCCAGAACAAATTTTGGACAACTGGGTACTCATAACTACAAAAATATTTGTTTAGGCTTGGACAGTGGGACTCATTTTCCACTAATGGTGAATTAGTCCACTTCCTAATTTCGAGAATTGCAAAAGTGGAATTTGTAGCCCTTGATCTACACTTTTGCTCCTAGTTTAGATTTGGGTTTGAAACTAGTAAATTTGACAGGTCTGTAGGTGTTCTCCAACCTTCTCCTAGGATTTTGACAACTTTGAATGACTTTGATATTTTTTGACAACTTTTCCAATCTTGCTTTTTGACAAATCTGCAACCTAGACCTGCAAAACACATGCAAAAAGAGGGAAAAATTGTTGAGGGTTAGTGAATAGGGGTTTGCCTTGGTCAAACCCCAAATTGATAATTAAACCCTTGAAAATGAAATTAAATGTAGAAAGAGAATGATGAATGAACAAAGAAAATGCTACAACTCACCAAACCCTTGAAGTAGAATTCTATAGACATGCAAGTGATAGGTCCAATGGATGTAGACTTGAAAATTCTAGAGATGCTTAAAATGCTTAACTGATTGATTAAGAAATTAGGGAGGATGAAATGAGTGGAAAAACCCTATATTTATACGCAATTATGCAATAATTCCCGAAAATACCACATCACAGGCCAACCTTAGATCTTAGAAAATAAAAACCCGCTAGAAACTTAAAATTATTTTGAGTTTTGTGCCAAAGGGGACTCATTCGCCCCTAATGGCGAATGGGTCCCACCTAGGGAATTTTAAGTGGATTTCAAAATTTAGATGTTTTAAATGATGTTTATCAGGATTATTTTCAAAAATACACTTAAGTAAGACTTGTAAGTGTAAAATGGGGCCAATTAAAGAATAAGAAAGGTCCAATTATTAATGACAAACCTAGAAAAGTGTGAAGGCTTGTTACAACACTTTATAACACTTTGAAATAAGGCTTGGTAAATGATAAAAAGAGGTTATTTAGGTGAAATACATTAACAAGACCCTAGAAAAGTGTGAAAGTGTGTTACAACACTTAAGTGAGGTACCGCTTGAATTATTTTTAATTCACAAAGGCCCAAGACCTAATGTGAATGTGTTATTCACATTACAACACTAAATCTTGCACAATTTAGCCAAAATCACGAGGAGCCAAATGAGAGAGAAAAAGTAGAAGGGTTACCTTTTTGGTGTCCATAGCAACGAGGAGGATTCTTCCCACCTTTTCTTTTGTTGGCCTTTTTCTATGCTCTTATGGTATTTCTGGTGGGGAATCTAGAGGTGTCCTTGTGTTCATGCCTCTTCTATGGTTTATTTTTGGAATAGTTCAAGGTGTCCTCCTTCATAGGCCTCTTTTCTTTGTGGTCTATTGGTCCTACCTTCATCCTTTGGCAGATATGGATTGAATGGAATCATACAGAATTTTGTGGTCATAGGTTGGTGATTCAACAAGTCTAGCACAGAGTGGTTAGTATGATTCAAGAGACTATGGAAGAAAAATGTGAAGTTTCATTCCCTTTAGAGAGGGGAGATGAGGAGATTGTGAGTAGATTGGGCCTTCGCAGTCGGGCCTTCAACTCCTTTTTTGTTAAAAGAGGAAAGCAGGCTAGAAGAAAGGTTCAATAGACTAGGGGATGGTCTCCTCCTTCAATGGATATTTTGAAAATCAACACGAATGGCTCTTCTAGAGGCAATCCTAGGCCTGCTGGGATTGGTGATGTTGGAAGAGATGGTGTTGGTAAGGTCATTTTCCTATTTTCCATTCATAAGGGGCAGCAATCTAATAACTATATGGAAGGTCTAGAAATCCTTTGGGCTACTGATAAATCTAATGAATTGGGTTGGGGCAAGTGCATTTGTGAATTTGATTCTCAAATCATTGTTAACTTGTTGAATGCGTAGAATTTGGAAGGTGTTAGTTGGCATCTAGTTGTGGTTTTTTAGGCAGATTCATCAATTGTGTTCCTCTTTCGAGTCTTTGTCTTTCACTCATATTCCTCGGGAGAGGAATAAGGTGGTGGATTGCTTGGTGAAATGGGCTTCTAAGCAGGAAGGAGATTGGAGGATTGATGGTTGGGAGCAACTTGCTCTAGATTATGCCCAGGAGTTGGAGAGATTGATTCTTGAGGCTATGGGAGCTTGAAGGTGTTTGTTGGACGATTGTTGGGTGGCTTGGAACTTGGATTGGGGTTTTTCTTGTGTATTTGTGGGGTGCCTGTTTGGACCCCTCTTACTTTGTATTTCTGACTTTTTTTTATTAATAAATTTTTACCCTCTTTTATTTAAAAAAAAATATCATGTTATGTCTTGGGATTTCTTTAGTGTAACCTCTAACATGTTTTTTAGATTTATTTTATCCTATCATTTTCCCTTTACTCACTCCTAATGACAACTTTGTGTTTTTTCTGTATGTTCATCATTATTTTATGTGTTAACATTTGTTCCCTTATGTTCATTTAAACTTGTAATCCTATCTAATGAAGTTCTAAATGTTTTTTATTTTGATGCACTAGTGTAACACATGAATTTCTACATATCACATTAATCTCCTCTAATAAATTACAATTGTATAATGCATTATTTATATCTTACCAGTGTCCCTTCATCTTTCTAAAAATCATTTGTAACCATTTCTCACCCAAATTTGGATGTTAAAAATTTTCCTTTCCATGTTTGTATTTATACTAGGATTTTATCTCATTCTTCCAAGATCTATCCATCATTCCTCATGCAAGCTTTAACTCTTCCACAACTATCTACATGATTTATGGGAACTCTTGATGATCTAGCATTTTCTTTGTGATCTCTTGATGCTATTGAGAATAACCACTCTGATTTACAGATGATATTATTCTTTTTATTCATTTTTTATTTTTATTGTTGTTGTAAGATTTTCTTGTTGTAGACAATTTTGTTTGCATTTTGAGAGCTTTATCTCTATTCCCTTTATCTTTCCACACATATTAAAGTGTTCATCCCCATAGAATATGGATTACATATCAATATCTTTATTTATTATTGTTCTTGGCTCCTAAATGCACATATCCTAAGAGCACACACTCTCCAACTCCATTTTTTATTTTGGCTATCTATGGAGGTTGAAAGACCAAAATAGGGGCTTAACCTAAAGGAAATGTCCTTTGTAGGTGTCTTGGAGCCTCTCCAATACATGGAGGTTTGAGTTATCCTCTAATCTTTCTTTGTACTCCCAATTATTTTAATTATAATCATTTATGTGTGTGTGTGATTATTAGTTTCATAAAGCAATAATAATATGTTCTCAAATTTAAACATTAATACCAAAAGCAACTATTTAATATATTTCTTGGTGTAACTAAAGACAAAAAAATTAATAGTTGAATGTAGTCCTCATGTAGTATAAAATGCAATCTTCCTATAGCATTTTTTAAAGAAATCAAATAAAATTATCCTAAAGAAACTTTTAAATGTGTGTTCATATAAAAACTCATGAGATTTTGGAAGAAAATATTAAATAGCTTGAATAATGGATACAAGTTTAAAATATATAAATAAACCAATAAAATTCTTGTAGCCTCTACCAAGAAGCAAGTTGACACAAGCTACAAAGAAAAAACACACCAAAATGAAAGCAAGAAACAAAAACCAACACTAGAAAATATGTGTTTAGTGATGTGGGATTTTTACATAGATGATCCTACATTATACATGTCAAGAAAAATTGTGCACTCCCATAGGCTCACAAAATGGAGATGAATGCGGAAACTACCATTCTAGATTACATACAATTCACAACAAACTCCATTGCTACAATAAGTGCACTAGGAATATTCTTCCTTTGGCTATTCCAATATCTAACTAGGAAATTTACCATCATCCTCCAAGTTTGGTCTTCACTCTTCCATCCTCTTGTGGAACTCTATCTACCATAGCCTAATTATATCCTCCTCTAAATACTTGTTCACTTATTCCTTCTTGTCATGGGCTTCAACCCACCATAAACTATCTACCTCCACCAAATTATTCTCTTCTTCTTCTCCACTCTCATTGAATTTCTTCCATTGCAGTGTATCCTTCTCCACCAAAATACGTTTATCCATTCCTCACTCTACACCTCATTTGCACAAACCAACATATATAGTATTATATAAATATTAAAGTTTCATTAACATTCCCTTTACACTCACCACCTCTTCTTCTTCACCAAATCCCTCATCTTCACACATATATAGCTCAATTTCTACAACCACACATCCTTCATTTTTCATCCTCCTCTTCATTTTTCATTCTATAAATTATATTTTTTCTATGTTGCACCACACCTATCAACACCTCTATAGTTTTTCATCTACACCTCTATATTCCTTACCAACCAACATGTCCTCTAAAAATACTACTACAACAATTATTTTCTCTACTACTCAAACATTATCCCCATGTACATCCTCATTCTCCACCTCTAATACAACTTATTTTCTCCTAGTAAAACTTTCATTTCCAACACTCCATGTATTCAAAAATAAATGTTATTGTCACAATCTCTTTCATTTCTTCTTCATTATCCTTTAGCATGAGTAGTTCATTTTAGATTACATGAAACTTTGGTCTGTCTTCTTCATCTCTACTTGCAATAAAAATATGTATAGGAAAATTAAAGGACTCAAGATCTCCCATATTATTTTTTTCTTGTTTCATCTTGTTTATCCCTACTTTGCTCTCCTATAGGGAACTAAACATCCTAGACATCTCTTCACACATGCTATCAATGTTATTCAATTCCTCTCCTAGTAATAACTTGCTCTCCTCTCAATAACGTAAAATTTTAGAACCCTGCCTAGGTCTATCCTAATCCTCTTCCTAAAATACATTTTGGCACACACTCACAAACAAAATCTCAAAGACAAAATTTCAAATAAAACCCACTTACACTCATGCACAAACTGCTACTAGTTTTCTACATAACCCACACATATCCTCTACCTAACAAGGACACTCTAAGATACACACCCAAATTCCCATCTACCCACTTTCCACATAGTAGAGGATCTTAACACATCTTATACCTAGAACTACCCTTGTTGGAGGACAACTAGCATACTTCTACCTATGACACTCCCACATTGACAACATTTTCATCTCATACTCAACCCTCTATAGTTATAGGAATCATTGTCACATCTATATAAAAAATATTGGACCTCTCCCAAACTTAAAGCAATAAGCATCTAACTCCCACACCTCAACACTATCACCTCACTTATCTAGTCAGCAACTAGCCATGACACCATTTTCGTTTAGTTGGGAATTGAGAACCCACTTAAGGGTAGTGAATGACAATTAAGAACAATGTCCCAAGAAAAATCAATTCACCCAAAGAGAATGGTATGAGAGTTCATTGCAACAAAGAAAATTTTAGTGACCTAATAGGAATAAAGAACAATAGCCATGTAGCCCCATAATTGAAATGCCTACCAAAAGTGAAATCATCAAGGAAATGTTACGTGTCTAGAAAGAAACAACCTCTTCAATCTTTTGAATGGTTGAATGAAAGAAAGACAAACTTAGTATCACCCATGTTTCCAAGAACCACCAAAATAAAACTTGACCAAGTCCATAAACTTTCATGCATCCATTAAATCATCCACCTAAAATAGAAGAAAGGTGAGGATTCACAAACCACCTAAAAATACAAGGAAAACTAAATAAAGCATGAACCCTTCATACTTAATTGCTATGTGAGATGAAACTAACACAAAATTTGGAGAATCTTCTCATAGTGATCTCACTACCAAAGGCAACTTCAATTGTTTAGTAGCTTGATCCCTGCCACCAAATTGTAAAATAAAAATATTCTAAAAGTTTAATGTTATTGTGGCAATGGAAAAAGTATCCTACTTTTCCTTGCTTGTTTGGGCCCTCCTTGTTAAATTAACCATAATATTGTCTTGATTTAGTTTTGTAATGTGTTTGACACATTCACATTAGTTCTTGGGCCCTTGTGAGCTAAATGAACTTAATTTAACCTTATTTAAGGTGTTGTACCACAAATTCACACTTTTCTAGGGTTTTCATAATTAATTGGGCTTCTTTATGCCTCATTTGGCCTTGTTTTGTAGCCACAAGCCTTAATTAATGCATCTTCTTGAGGATAATCCCAACATAAACTAGCATCCAATCATAATTCATGCCTTTTTAGGTTGTGTGACCTAGATTTAGTGATCTAGGACTCATACACCACCTTGGGCGTATGGGTCCCACCTAGGTTTCAGGGCCCCGATCCTAATTTCACCTGAATCTAAGAATTACTTGAAAAATGTGTCCCAAGCCTAGCCTAATGGGACTCATATGCCACTTTTGGAATATGATTCTTGTGTAGCCCAAAATTAATAAATTCAAATTCTTGGTGGGATTTTATCCCCCTAGATCTAATGTCAACTTGTAGTGTTGTAATTTCAAGAAATTTGGCATAAACAAGTATAAATACAAGATTATTTCACTCATTTTCACCTAGCAAGTTTACAAGTGACCTAAGACTTTAATGAGATCATTCCTAATAGAAAATTTGAGTTCACAAGAGCATTCAAGAGTTTACAAGAGCACTCAAGAGTCTTCAAGGGTTGTTTATCAAGTTTTTTGGAGTATAATTTAAGCATCAAGCATCATGTCAAAGTCATCATGCATCATGTTTGTTTTTGAGCTAACAATTGTGGTGTAGGGTTTCATGATTCAAGCTAGCATTCAATTCAAGATTTATCACATTCAAGCAAGAGTCAAGATCTACATCCATTGGAGTCACTTCATAAATGTTGGTAGCACTTTATTGATAGGTTTTGGTGAGTTGCAACATTGCATTTTTTCATTCATCATTCCTTCATTTAATTACAAGGTTTGATTACCAAAATGGGGTTTGACCAAGGAAAATCCATTTCTACTAACAAAACAACATTTTTCCCTCTCTTTAGTGTGTGATTTGTAGATCTAGGTTGAGACATATTGAAGATCAAGTTTGGAGAAAGTTGTCAACTGTTCAAAGTTGTCAAATTTGTCACCTTGCATTGGAGATCATTGAAAGACATCTGTAGGTTGCAAATCAGAGTTTCGGACCCACAAATCAGGTGGAAAGGATAGAAAAGACATTGAAGAATAGAATAATACTTTGAATTTCCAGAAATGACAAACTAGATTGATACACCACTTCTAGAATATGAGTCCTAGTACAGTCATATTTGCATATTTTAGGAGTTCTAGACATATCTCCGCCAGATTTCTATTCATGTGGGTGAAGCCACAATAGTGGTTTACAATTCAAGTGAGGAAGGAAAACTCACAAAAAATGACCCCATGGAAAAAAAATTGATTTTAGGGGTTCGTACAAACCTACTGGCTCGAACTAAGGTTCGAGCAAACCCTTTTAATGATTTCCCACCCAAAAACCAAACAAAACCCCTTATGGAAGGGTGGTTCACTCAAACCAAGGTTCGAGCAAACCCTAGTTTGAGCAAACCCCTGGGGGTTCACTCCAAGCCCTAGAGATTCATTCGAACCCCCTTACCCCTCATCTCCCTCCTGAGACCAAAAAAATCTAAATTTTTATGCTTCAAAACTCAGGTTGAGGATGAAAATGGAGGAGTCTTCACAAACCCAACTGGAATCAGGTAGTCCTCGAAATGAACTATCCAACGAATATAATTTTAATATCTTTTGGTTTTATTATGTATTTGTTTTTTTAGTTTTATTAAACATAGTTTTTTTACCAAAATCAAGGTCTTTGTTCTGCACATGTGGAAAAATAGCAGATTATCAAAAAAAATGAAAAATATGAATGCACCAAATATTGAAGTCCTTGATCCAACAAAAAAATTGAATTTTGATATATACAAAAAAATTGTGTTATACATCGCACTATGTGAATTGTAATTGGTTTGATTTGAAACTTGATTAAAAAAAAAAAAATCAATAAAAACTATCTAACCAAGTGGAAGCACTAGATACCGGAGTTACAAATCTAAATTCGAAAGAATTAGAATTTCATCCTTCATGGAAAAAAAGTTGTGTTACACGGTGTGCGTCACTTTTTTAAAATGTTGTTTTTTGAAAAAAAACCAGTTTTCATGGGAGATGGAAAAAGAAGTGCAATCTAATTCCAAAAATTTTGAAAAAAATATTTTTAGAATCTATAGACAAAATGTGACAAGACTCTAGTTTGCATCATCTTCAAATTCCTCACGGTTTAGCTACTATAGATGCCCATGTTGAGATGATGGATTGCACAGCCCATAAAGCTCTAGAATCTTCAATGAAGGACTTTAGCCATGAAAGATAATCAACCACAAAGATAAGTGTTGCAACAATGGAATGTTGATTAAAGATTCTATTGATAATATGACTGATATGATATTGATATGATATGTTACAAATGAACAAGATGTCTGATTATATAGGCAAGAGGTAAAACCTAATATGCATGAGATGTTGCCAAGTGTCTAGATCAAACAACATGTGACAACATGTGAACCCTATCTAGATGATCATTAAATGATGAGATAAGTTCTAGAAGGAATCTTATCCCACAAACTAGGAAAGGGAATATTATCCCATTTATTAAATGATTGCAACCTAGGACTAAATGATTGAATGCAAGACCTAAGTTAACTTATGTTAGTGTAATAATTAATTAATTAATTACACCAACACCCCCCCATAAGTGCAACTTAGGGAGGAAAATGCAATGATTATGCAAGATGATGATGGGTCCTAGCTACGAGGCCATGTTAGGTACCCATGTACATGAAAATGCAGAAAAATCTCCCACAACAGGAGAAAAGGGGAAAACCTAGTAAGAACAAAACCCCTCTCCAAAAAGGAGATGAAAAAGTGAGAATGGGAAGGAAGGACTCCCAAATACCCCCCAAGTACACCATCTGCCACATGGATACAATAGAGAGACTATATAGCCCCCCCAGAAGATGAGATCACCTGCAAGAAAGGTAAGTGTTGAAGACAAAACAAGATCCAATGCCGACAAACAACTTGTCTCCCTTTCAGAAGAAACAAAACCAACTGCAAGTGCAAAGATGCTTCCCATTCCAGATAGGAATTAAAGGAAGGAAGGATGTATGCTGATGGTGTCTCTGAACTCTGCTCAAGTGTCTCCTTGCCTGAAGATGAAGATGCCACAATCAACGAAGAGAATGACAAACCAAGTCGATGCAGAAACTGATGTTGAACAATATCCAAAGACAAAGATAGGATGAATATGATGGATGTGATGGAGACTTGATAGCCCCCCCTGAATGAAGTGTCCTAAAAACCACTGAAGGAAGCCTGAAGCAAATCCAATGGTAGATGCTGAAGAAACTTCAAGTCCTGAATGGAATGACAGGGAAGAAGTCTCGGATATGAAATCTCTGAATAGAGGAGTGATACCCCCTCAAGAATGTCCTCCAAACCTGTAGAAGTAGCCAAGTCAGTGATGCCTGAAATGAAGCTATCTTGTGATGGTAAGTTTGGAAAATAGAATGTGTCCTGATGAAAGATGATAGTGGAAGCCTCAATCAATGATTCTAGACAAGGAATCACTGAATGTGAAGGGATACCAATTGTCTCTGATGAAGAAGAAGCACAGAAAGGGACCTTGTCAACCTCTTTGGAAAGATCAAGGTAATCAACTTCCTGCACAACAATATCATGATGGGATACCTGATTTGAAGAATGATATTCTAAAGCATGATCATCGGGGAATGGTTGAGTGTCTGAATTTCCATATAGCTCCCAAAGCTTAATCCAAAGAATGTGAGGACAATCACAATGATCAATAGCATTCAAAACATTGCAATCAACTTGCATCTCAAGAATCTCCAAAACAGTGTACCTGCTGCAACTCCAAGCAAGTTCATGAATACCTTCACTCGGATGAGGAACTATACCAAATAGATGTGGCAATAAATCAAGTGAATGAAGATGGTGGCAGATCTCATCTCGCCATTGTTGATAGTTACCCTTGTGCAACATAACTAAAGGAGAATAATATGCAAGCCCCATAACAAAATTTCTCCACAAAAAACAAAGACACTAACCTTCAATAGAAAATAAAGACTTCCAAATAGATATGCAACTGAGAATATGCCTCCAAGATCAAGAAATTCTTCTTCAATTTTCAGGATATCTCAAGAATCAAAAAACCAAAAAAAATATACCTGGAGCTGAAAGCAAAGAAGATGACTAGACTGATAAAAAAACACTGAAATATCTCTCGAATGCTGCCGGAATCTCTGAAATCCGACAATCTAATGCGAAGATATGCGCTTCTAAGTCCAGAATGGAGGGTTGACTTTAGTTTACTTGAATATTTGGTGATAGAAAAATCTTAAAAAATGGATGGTACCACTGGATAGTGCTCTGAATTCTCTTTCCGTCGATATCTTGTTTACAAATTTTTGATATCGTGGCGCAAAGATATGGCCCTCGGAAAAAAAAACTGCAATTTGAATTGAACAGGCTAAATAGGCGCAAGAATTAAGCAACTTAGGGCAAAAAATATTGGCCCCCAGTCACTGTTATGACCATGTTGAGATGATGGATTGCACAGCCCCTGAAGCTCTAGAATCTTCAATGAAGGACTTTAGCCATGAAAGATAATCAACCACAAAGAGAAGTGTTGCAACAATGGAATGCTAATTAAAGATTCTATTGATAATATGATTGATATGATATTGATATGATATGTTACAAATGAACAAGATGCCTGATTATATAGGCAAGAGGTAAAACCTAATATGCATGAGTTGTTGCCAAGTGTCTAGATCAAACAACATGTGACAACATGTGAACCCTATCTAGATGATCATTAAATGATGAGATAAGTTCTAGAAGGAATATTATTCCACAAACTAGGAAAGTGAATATTATCCCATTTATTAAATAATTGCAACCTAGGACTAAATGATTGAATGCAAGACCTAAGTTAACTTATGTTAGTGTAATAATTAATTAATTAATTACACCAACAGCCCAAATGTGAAGATTTAGTTAAAAATAATAATTTTAGTGTCCAGCTTGGCCAAAAATTATAAACCACTATTGTGGGATCACCCCTGCCCAAAAACCCTAATATAGGACTAAATCACCCAAACTGGTGTATGAGTCCCAGCAAACATTAATTTCAGTGGTTTCATCATTTCAAGTCTTCATTCAAGCCTCTTCAGGTTTTCAGGTGCACATTTCTGGTTTCTCAGCTTTTTATTTAGATTTGCATACATTTCTAGGTCATTTAGTGAAGTCTTGCACTGCATTAGGTTTTAGCATTAGGTCTTTCATTTCATTAATCATTACAATCCCTAGCTTGGTGGTGAAACCCTCTTTAGTTTCTAATAAGACCCTAGGACATCCCTATTACAAATCTCTTTCCCCTTTACATCATTGGATTGAGATCTCTAGGGTTTTCCTTGAAAGAGAGTGTGAAGAAGATTATTGTTCTATGTCCTAAACCATAAGCAACAACAATTTTCTTCCTTTCATTTTGGTGAAACTACATTTAGAACATCTTTATTTTGATTTGGAGTGCATCATCCTAGATCTAGCTTGCATTAACATTGCATTAGGGTTTGCATTAGTTAATTGGCATTCTAGGGTTTCTAAATCTTGCATTAGTGAAAGTGCATATAGGTTGCATATTCACATCTTACATTATTGAATTTCATCTAAAATTTGCATTTGAATTTAGTCTACAGATCATCCAAACCACAAAGCATAAAAAATCACTTAATTTTTTTTGAAATTTGTGAAAAAACCCTCACTATGACTCATACGCCCCTTTGGGTGATTTAGTCCTAGTGTAGATTTTAAATTGCATTTTCCAAAATTCAAAACTTTGTTCCTATGCTCCTGTTTACTATTGATAACTTTTTGTTTCAGTTTATAGAGTTTCTGTTTCATTGCATTTAGCTTAATTTCATTTGAGTTGCATTTGCATCCATCTTGTATTTATTATCCCTTACATGAGCTTTTCTACTTGGTGTCCTATTGCTAATACTATAGTGAGATGAAGTTTGAGACTCATGTCGTCTCGCGATAGTACAATCATCATGGATCTTGGGTTATCTAGATCTTTCACTACTAGTGTTAACACTGGTCCACTAGGTATGGACCATACCCTTAATAGTTCCTCGCCTTCAAGTAGTGTGACGCATGTTGAAACAATGGTTACTAGTATTCTACAAAAATACATAATCCAAATCCATGAAGACCTAGCAAACAGGTACAAAATCAAATAAGTACTGAGAAAATTTCAACTACTGCCATCCCTACCATAGATAACATTAATTGCATGCTTGAAAGTGAAGATGGAGTTGACCTTGTGTGTAACATAGTTCAAATCTTTGGAATACATCTTACCTCAACCACTAGTTGTGCTTTACCACTGAATAATGTCACAAGCCAAGGAGGAATTCAAATTCCTCCTCCCACAACAATTGCCTCTATTCCTACCCATACCAACCCTCAAGTTACAACAACAATGCAACTGACTAATAATGTGATTCCTTGGGTATTGCCGCTAGCATCCCTAGTACCTTTGTGGCATCACACATCATATCTCCTACCACCTTACAACCTATAAGCATTCCATTCACTTTTCCTTCAAACACATACACACCTCCACCATATTCACCTCCATCTCACAATACAAACAATGACCCTCTCATAAACAAACTTTTGCAAATCATTTCATCCCTTCAAAAGCAAGTCTTCACTATCAACCATTAATCAAAATGGCCCACCTACATATTATGTCAAAAGCAGTCCCTCGTCCTTGGAGATATTGCAAACACCGATGCCACAAGGTGTAGAGGTTCCTAGATTCAAGAAATATGGGGGGAAAGGAGATCCTTCTAACCTTGTTTCCGCTTATACCACCTTATGTACTGACTTTATTCTTGACTTGATAAGCTATTGGCTAAGCTTTTCCCTAGATCCTTGAAGGATACTACCTTAGAATGGTTTTCTTTGTTACCAAACAACTCAATTTGTTCATTCAATGAACTTGTTGAGGCATTTATCAACCATTTTCAAGTGCATATGACTCCTAAAATGACCTTGGTCGAGTTTATGAGATGTAAGCAAAAAGAAGAGGAAAAGATCACTAACTTTATTTCACGCTATCAATCAGTTTACTTCCAAATCGATATAAAGGTTCCTGACCCTCACCTTCAAATGATCTTCATAGAGAATTTGCACAGTAAGATGCAAGGTAAGCTTACCATGATGAATTTCCCCTCCTTCGTGCACTTATGTATTGCCATTTGTGATTATCAAAACTCAGTTAGTAGTCGTGATGCAAAATCCACCTCTAGCCAAACTGAGAAATCCAAGTTTGCAAATCAAAACAATTACCAACTTTTTAGTATACAGAATAAAGGATTCCTTCAACTAAATCCCCCTCAACAAACAGCTCAACATGTCAATACCCAAGTAGCTACTGTAAAAGCGATGATACCCTTTAACTATGGGGACCCAAAAAGGAAATTCACTCCCCTACCTAATACCCTTCATAACACAATGTCACAACTCCTAGAAAAGAAAATGATTACCTTGCCTCTCGTTAAAACTCCCAATCCTAATAAACCTTTACCTCTGAGCTTTAGATCAAATGCTTATTACCAATATCACTGACAAAATGGACATGACATGGAACATTGTAAGCATCTTAAACATCTTGTGCAAGACCTCATTGATTCTAATCGTCTTTCAATTGCAAGTTTTAATGATCAAGGAAATAAGTTTGTTGCCCCTCCCAACCAAAATTTGTAAATCTTTACCAACCCCATTCCAAAACATAATGTTTCATTTTTCAAAGCTAGTGAAACTTCAAAGAATGATGTGATGAATGTTGACATCAATGATGAGAACATGGATACAATTCAACAAAGTCCTATGGATACCATTGAACAAGGTCCTATGGATAATATTGAAAAAGTTTTGATTGCATTGTGAAACTCAACCTCGTAAGGGCCGAACTAAAAAGCCTCTTGGCATTGCTTTCTCCTTGAAAGATATACTTAAAAATGCAGCTGATGGTCATCTTTACATAGCCGGTTGCATCCATGATAAGCCCACTAATGGGATATTAATAGATCCTATTTGTGGAGAGAATGAGATCACCAATGAATTCTTACTTCTGCATGAGCTCTATCAAGAAACATATGATAAACCAAAAGCATGGATTAAGATGCATAATGGTTTCACTTCCCCTACAAGGGGATCAATCACCTTACCCTTACAAATAGGACCGAAAACATTAGATGTCTCATTCTCCATCATATCGACGTCGAATCAATTCCATGTGAAGCTTGATCAACCATGACTACGCTCCATGGAAGTCGTCCCGTTGGTTGTGCATAAATGCTTAAAGTTTCCCTTTAAGAATGAAATTTTCACTATGCATCATAGTGGCTTTAACCCTTTGTCTTCCCATGAAAATTTTTCATTAGATTTCTTTTGGCCTAAGCCTATGAAACCTATTAAACCTCATGAAGATTTCTTTTTCAAATCCTACCAAAAGTTTAAGGCAAAATGCATAGAGAAATTATCCCTTCAAAACATGCCTCTACCTATGACTAAGCCTACCATCCTTGATGAAACCATAATTGAACCAAAAGGCATGCCAAACAACCAAGATGAATCTAAGACAGAACCTTTTCCTATCTCCTACGAAAGACCAAGAGAACGAAAACAATCCTGTCATGCCTCCTAGGATAAAACAAGTTTACAAAGTTAAAGAGAAAGTGGTTGAACAACCTTCCATGGTTCCTTTTGTTCCTCGCCTTAGGGAAGAAAAGAAACCTATGGTTGATCAACGCACTCCTACACAAATGCAACTTGAATGTCATACTAAAAGAAATAGACATGCTGGAGAGAGCAGGCGTAGGCGTCGTGCTCTTGCTCGAAGGTTAAATGAAGAAACAAACAAAGAAAATAAAGATCCAAACTTGACTAAAACAATACATGATGAGTCTCCCTTGTCGCCAAAACAAAAAGATCCTATACTGCAACCACGACAAGAGTTAAACCCTTCTTTAGACATTATCATTCAACCTCTCATTGTGATTAACTTGGATGGCGATGATGAGGTTGCTAAAATCGATGAAGAAGTGCATAATGAATTGAACACATTGTTTTCCTCTTCTATGAGCTTAAACGACAATTCTCCTAAGAAAAGTGTTGAACTTGGTGATGGCCCTAGTTCGGCACTTGCTATTTTCCCTTTGGCTAGTTGTCTGCCTTTTGTGTATAGTGAACACGATTGGGATGTGGATGACCTACTCATAGGTTGACTTGCATGTGCCTTACTAGTCTTTTGCATTATTTCTTTTTTTCATTTTAATTTATGTTATTGCATGTGCATAATGTGAACCCCTACATTGTTTTATTTGATGTATCTCTCTTTGTGGCATTCCTCTATTTTTCTCTACATTCTTCTCTATGGCATAAATCTTTTAAAGCTTTTTCTTTATCTTTTTCATTTGTCTTGTGTTTTTCTTTTGGGGATGACACAAGTTGTCGAGACACTCATGTCTCTTCCATGTTGACCCAAAAATCTTTTTCTTTTTGTCTTTTTCTTGTGTTTTCCTTTTGGGGATGATGCAAGGCATCGAGACATTCATGTCTCTTCCATGTTGACCAATTTTTTTTTCTTTTTTTTCACTCTCTTTGTGTCATTCTTCTAGCTCTATCAATATTTGGGGAATGATGACGGTTTTGAGCTCTCTACAAACATTGTAGCAAGAACATATTGACCTTGAATCCATTGATCCCTCATGTGTTTGGAGTTTCATTTCAGGGGCAACCCCTTCCTTTTTTTTGATGTAGCTTTATTTGGAAACATATGACTTGGCATAGGGATTTCCAAGTTAGCTCTCATGTCTTCTTTATTGTTAGCATTTATCATTTGCTACTTTAAAGTAATTTCTCACAGCATGGTGTTTAGCAATTTTTTTAAAGTGGGAGCATATATTGGCATTATTCTTTTGCATTTCATGTTTCATTGTGCAGTCTTCTTACTTCATGCAATGTGTCTTTCACTTTGTGGTGACATCAGGTGTGATGTCCTTCAAGAGCATGATCTATCTTAGCATATTACATTCCTCTTAGTGGTTTGATGTGACACATTGTATCCCCTAAGTTGTGAATCTTCTATTCTTTGATTGGTCCTCTCTTGGAGACATTAGGCACAATGTCCCTAAGCTAAGACCTTACATGAACTAAGCAAGACTCCTTCAAACATTCCCTATTTTGCAAAATTTCAATTATATGGCCACCTTACATAATATACATTGCTTGTCTGTGGAGCCATCTTGTTTGTTCATGAGTTTCAAGCATACGAAACTTTGCTTGCCTCATGAGGCTCGAAGTTCATTGTTGTGTGGCACCTTATCAAAGTTATCAGGAGTTATAACTTTGGTCTGGTTGGATGGGAAGCTGATCTAAGGCATGACTTTCCCATAGCCACTCGTGTCTATGAGCACATACTAGTTGCGTGCATGTGTCTCACCTTTTAGATACTCACCCAGCGAAAAACCTAAAGTTTCGTTATCTTAGAGCATGCATTTTTGGACAAACAACCTAGATCTGATCCACATGTGAGACAAACAGGCGAAGCTTGATCCATCCACCCCTTTTGTTTTGTTTTTCTTTTCTCTTTGTCTTTGGCAATGTATGTCTGTGCTTTGTTGTTCCTTATATCATTTTTATGTGTGTTCTTTTGTACTTATGTTGGTATGTCATAGGATCTCGATCTTGAGGGCTTGATCATCCCTCTTGATCATTGTCATCCTATCTTACCAGCATTGGTGCACTTATACCCCTCTTGATACAAGTTTTTCTACTTTAGTGTGAGTTTGAAGCAAGTTCCTCTTCTCACTAAAGTGGGGGCTAAATGTGGCAACGAAAAAATTATCCCTCTACTTCCCCTTGCTTTTTTGGGCCCTTGTTAAATTAACAATAATGTTGTCTTGATTTAGTGTTGTAATGTGTTTGACACATATACATTAGATCATGGGCCCTTGTGAGCTAGATGAACTTAATTGTACCTTATTTAAGGTGTTGTAAAGTGTTGTACCCCACTTTCACACTTTTCTAGGGTTTTCATAATTAACTGGGCTTCTTTATGCATTTTTTGGCCTTGTTTTGTATCCACAAGCCTTAATTAATGCATCTTTCCAAGGATAATAAACCAACATCTAATCATAATTCATATATTTTTAGGTTGTGTGGCCTAGATTTAGTGATCTAGGACTCACACACCACCTTGGGCGTATGGGTCACTCCTAGGTTTCAGGGCCCCGATCTTGATTTCACATGAATCTATGCATTTCTTGAAAAATGTGTCCCAAGCCTAGCTTGATGGGACTCATAAGCCACTTCTAGTGTATGAGTCTTGTGTGGCGCAAAATTAAGTTAAATTCAAATTCTTGGTGGGATTTTATCCTCCTAGATTTGATGTTAGCTTGTAGTGTTGCAATTTTGAGAAATTTGACATAAACAAATATAAATACAAGGTTATTTCACTCATTTTCACCTAGCAAGTTTACAAGTGACCTAAGACTTTCATGAGAGCATTCCTAATAGAAAATTTGAGTTCACAAGAGCATTCAAGAGTTTATAAGAGCATTCAAGAGTCTTCAAGGGTTGTTTATCAAGTGTTTTGGAGCATAATTTAAGCATCAAGCATCATGTCAAAGACATCATGCATCATGTTTGTTTTTGAGCTAACAATTGTGATGTAGGGTTTCATGATTCAAGCTAGCATTCAATTCAAGATCTATTGCATTCAATTCAAAATTTATCACATTCAAGCAAGAGTCAAGATCTACATTCACTGAAGTCACTTCATACATGTTTGCAGCACTTTATTGCTAGGGTTTGGTGAGTTGCAACAATACATTTTGTTCATTCATCATTCTGTCATTTCATTACAAGGTTTGATTACCAAAACGGGGTTTGACCAAGGCAAAACCCTTTCTACTAACAAAACAACATTTTTCCCTCTCTTTAGTGTGTGATTTGCATATCTAGGTTGAAGACATATTGAAGAGCAAGTTTGAAGAAAGTTGTCAAGTGTTCAAATTTGTCAAAGTTGTCACCTTGCATTGGAGATAATTGAAAGACATCTACAGGTTGCAAATCAGAGTTTCAAACCCGAAAATCAGGTGGAAAGGACAGAGCAGACATTAAAGAGAAGAATCGGACTTTGAATTTCCAGAAATGCCAAACTGGATTGATACACCACTTCTAACGTATGAGTCCCAATACAGCCATATTTGCAGATTTCAAGAGTTCCAGACATATCTTTGCTAGATTTTTGTTCTTGCCCAGAAACCCTAATCTAGGACTAAATCGCCCAGACTAGCGTATGAGTCCTAGTAGATATTAATTTCAATGTTTTCAACATTTCAAGTCTTCATTCAAGCCTCTTCAGGTTTCCAAGCGCACATTTCTAGTTTCTCAACTTTCTATTCAAGCGCACATTTCTAGTTTCTCAACTTTCTATTCAATTTTGCATACATTTCTAGGTCATTTAGTGAAGTCTTGCATTGCATTAGGTTTTAGCATTAGGTCTTGCATTTCATTAATATTTCCAATCCCTAGCTTGGTAGTGAACCCCTCTTTAGTTTCTAGTCAGATCCTAGGACATCCCTATTACAAACCTCTTTCCCCTTTACATCCTGGGATTGAGATCTCTAGGGTTTTCCTTGAATGGGAGTGTGAAGAAGATTGTTGTTTTATGTCCTAAACCATAAGCAACGACAATTTTCTTCCTTTCAGTTATAAGTGGAAAGTAAGTAAAGAGCTTCAAGATATAAGTGGAAAGTAAGTAAAGAGCTTCAAGATATAAATATCATTTTAGCTCATGATCAGTACTTGCATACAACAAGAATAATCAATTATCACTTCAACACAAAATAACATTAATACCAAAAGTAGCTCTTTAATATAATTATTGGTGTAGACAAAGATAAAGAGATAAACACTTGAATGTAGTCCTATGGCAAAATAATACACAATCCTCCTCTAGAAATTTTTGAATTAGTTCAAACAAAAATATCCTATTAAAAAAATTGTACAATTAAATTCATCTCATAAAAACTTGTGAGATCTAGAAGCAACTAATAAAAAATTTGAAATACGTTTACAAGTATAAAATATATAAATAAACCAATAACCTTCCTCTAGCTTCTCCTATGAAGATAGTTGATACAAGCAATAGAGCAACTACAAATAGAAAACTAAAATTAGACATGTGGTATTATTTGTTGATCCAATTGATACAAGTAATAGAGCAACTACAAATAGAAGACTAGAAACAAAAATAGAAAACTAGAAATAGAACTAGCAAAAAAAAAAATTTAGAGATGTGGTATTATTTGTGGATCCAAATGCTTGTACATTCTTATGAGTGGTGTTTATTGGGAGTTATGGAATCAAAGACATTATCATTAATCAGTCTCTCTTGATACTCATTTCAATACATAATGGGGAATGGAATTTGGTTGTTTAGACCATAATTTTGACGACAACTAGGTTTCTTATTTTTCTTTGGTCTATATTTTGAATTTTTAAATAAAAGTTGTATAGTGTTATGTTGATGAAGTATTGTTATATAGCTAGAATATTATTGAACTAAAAAGAATTGAGAGGATTGTATATAGTGTTATGTAGATGAAGAATTGTTATATAGCTAGAGTATTGTTGGACTAAAAAGGATTGGGAGGATTGTATTGAGTGTTATGTAGATGAAGTACTGTTATATAGCTAGAATATTGTTGGACTAAAAAGGATTGAGAGGATTGTATTGGTGTAATCTTAACTTGGTATGTCTTTAGTGGTGTAAAAAAAATTTAAAGGACATCTCCACATAAATTCAATATTATATGTTATTGTTAATTTATGCTTCTCAATTACATGTACTCAATTACATGTACTAATTAATTAATTGGACTTGAACACTGTTTATGATTTCGCTATGATGATGATGTATAAGTAAATGATTTGCCTCAACTCTAGCATTATAGTTTCACTATGATGATGATGTATAAGTAAATGGTTTGCCTCAACTCTAACATTATAGTTCTAGTTCCTTTGATGATGATGTATAAGTGAGTGGTTTGCCTCAATCTTAGTGGATTTTTCTCTCAAAATTTAGGTTATCTAAAGTAAATCCTTAGTGTTTTCTAAATTGTGGCATTTTTTTTCTCAAATCCTACTAAGTTCATTGTTATTTACTTGCTTAGAAAATGTAGTTCATTAGAAACTATATATGATGACTAATTATATGGACTAAATTTGTCTGGCTTAATGGATCCCTTATCCCTTTTATTGGAGAAGTTTTATAAATTAAACAATTAGTAATAATCAACAAAAAAAAATTAATCTAAAATGGTTTGTAATCATTTTTCAGAATATATACATTTTTTAAGTTTCATTGTCCTTAATACAGTTTCGCAAGTGTTTGTACACATTTTATTGATGTATCGCACCTAGTTCTTTATTAATACTCGTATTATGGAGCTTGTAATACAAAAGAGGGCACATGATCTTCATGAAAAAAGGACCTTTCAGTTATCCAATCCATAATCCATGTTAGAATATGGTGAGAAAAAATCATCAAACCAATTCCCTTTTCGCACTGGGTTTCTTCCCATGTCTTTGCAAAGATTGTCATTATCTGTGATTTGAAAAGTACAAGCTTTCCAAAACGAGGGTGTGAGTCTCTTAAGATGTTTCTGAAGCTCTTTTGCATTTTCCTCCATTTCCTTAACACTTGGCAGCACTATTTTGTTAGATAGAAAATGAGCCAACCACTGGGAACGTATTTCTATAGAGTGCAAATTTGAAAAATTCTCTGAATAGCCAAGGATTGCCATTTGAGGAATATGTGGATGGATGAGCCCCCTGCAATAACATAGTGTTATGAAAATCACTCTTATTTAGGCCTTAAAGGAAAAGTTTTTTAAAATTATATGTGATTGAAGCTCATAATTTAAAACCAAATGACCCAATTGGAATATCATATAACTAATAGCCTTTTTAATAACTTTGGTGAGTAGAAATTTTTTTAAATTAAAAAGTAACTTTGTTCTAAAATTTTTAATTTTAGATTACAATCTCTAGATATGTTAATGCCTAGATTAATAAAAAGTGCTAATTATATCTATTGAAAGATAAAATCTACAATCTGCACAATTATCTTATAATAAACCATATAATATAATTTAAGAATATTAAAATTAAAAAATTATAACATACCTTTTACTCAACACTTAAACCCTAATCCCACTTTCTAATTGTCGAAATTTGTTTAACTTACAACTAAGCCCACTTTCCTTGCATCAAACCTTTTAATATACTTATTTCATCCTACAATTATTATCAACCATATTAAATTGAAAATAAATTTTGACATACCTGTATAAAGAGAGTGCAGCACCTGACTTCTCAAATACATCTCCAAATTTTGTTGGAAGAAGAGTCTTTAACTTCTTGTCTCCATCATAACCAGTACCCAAAACTACAACATCAGCTTCCACATTTGTTTTGTCATCTAACACTATGCCCTTATTATAAAAACTCCAACTAGATGATTTTCGAAAACATATGAGGCCTTCCTCTACTTTTGGAAAAAACTTGTTTGGAAATGATGCAGTGTTGCAAGAAGCTATTGTCTGCAGAAAGCTCATATCTGGAACAAGCCCATACTTTTTCAGTGGAAATTTCCAAAGCAAGGAAAGCTCCACAAATTTGGACATTGCCCATCTCTGTAGAAAACATCAACATTTTTAATTGATTGAAAGGATAAATTTGAATTTGTAAATCTATGCTAACAAAAAAGTCTAATAAAAAAATTTAAATTACCAATGGAGCGAATATGCTTGATATTGAGTTCAACAGAAAACCCTGTGCCGGTTTACCAAGTAAAAATTGTGAGAAGCGTGTGCCATACAAATATGCTAAGTGCACTCCCGAAATCAAATAATCCTCAGGAACCAACCAGTAAGCTCTTCTAAAGACCATTGTACAAGGAGGGCAGTTTTCTCCTGCAAACATGAATCAATTATCTTGTACACCAAAAAGCATTTAGAATTTTCTAATTTGGTTAGTTTGGCCTCTACAATTGACTCAATAAAGCATATATAATATTTAGAGTACATATTATACCTTGATTTGCCTCAGCACATTCTACAGCAAAATCTATCGCTGATTTCTGATATCCGATAATTACAATTCTTTTTCCTTTGACAGTTTCATAAGCCTCTTTTTCATTTAAAGCAGAGTAATCCATAGTATGCATAACTTTCCCCTGAAATACTTCTGGTCCATTATTTGAAGGAAAGGATGGGATTTTCGGCAGACCCCCATATTTACCAATGCATAAGACCAAGAAATCAAAATGATACCACTGCCAAAACCTCAAATAAAAACCATGTCAGTAGATATAAAAAAACAGAGGATAAATACGTTATAAATTCTACTACAAATAAACCTTATTAAAAAAATAACACCCGAGGGAATATAGACAACCACCAACACCAAGCAACGAGTGTGATGATCCAACTACACTCGAGCAAGGGCGTTATCACATAAATAATATGTATAATGACCTAATAAACAATAGAAGACAGCTACACAAGGATGTAGAGTTATTTTGATAATCCTAAAATTAATCAATAGCAATTGCTAATTATGAATTCAAAGGTGAGCCTGCAACAGTTATTCATGTCTGAGTCAAGTGTTATTATCTACAACAAGAGCTACTGATGTATGTAGAGGGTCTCTAATAGGATAATAACACTTGTATTGTAGCCTAGTTCTTGCCAGTGGATTTGCACAACTTGTCAAGAACATAAATTGTCAAAAAGAACTAAATTTTGTAGGATATAAGTCATAAAAAAATCTGAATTCCATGGGACAGAAGTTTACAATAAAATGTAAGAAACCAAAACTCCAATCAGCAGCAACATGAATAAAAATAACCTACAGACTACTCATTGGCTATCAAAGAGCTAAATGATTATAACCTCTAGGCATTAAAACATCAATTGCTAAATACTTGAGCAAAAACTACAAATAAGACGGATTAGTGGAAATTTTAGGAAGTTGAATAAATATTGCAAACATAGAAAAGAACCAGCAGGAGTGGGTGACACAGTTGCTTCTAACCATATTTAAAGAATAAGAAATTTCATATAATTCTCACGACATAATGCTACATTTTTTCTTTTAATGTAACTGATGAATCGATGTGAGAGAGACATCTTTTTGTTTTGTCAGATTCTGATCACTTATCTACAATAGAATAATATAGGTTATAATGATAATATGGAGAGTCATAACCAGTTTCGCTTCATTGCTTAAAATGCTTTGAACTTTGCTGTGTCATTTTGGAAAAATACATTGGGAACCCCAGGGCATTTGAGTTATGCAACAACTAATTGGTAATCCTGGAGGATTTTAATGCTCTAATAAACATTAAAAATGAAATTATTCAACAACTATCAAAAAGAAATTATCATTAAGTGTAGAGCCAACGTTAAGCTTACACGACAAAAGTTTATTTTCTTAATTAAAAAATAGTGAATAAGGTTTTTCTAAAAGTTTGAACTTATCCTGCACCAAAGCAAATGGAAAAATCGGAGGTTGAATTGCATAATATTGCAGAGCATGTCCACAATTTAGTAATTGACATATACTGAAACAGAAGTTCAGAGTAGTCAGATACTCTCAAAGCATTAACCAGATCTACATGACCCTCAGCACTTCCACTAAAATAATCATTAAGCATATTCAAATGCTTTGAACTTTCTGCTCTAATAAACTGGTTATTAAAACAAATGCAGTTATTTGGATGTTAATATGATAAAAAAGATGAATGTATGAGATCTGTAAAAGTAATCAACAGCTCTTACTGATAAATCACGTCGTAGGGACCTTTAGATTTTACCAATGAAACTAAATAATGTGAATAAAACTTTGGACAAAAACAAATAGAAAATCTTTTCAAATGAATCAAGATAGAATATATTAACCCCTTCCCTACTGGAAATGGGTAGGTATCTAGTTTTGTGGCTCATGAACATAGGATTTGATGATCTACTAAACTGCGAGGGGAAATCTGTAGGCTATACGAAAAAAAACTCGTCACCAAAATTTTGTACTAAATTGTGTGCACACATATTATGTATCATGAATCATTTGTCCTAGAATTGAAGATTAACAGCTACTAATTACACATATTTTTTCCCTATAGAAAGAAAGATAATCACTCCCAATTCCAAGTCATCAATCACATTTTCAATGTCAGTAACTTAAGAGATCTAGACAACAGCTTACAATTGAAATATTTGTCAAATGGAATTCTTTTTTATTTTCTAATTTTAAATGCTCCAGTGATGAAGTGGATATTAACAAATGATTTTCAGCTCCTTTAGAAATGATTATGAAATCAAATGCCACATAATTTTATATATAAAATAACTAAATTAAAGCTCAGTAACATATATGATAAAGATTCCTAGTCATTATTACTCTCAGAATTAGTTACATTCAATTTCCTTATTGCAATCAGTGATCCTGCTATTGAAAACAATCCTTTAGAATTATTCAAGATAGTATTGCACTTAACTATCCATGGAACAGAGCATCCGTGTTATGTCAAACCATTTAAGAAGTAGCAGCACGTACAACTTATAGAGTTTTGTATACTTCTGTTTCATTCATGATTTGGTTTATCGTAGAGCTTTATGGTGGGTCAGTGTATCTTAGGTGGAAGGGGTGTATTTTGCATGGACAGTGAAAGACCTATCATGTCAAACAATGGCATTGATTCTATATTTCTTGAGTATGGATAAGGAGACTAGGATACACCAAGGGAAATGGTAACATGCCACAAGTTCTGTCGATGTGACATAGCCAGAGGTGAGATATCCAATGATATAGAACATAATAGGATACCTCCACTTCAAGGTCTGATGGTCAAAGCTCTTTAGTTAAACAGTTGAGAAGGATTTTTAATGGGAGTGGATCACATACCTCTATGTCATTTCAATGTACACCCAACCAGTGGGCACTGGTTGAACACCTTAGTTTTTCATCCTATTTTCCCAAGTATGCTCCCATTGATCAGAAAAGAATAAGAGGAACATGAAGAGTGCACAGTCTTTATGAAAAGAACTCAGAAATGTAATACGTAAGATGGTTGATGTGGCCATGAGGGGTGCATGCTTGTAGGAATAGCATGTTCAATACTAAACAAAGGTGGAAAAGTGGGCAGAAGTTCTTAGTGCTCAGAAAATCGCACATTCAGAATTGGCAAAAAAATATGTTTAGAATGATGATGCAAGGGAACGCACTTTATAGGTATATTAGGCATTCTATCAAATATGCAACATATAGACTATGTATTAATTGGAAGAAATGAAAACATAAGATAACAACCCTTACATTATACCGAATGAGAAAATATTGAGATTAAAAAAAATAATAATAATTTTATTCATAGTAATTTTCAGCTTTATATGATTCATCTCAAAATCATTAATTCTATCACAATGTATAATATTGTAAGCATTACATGCTGCAGTAGTTACATGCTAATTTACTAAGAATTACAACAACAAAAAAAACTAACTATAAGAGGACTGAAAAATAGTATAAAAAAGATTACATACTTATTACATATAAAGCATGAACAAATTAAAATAATATAGTAAATGTCGCATGAGCAAACTAATAAGAAAAAATAACAATAGGTCATACAAATTAGATCTTTTAAACTACAAATTAGATCTTCTAAACTACAAATTGGATCTTTTAAACTACAATTGCAATTATGCAACGGACATTATTGAGCATGCACTCCTTCAATATCCCCTAGGATGATCAATGGGGATGAGACCTAATTGATGTCTCAAAGCTACAAAACTATCCTTGAGAAGAGCTTTGATGAAGATATCAACTATTTTCTTAAATGTAGGACAAAATTACAATTTTGCTTTCCCTTCTTTGATCAAATCTCAAATAAAATGATGTCAATGCTCTATGTGATTTGATCTAGCAAAAAATTTAAGGTTCTTGGTCATTGCAATGGTGCTACCATTCTCATAGTAAATAGTAGTTGTATGTTCTTGTCACAAATGTAGGTCATACAAATTAGATCTTTTAAAATACAAATTAGATCTTTTAAACTATAAATTAGATCTTTTAAACTACAATTGCAATCATGCAACTGACATTATTGAGCATGCACTCCTTCAATATCCCCTAGGATGATCAATGGGGATGAGACCTAATTGATGTCTCAAAGCTACAAAACTATCCTTGAGAAGAGCTTTGGTGAAGATATCAACTATTTTCTTAAATGTAGGACAAAATTACAATTTTACTTTCCCTTCTTCGATCAAATCTCAAATAAAATGATGTCAATGCTCTATGTGATTTGATCTAGCAAAAATTATAGGGTTCTTGGTCATTGCAATGGTGTTACCATTCTCATAGTAAATAGTAGTTGTCTGTCCTTGTCACAAATGTAGATCATCCAACATCCTTCTAATCCATATCACTTGACAACTTCTTGTTACAACATATTCTACTTCAACTAAAGAGAGAGCCATGGTTGCTTGTTTCTTACTACTCCAAGATACAATTATAGATAAGTAAGAAAATGTAATGAGATATTGAGTTTCTATCATTTATTGAACCAACCCAATCGAAGTTTGTGTAACCAACTAGTTACAATTTTTTTCAATGGAAGAAATTATAGATGCAAAAATTGTGTGTACCTCTCACATACCTTAATATTCTTTTGGTAGGATGCCAATGAGACTCATGTGGATATTATGAAAACTAAGAGATGAAGGATATTAGATCTCATTGTACTGAGGTACATGAGGCTTCCAACTAGACTTCTATACAAAGTAGCATCCAACTTGGAGCTTGCATCTTCCTTGGTAACAAAGTGCTAAGAGAGTTGCAACTACTATGTATATCAATGTAATTAAATTTCCACAATCCATATGAATTTAAATCTAATTGTTTTAAACTTTTCCAGCAAAAATGTTGTATATTTATTTGAGAAATTACTATACCTTCTTATTATTGTTGCACTTCCATATCAGGAAAATAATGCATGAGACTCATCTAACATTTCAAGTTTTTGTTTCATTTTTTATTGAAATTACTTCATTAGAGTTGTTTTTGGTACCTATATAAATAGGATCATCAACATAAATGCAAATAATGAGAACTTCATTATCAACATGTTTACATACAAGGTTGTATTTGACTGACTTTCATTGAAGCTGTTCTTAAAGAAATAACTATCAATACCTGATTAACAACCACAAGGGACCTACTTCAACCTGTAGAATTTTTTTAAATTGCAAACCAATTGTGTTTTGCCTAAAATTTCATAGCCCATGGGTTATTCCACATAGATTTCCTCATTCATGAATGAACAAGCAAATTCATCCAATCATCATGAAATTAGTTAAGATATTTGGCTAGTGAGAGAACAAACAAGATCACACTATTTCACGATGTTATATGACCGAGTTTCAAAGGCATTTCAAACTTAGTAAACTTGTGTGTTGAAGAAAGGATCAAGGTATTTTTCCAAACAAGACAATACTTCATGCGAAAGTTCTAATGCAAATTGAATAAAGCAGTAAAAAATGCAGTTAAGGTTTTGACTGTTCCAGAAGTATGGAGACCATTAATGATGCTGCGATTTTGCCATAGAATTCATTAAAAAAATAAGGATGTGTAGAGGGGAAAATAGCATGGATGAAATATAGCTACCGGGTTCCTACAAAGCCTTGAGAAAGTTTGGAAACATTGTGCACCAGATTGAGCTACTAGGAGTTGCAGAGTCTCCCATTTTCAATATTGCGGAATTATATGCTTATCACAAGGGAATGTATAAAGACTGAAGATAAATATGTGTATGGCAAGGGAATGTATGAAGACAACAGACGAGGAACTCAAAACGAAAGCGGTAGACAATAATCTTTGAAAATTATTAATAGCATTTAAGGATTATTTAATTGCCTGTAAAATTTCTCTTCTGCATGAAGTTACCTGAATTTGTAGCTTGCTGGTCCTATTCTTTAATTTCCAAACTTCTTGTTTTTCTTCATTTGCGCGCCCTTCTCATCTCCTAAACACACCCTTTGCCTCACAAACTTCCTCTATCCTTTATGCTTCGACGGACGTCCATACCTTGCTCTCCACCAAACATCTGCCTTATCCTTTTCAAGAGCTCACCTAGAGCTGGCTCCCCTTTCATTGCAGGTAGGGAGGATTCTGACAACGACTGTGGAATTTAGCTTTTCACTTGCCAATTGCTTTTGTTTGAAAGTTTCTACCGCCTTTTCAACAAATCCATTTCGTTCCTATGCTTTCCATCTATTCTCCTCTCTCTCTGCCAAAACGCCTCTAGAATTCGTCTCACCTTCTCTCCTTCCTTCCACCCCCTTCAACTTCTCTCCTTCCTCCCATACGATTCTCTCCTTTATCTCCCCTTTGCGTGACATCTCCCAAGGCACTCGCCTCTATTCCCGCGTTCTCTCTCTCTCCCACCATACTCTGCATTCTTTCCCCAAAAACTAAGCCCGGTCCTTAGATTTATGGATGAAGACTGTCCAGGCGCCTATTTTCCACACAACCTGCAGATTGGACGGCCTTAAGGCAAGGGTGCCATGCTTTATTAACTGCACGACCCTCTATGTTTTCCAACGCCCTCTCCTCATCAATGCGCCTTGTCTCCTACTATCCTCTTCTCTTATTTTAGCCGACATTTTAATTTACTTTATTTTTGCTTCATTGACCACCATTGCCCACATGAAATGGTCCTTTTGACAGGAATGTGACAACAGCCTTGAAACTCACTAATGAGGTCTGCACATATTATTTGCAGAACCTGTTTCGAAAATAATATGAATACAACCCACTTAACGCTTTACTAAGAACTATGCCCAAAATAACTACTTTAGCATTTTATATCATTTCAGACAGTTCAGAAAGAACAAGTTCTATTAACAACAGAAATAATTAAAAGTAAAGCCAAAAGAAAACATACACATCCGCCGCTTCCAACTGGAATGTTTATCTACCTCTGTTTTCTCTTGCCCTCCTTTTGTTATACTGCCCATTACTGCTGCCCTCGACTGTTTCACACTCCAGCGCCATCTGTCCACACATCGCCTATCCACATCCCGTCTACATGCAGAGACAGCTGTCTGTAAATCAAACGGCAAAGTAACTAAGAACCCTAAATCCACACAAGTAATCATATGCATGTTTTGGAAACGGAGAAATTTCCTGAACACAAGCCAGCTCAGCAGAATAGCAGATGGAATTAACTCTAGAGCTGGAAACCTGCGCCTTGTATGACCTCGTGAAACTACAACCTTCTTCTGACATCCTACAGCCGTAAACGGAGACAAATAACAGGCAATCCCGAATCTTAACAGTGCAAATTAGCGGAAGCAAAAGCTGTTTCCTGATTCGCAGTGAGGAAATCGTTTAATCACTAGTTCAAATCTGCCTAAGCGGCCTGAATTGGTAGAGTTACATGAAAGCCCATTTAAACCCCTACATAGCTACACTACATTTCACCTCAATTCCATATCTTCCTAAAAGCCCTAATTATTTAGGTTTCTAAGGTCCTCAATTCCAAGACACGTGTCGAAAACCTTTGACTTGTAAGTCTTCTGTATAACATAATGGTTGAAGCTTAAAAAATACTTTTTAAGTTGAAATACAGTCACAGACAAGGACAAATAAATCCATAAATATAAACGATGGTGGATACTAGATACTAAAAAGAAAAGAACATGAATGTAACATGTATTTTATAGTAACTAAATAGTACCTCGATGCATTCTCCATTGCTTTTGTACACGCCAACTTCCCAGACCTCCCCTTCATCATAAGCGCCTCCATTTTTACCCCACAATCCAGCAGATGCACCACTTTCTTTACCACCATATCGAATCTCCACCACTTTGGTATTGAACTGAATGCAATCCAGCAGCCCAAAATGGTTTGCATAACTGTTAAAGTAATCCATAACCTGGGAGTGATTGGGTAAAAGGGTAGTCACATGGCTTGGCCATAGAAAATCAGTGAATTGGTAGGCTGGACGAGGGGTCTGCAGCTTTGTTGATGCAAATGTTTCTCTCCACACTCCTCCTATTCCTTGTTTGGCTTCAAATACAATGGGTTTCAGGCCTATACTGAGTAAATATTTAGTTGCAAGAATCCCACTCAACCCTGCCCCCACAATTCCCACCTTCTTTTGCCTATAACCATTAGAGCTCTCTGCTTCCTGCAACGAACCTACTTTGCAAATAGCCATGACCGTAAGCTACTCGAGAAAACCTGAGAAACTTTGTTAAATAGCTGGAGTGCCAGAACAGCTTTCTCCTCTTATTTCAGATAAGCCACCTAAATAAATTTAGAGTGAGATGTTTAAATTGAAATGAGTACCTAAACAAATTTAGAATGTGTTGTTTAAATTGAAGTAAAGGACTATTTGAATCTTTCAAATAAACAATCTAAACAAACTTAAAATGTATTGTTTAAATCGAAGTAAATGACTATAATAAAATAATGGATATGAATGAATATATCGATTATAATAAAATAATGATTATGAATGGATACATCAGTATACACCTACTTTCAATTGACTTTGTTGCTCTAAGATTTTTAAACAAAAATAGATATCACCATCATGTCACCTTGACCTTCACCTAAACCAATATTTCATATAAATTACCTAAACAAACTTAAAATGTATTGTTTAAATTTGAAATAAACTACTATAATGATCATGAATGATTACATCAGCATATACACCCACTTTCAATTGTCTTCCTTACTCTAAGATTTTAAACTAAAACAAATATCAACCATGATGTCACCTTGACATTCAACACATGCATTTGAAATTTAAAATTATTTGATATGAAAATTCATATTAGTTGTTTGGATGTTATTAAAAGCTTTCATTTCCTTTCATTTCAAATATCATTGATATTATAATCGATATTCAATTATTAACGTGAGCCACATGTCACCTATAGATAACAAATCCAACGTGGCATCACATTTTACTTTATTCAATGTTATTGTCAACAATGGAAATGTGAAAGGATAGTGTTAAATCCTTGGAACTTGGGAAGATATACTAGCATGTGCACCTAAAGGAGGTTCAAGGACTTACACCGATAGAAAACTATATATATATGTTAATATGCTAGAGAGTGAATGTGTTTGTGCATGGGTGTGAGTGGGTGCCTATATGCTACAAATTTTAGTTGTATGTGGTTAGATTAAACAATTAATAATAAGTGCTGAATAATGGAATGAAATAAACTTAGAAAAATCTAGATTTTTTCCTTAAAGAAATTAGGTATGATCTATTTTGAAATAGTTGCATACAAATTTAAAACATAAAGCAATACAAGCTAAGAAAGAAAGTTGTCATCAAATTGACAAAAACATTGCAAATGGAAATGGAATGTTCCCATCTAGTTGGAAAATCAATATTTATCTGGCTTTCACATGATAAGTGAGATTTTGGAGGCTTTTACCATTAAATGACAGTTGGTTTACCATTAACTGACACCTAAAACTTGTTTTATGATGACTCAGCAGTGGTTTGTAGGCGTGAGACTTATTTTAGGTTCAAATCTCACACTATGTGTAGCTTATCGGCTAATTATGTTTTCAACTTCTTACTAACTAACTTGATTGCTTTTAACTTTATAGCATGCATCACTCACCATTAGTTATGTTTAAGCTCATGTCCTTAAATTCAAAATGCTCCCAAAAGATGTCAAAAGCAATATTATTACCTCTCTTAGGGACATGAAAAAGGGTTTGAATATATCATCTACAAGATACCACTTAATATTGAAAGGATTTGGAATTATTTATTGTTGTCGGTGGGCCCCGTTGTCTTTGTTTTAAAATCCACTTATCTATCTACCGCTTTAATCTATTGCTCTAACATGTCTTGCACTTGCTTGTTAGAAATTTAGTATTTGACCTCATATTTCAACCTTTAAAACAATTCATATCATGCAATGATTATCTCTATACATAATTTTAACTATACAACTTTAACTTGTGAATATATTTGATCTGTACATCTAGAGACAACAAAGGAATCCAAAGATTTGTTCATAGGAATTTAATGCATGTTGATGGAACATTCACTATGATGCACATTTCTTAGGGGAGAGGGTCTAATAGTGGAGTAGGGTCTTATAGTGGGAATAGAAGTTAACTTGATTAGGTCCCTTAATGGAGCACCTCATTAACCAATTAATAAACATTTTTTACCCAACAAGCAAACAAATACTAGCCAATCAATATACAAATAATATATGTTTTATAATTTTTTATATTTGTCCAAAAAGAAATACATCATCACAATCTGTCCAAAAAGAAATACATCATCACAATCTTACATGTCCAAGAGTATTCATTAAGCTTCTAACACAACCTAGATACAATCTACAATGCTCAAATATGCACCATTCAATTAAAATTTGCACTCCAAAATACAAAAAATATAAACTAAGAATCATAGGCACATATGCTTTGAAGGCTCATTTCATACACAATCGTTCCAAATGGTAACAACCACATTCAACATAAAACAAACCCATATGTCCAATATGTGAATCATATCAAATCCATCTAGTATCCCAATTTCCCTATAACAAAACACTCTTCTAACACAAAGCATGGCCATGTGCCCCATCTATCAAACTCAATTGTCCACCTACAACGTAAACAAGTTTTAAGGCCACCAATGATCCTATCAAAAGAAGAGGATATAAATGAAGCAATCCATAACATACAAGCATTCGACCAAACCAATCAACTTTGCAATTTATGGTAAAATTCATATTTGAAAATCCAAGCAAGAGGACAAAAATTTAATACTTCATATCAAACAAGCATTCAACAAATCATTAATATTACCAATTCAAATAGGCATGACATCCATTCAATCCTTTTATTTTTCTCATCTAAATCCCTCGCCAATTTCATCTTGTTTTCTCTTTATTTTTTATCCTCTTCTATATTTTTCTAGAGGCAACAACATAAGAAGATGAGATAGCAATAGAAGATTACGACAACCAATTTGCATATTCTTCCAGTTATTATTTTGGTCTAACATATACTCTACATGCCTATTTGTTCTCTACGTTGTTATTGCTTAAGCTAGTGTGTTGTAAGTGCATATATGGGGTTTTATGTTATATTGTTTATGCCTGGGAATGCATATCTATGGGATTTTAAGTTATATTTTTAATCCCTAGGAATGCTTATATGTTGTACATACTATGTAAATATTCTACCCAATTTATTCTAAGTGCATATGTGGGGATTTAAGTTATATTTTTTATGCATGTGAATGTCAAGTCAACAAGAAAAAGGGGGAACACAAACTAAAGTTTTGAGCCCAAGTAATTTTTGTATTTATACCCCAAACTTATTTATACAAAGGGAGCAAGGAGTTAATCCAAACAATACCTTAACTAGTTAATAGAATATTGAAACATAGAGCATTCATAAGATATAACATATTATATATGAAACTCTGGTACATATTTGTAATATCAAAGATCATTCATGTGCATTTGAATATAGATCTTATTCCCCTTTCTATCCTCTTATTACATTCTCTATCTCTTACAAATTACATATTATATCTCTCTTGTATATCCTCTATCTGCTACATTATATATCTAGCTATACAAATATATATCTAAACTCCTAGATGGTGATACTAATGATTATTTTTGTATTATTTTTGTTATTTTGATGATATGCCTAGTTCATGGATGTTATATGGTATGATGTAGATGTTATGATATGATATGATGGATGCATAGCTAATGATTTTTTGGATTTAGTATGCACACGATATTAATGATGTGATGGATGCAGGATGCATGAGATAGAAATGTTAGTAAGAAGAATAGTTAGGGAGATATTAGATGATAGAAGAATAGATGATGTTGATCCAATTGGTGAAAATCAATTTGTTATGAATGTGGATATGAATGAGAATGATTATGATAATGTTTTATGATGTATAAAAAATGTGATGAATATGCTTTTGCTTTTAGGGAATACTAAGTAATTTTATCATAGAAATCATTATTAATGTAGCAAATAGACATAATGCACTAAGGTATGAAGAACCAAGGTGACTTTGTATCTATTGTGTAGAATTTGACTCTGCAAACAAGAGGAGTATTCATGTTCATATCAAACATACGAAAACCTTGTTATGAGTGTATAGTTTAGAACCTTTCAAAACATGTTGGACTAGTGCATAGAGAGGTATGACGAAAAAATTTGAATAAGTTATCTATATTATTTCAAAAATATGTAAGAATAGAATTTGTAGAAAATTGAATGTAGTTTCTAAACTACTAGGTTTATTTTAAAAAGAAAAAAATCTATTTGGTGAAAATTTGAAATTTCAATGCAATAGTACTTAAATTTCAGGGAAAAAATAAGAAGTAGGTGTCTATCTTACCACCCTAACCACAATAAAATGATATTATTTTTTATAATATTTTAGATATAAGTAGAGGACTCATGTCTGGATGTGATGCATATTTTTTGTAATTTTTTTCCAAGTAAATAATTAATTATAATTTTTATTACAACTTTTAAAAATATAAAATTTGTATTTCTGACCACCTTGACTTGGTCAAAACTTCATGAAATTCAATTTTATTTTTTTAATCCTATAGTATGTGAAGCATAGAACGTGGCACATGTTTCGGATTCATAAAATGTGATACCATTTGAAAGCTATAGATGTTTTTCAATCAGCCTATCAATAGGGCTTTAGTCGTAATTCAAATAGAAAATGAATAATAATTATTTATTAAATTCAAAGTAAAGAATAATTTATATTAGTGGAAAGCTAAGAATCTCCTTTAAAAACCCTTTTCGTTTCATTAATTTTGGGTAAAAAAAAAGTCGTCATCCACATACCCTACAAATACCCATCATATTGCCACTTTTTGGCCCATCATGATCCTGCACATACCCACATATGAATTTATACATATCACACTAAAGGCCTCTTACAATTTGATTGTCTAATACATTATATTTATCTTACCAATGTCCCTTCAACTTCCAAAAAATTATTTGTAACCATTGTTCACCCATTCTTGGTAGTCAAAAAATCACCTTTGCATGTTTATATTTCTATTAAGATTCTCTATCATTCTTCAAAGATTTAACCCTCATTCCTCATGGAAAATTTAAATCTTCTACAACTATCTACATGATTTATATGCACTCTTGTTGATATAGCATTGTCTTTGTGAGCTCTTGCTACAATCTGAAAGTCTATATTTTGCTTAGGTAGTGCATACCTAAAATATCACTCAAAAACACATATGCAAACTCTCTGAGAAGAGGATGATCATTAAGATTCACCTCCCAACACTCATCCTTAGTAAGATCACTCATCAAGATGGAAAAAAATTGACATCCTTGTCACATGCTCTATTTTAGTTGCTTTAAAGCTGAAATCATGTGAAGAGAAATGGGTCTCTGAACCCCATGAAGCTCGACTCACTCACCAAGATCATCCACACACTTAACCTACTTATTGTGGTAATCAATACACACCTAATGGGCCTCTAACTAATCCATACCCAACACAATCCCATACGACCCTAGAGGTAGGATACATAGGTTTGTTGTGGTAGTGAAGGTACACAAATCCAACACACAACCACACACAAGGGAGTCCACTACCACCTTAGCACCCATGGATAACTCCACCTACTAACAAACACTTTTCCTTACTACCACAACCCTACATCACTCCATAAGGAATGGGGAAATAAAGGAATATGAAGCACCATAATCAAATAAAATAGATACACATGAACTCCATCTAATACACTTGATGACTCAAAATGGTGCCTTGATGCTTAGTCTAATGGTTATCCATTGTTACTTGAACACTCCATGGGATCTCCCAACATCCCCTATTGTAGTCTTTGAAACTACCTACCTCTAACTACTCCTTGGCGCTGACCTCTAAGGGCAGTACTCAAGATAATAATCATGTTGGACACAAGAGTAACATGGTCCTCTACTTTGTCCTCATCCTATTGATGGTGCTTGAGACTGGTGATAACTCCCTCTACTATAAATGTGTGGGCTACTTTGCACCAATTGTCTCATACTAGAGTGTCTTTAATGCCCACTATGGTGCCTAGGCTAATGACCACCTAAACCTTTCCCACTTTGAGGGGCCTAGACAAAAGTCTTTGTTGTTGAACTAGCCTAGAGGGTGTCAATAAAGCCCTAGAAGACTTTGTGGGTTGAGACTGAAAGCCTCACACACCCAATCTTCATGGAGTTGAACCTCCAAATTGAACTCCAATATGGACTTTGAACCCTCTAGCAAGATTCTCTTATATCAATATCGCCTTTTTTATGACAAACTCCAAAGACTTGGGCTCAAATACTAGAACACCACCACTGATTTGAGCATTCAGGCCACACACAAGGCACTGCACTAATATACCTCATCCTTGGCTACACTCGCATAATGTTTAATCCCAAAGAAAAGGTTCTAATACTAATTAGATGTCATGCCCAATTGGTGAAGCTCATGAAACTCATCAGCATGTCTCTTCATATAATGATTTGTGAGATATTGTGAATGAAACCTCTCCATGAAAGTCTCCCAAAAGATAGTGACAATATCCAAATGATGATTTTTCTCCTCTTGGTGCCATCAAGTGGAAGAAAATATTCTCAAGTGTATGATGACACACAAAGCCATGATATTACTACCATAGGGATGCATCACAAAACAAGTGTATAAGGCCAATAATCATTTTTCCTCTTGGTGCCACCAAGTGGAAGAAAAGTCTCTCAAGTGCATGATGACACTTGAGGACTAGCCCAAGGTACTACTAGACCCCCAAAACCATGATGAACAACTTTCATTGGCATGGTTTTCCCATAAGAGGTCCCAAAGCCTAGATGAAAGATCAAGTTATAAGATAGAGATAATTTAACTAGGTTTTGAAGGTTTAAACGACAAAAATGGTTAGAATGAGAAAAATAAACATGGAGGAAAATTTATTTGTCACTAGTATTGGGCTTGGAAAACCATTGGATATCTATGGTAGAGAGGGTTAACATTTTGATTTTTGTATGGGGAGCAAGGCTACCAAAGTACAAGATAACGCCACCCCAATAGTGTTAACCAAAATTTGGAGTTTCAAGCCTACAAAACTAGGTTTCCCCACTATGCAACCAAGCTACCCCATTGGGTAAAATACTTCCCAAGTAGAATTAGATGAATTTTGAACACTCTAGGTCAATTTTGGTGAGACAAGGCCACTTAGGTACAATACTAGGGAAATCAATTGTGACATGAAGTATCTAAGAACTCATTTTAAACAATAATTGAAGATTCATAAGTTCATTTTAGCCCTTGCATGGTACAATAATGAAAAACATAAAGAAATCATGAGCTTAGTTCCAAAATTGAGACACATAATTAAAACAATACTCTTTTCCATTTTCAAAATTACATCTCAATGACAAGTCCATTGGCATCAATATTATAATTTGCATGAAATGAAATTATCTAGTTGCATGAGTTAAACTCAGTAGAATATGGTACCATGATTCCTCTTGATCCATGAACCTTTGGTTCCCAACGATGGTTACCACACCACTTAACCATGTTATACCCATAGGCTCACCCCACTGAGCTAGGATATAGTCACAAGGCACAATCAGGCACACACAATACACATGGGGATAATGATATACTCTCACATAAAAAATAGAGAATACATGGCATCCACAATGTAATAAAGTCAACATCAACATCAAAGGAACTACTCTTCTTATAGGAGTTATTCAATCTACTCTAAGGTTAAGTATTAGAGAGGAAGAGATGGAATGTCATCATGGAGACTCACATGGGGCTCAACACGAAATTGTATGCTCCTTGGATGGAAAATGAGATGAAGATGCAAGAAGAACTTGAAAGTATGATAATGGTGGATTCAAGTGCTATGATGAAGGAAAAACATGCAAGTTGGCTAAATATGGTTCAAATGAAAAAATGGCAAGAGTTTGGTATCAAATGCATAAGGTCCCTAAATGAGAGAAAAGAGGGGGTATTTATAGAGGTTATTGAATTCTCTAGATAATTCAATGGTCAAGATTGAGCCACCATGGCCAAAATTAAGGGCTATGGTGAGTTGAGGACTCACAAGCCCTCACATCTTAACATGTGGAAGGTGAAATGGCTAAGGATGTGTTGAGGTGTAGGTGAGGTGGAAGGACATGTGATGGAGGTACTTGCAAGTACCTTGATGTGACCTCTCAATGATCACATGGGGAAGAAAAGATTCCTGAGAAGAATAAAAGTGAATTTTAAATTCACAATGATTGGGAGATCTTGTAGTCAAGACAAGGTTCCTAAAAAGAGAGGTGAGAAGTACCTTGGATAAAATAAGGTGCTTAAAAAGGTAAGTAATTACCCACATGTGACTTGATGTGACAATTCAAAAATTCTAGAAGACTTTAGCACATGTGATGTGACAAGTCAAAGGTTCTAAAACTTGCATGGGGAAGAGAAAATTTCTTGGAGGAATAAAAGTGAATTAAAAATTCAAATGGGGAAGAGAAGAGCCTTGGATGAATAAAAAGGAATTAAAAATTCCTTGGGGGATGGGGAGAGCTAACCAAGGTACTGATTAGGCTTAACTGATCAGTAATTAGAGGATAATTAAGGGTTAATGAGGATTAGAATCCAACTTGCAAAAGTTGGAGGATGTGACACATCTTAATCAGGGATTAGGCATGTGCACGTCCCTAATGAAGAGATTAGGAGATTGATTAAGATTAAGAAAAATATGTGGCATGTGAGGAATTAAATAAATGTCATATTTATTTAATTCATTTGATGAAAGGGGGGATTGAAGAGTAAGGTATTTAATTATTTAACTAAATACCTTAGGGATTAGAAGAACTTTAGAAGGTATTAATTAAATAATAGTGATATTACTTAATTAATACAAATAAGAGGATGTTTAGATGAAAAGGGACAAATTTGGATAAATGAAAGTGTCCAAATTTGGACATCTTCATTTTTCCCCTTTGTGAGATGGTGTTACGAAGTAGCATCATTTAAAATATAGAATCTAGAAGAAGATGGGCAGATTGGGAAACATACCCCAGTCATTCAAAGGAGTGACTAGGAAGGAATGATGGGGGTGAAGATGAAGATTAGGGATGAAGGATTCCCCCTTGAGATGACATGTGGGTTCAAGAGAACATGGGTGTTCCCTCGAAATGGATGAGATGATGAGAATAGAGATGAGGAAGATGATGCAAAGTGATGGGTAAGAAATGATGAAATGGAGACAGGAGATGGGGAAGCATAAATGGATGCAAGGATGAAGGTGATGTTGCCCAAATCAAGCTACAAGCCAAAGTGGGTTGATGATGGATGGAGTGTTGTCATTGAGGGAATGATATATCCTAAGACAACACAAAAGGATAGGGAAGGATACATCCCGTTGATGATGACAATGATGATGATTGGATCAAGGCTTGTAACAAGGTTGGGGATAAGACCAAGGATGTGATGAGATGATTTGTGCTAGATTGAATGGATGAGGATTGGATTGGTATGTGAGATGGATGAAAGGAATAAAAATGATGGGGGACAAGATGCTTAGAATAACCAATCTATATCATTCTAAGAAGAATGAAGAAATGATGGTAAGAGATTGGATGGATAGGGGAGGGAGATTGATGAAAGAGGAATGGATGGGGGGATTTTTGATAGCTAAGAGGATGGAATGGGAGATGAAATGCAATCCTAATTCAAATTTTCCATCTTCGGAGGACTGATTTTTGCTATAGTATAAGACACAAGATGTCAGGGTATGAAGAACCAAGGCCTATTTGTGTCTAATGCATAAAACAAACACAACAGACAAGAAGGCTATTCTAACACCCCAGAGTCACAAAGACCTTGGTTGGATCAGGCATTGGAATAACCACAAGCACAAAAGGATGCCCCAACATAACACAAGACCGCAGGAGTCTTAGTGGGTACAACATGGGACAACCGAGAAGATAACAACAAAGAAAAGATCAAGATATACCCCTATGTTTACTAGTCAAAGCACACCATGATATGATGGATTAAAAGGTGACCATGACAAGTGATGATAGGGAGCTCAAATGATAAACAAAATCCAAAAGCATCAAAAGATCACAATCAATTTCAAACATCCTTTACCATAGGATCAAGGGGATGGATGGGATTGATGAGGTTTGTTAGGAAGGATGCATCATGTTGAGACCGATGATGGGTACTAACTAAAAGATCGATATGACACAAGATATTCAAAACTGATTGGGTCTCATGATACAAGTGGATCTTGTTTATTAAGAACCAGCTAGATAAGGGAATAGGCCAATGACACGACATGAGAGAGACAAAACACGAGACTGACACACCCTAAAGACCTAGGGGCTCGGGGGTTGATCAAAGATTAGCCTTGCCTATGTGAAAGCGCAAAGCCCTCATAGTTCGATAAAAGGTAGACGATTGACCATGGATAAAGGTGGAAAGAGGATAATGAAGACCATGATGGATGGCCAAGACAAGATGGACAAAAGCCTCGAGGGTGGATCAAATGATCGACCTTGCCTACGTGAAAGCGCAACGGCAACATAGTTCGACAAAAGGCCAAAGACAAACATGATGGATAAAGGATGATGAGATGAAAATGATGGGACTAATATGATAAGATAAGACTGACCTGATGACGATCACACAAAGCTCACGGATGGGATAGCTATCCAAATCAACAAAGATGAAGTGGGAGGATGACAGGATTGATAGATGAATGATGAGAAAGGATAGGAGATTGAAAAGATGTGTAAAAGAAGCAGAAGTGATAAGATAGATGACATTGAGTTGCATGGGGAGTCTAGCCTATAGCTAGATTCCAATGACAAGGGATTATGAGATGGGATGAGTATAGAGGGAAATGGATAACGAGATAAGGATGAGGGGAGGAAAAGGATTGTTTGGATGGATTGGATAGAGGGATAAGGAGTTGGATGAGGAAAAGGTTATTGGCTAGATAAATGGATAGATAATAATTTGGGTGATAGAAAGGATTTATGTGATGGATGGATAGAGGGATAAAGATGGGGAGATGGAAGGGATTTTTTGCTAGATGAAGGATGTCTCCAAGGAGTATTTCACAAAGGAAGATATATGCCCTCACTCTAAATATGTCATGAGGCATGAGGGATGGAAGGTATAAGGATAGGCTAATAAAGGAGTGAGATGGATATGGATAGGATGCATGGATAAGGAAGGGAGATTAATGGTAGCATGACAAGTGGACAAGGAAGGTAGACAAATGAAAATAAGGATGAGGAGAGTGTGTGAATGAGGGGAATGTATGCCAAGAGGTGTCCAAAAAATGTTTATATGTTTTCCTGTGTCAATATCAAGATCACAAGGAGGATGGAGGAATTTGGAGATAAATGGGATATGATGGCAGGATGTGGAAGATAGGTAGGATGGAGGAGATGGTTGAAGGGGATGCAGTTGCCCCTGAGTACAGAAGGAAACTAGATGGGGGTTTACGCAAGATGCATGTTGGCCAAGTTTTCATCATGGTACTTATCCAAGGCGCTTGTTTTCCAAGTTTTCACCATTGGACGAATTATTTCTTACTTTTTTTTTGAATTTTTTTTTTGGATTTTTCTAATTTTTTTAACTCTTTGACTTCTTGGACTTTTTTTGGATTTTTGGATAGAATGTAGATGGAGATGGATGAGGATAGGGATGTGGATAAGTGGATTTAGAAGATATGTGATAAGGAGTTGGATGAAGGACTCAAGCATCAAGTTCCATACAAGGTATTAAGAGCCCATGTTTGAAGCGACCATTGGACGTTGGTACAACTGTATTAGGATAAATGGATTATGCAAGAGGAGGAATTAGAGGGATTTGATGGGGGAGATATGTGGAATAATGGATGTGATGTTGGAAAGGGTGTGGATAGAATGATGGGGTAGGTGTGTGATGAGGTGATGAGTTCAGGACCAACATTAGTAGACATGGTGGTGTATGTGAAAGGATAGGAGGATTAATGGATGGAAAATGTAGGGATAATGGAGGAGATGGGATAGTGAATTTTGGGACATAAGAACCCAAAACAGATTTAGGAGATGAAAGGGGGGTATGTTAGCTTTTGGATTAGCAACTTTGGATGTTGTTATGGTACTTCATTTGAAGGCATTGCATCTTTTGTCTTTGGGATCCACATGGTTTTGATTTTTTCTTTGGTGGGCCTTTGCGGCCTGTGGATTTGATTTTTCTTTTCTTCACCATGTGTTTTAGAGGGGACATGGGGAGCTTTAGATTCATGTGGATCTTTATATTTAGGAATTTGTGCTTTGGCATCCAAAGTGTGTTGAATAGCAATGGGATGGGTATGATGAGATGGGTGGTGTGGAGGAAACATGAACAGAGTGATGGAGATAGGATTTTGAGGATGATATGTGGATGGAGGATGTGTAGGTACGTGCCTTTGTTGATCTTGATTAGGGAACATGAGAGTGGGTTGTGGATGATGGGTGGCATGGATGGGTGATGGATGGATAGAAGGATAAATAGGATGAGGTGGAGGAGGTGATTTTGGGATATAAGGGCCCATAATGGATTTAGTACCTAGAGGGTGTGTGATGGAAGATGGAGGGAAATAAGGACCCAAAATGGATGGAGCAAATTAAAGAGGAATGTGGATGGTTGTTTTGAGGCGATATGATAGAGGGGGGATCACAACAAATGATTTGGTGGAGCAATGGGAAGAGCCTCTTATGCTTTTGGAGGAGACTCGTCGAGGATGAGTAGAGGTTATACCAACATCTTTAGATTGTGAGACTTGGGAAATAGGTCCAAGACCTTGCATACAAATTTTTTCTTTGACCTAGATGGGCTCTAAAATACCTTGCTCATGAAGGCCTAAACCTTTTCCTTGATAGTTCATGTTCTTGAGCATTCGATCCATGATAGGATTTTTGCTATTTTGGAAGAATGATGTGAGTCCATTATTAGGCAGAAGATGATGGGTGGTATATATGCTTTGTTTTTCTTCTGCAAGGAGACCACCATGGAAGAAGATGAGGGTACCAAGGGGGTACAAAAGTGATGAGGTCATTGTAGGTTTAGGCGACGATGGAGGATCATGGGATGGAGATGAGGGGATAGCAACATCTGAATCAGGATGAGTGAGTGATAAGGAATCAAGAGAGGGATGAGGCAATATGATAGGATCGAGATTTGTGACAACAAGTGATAGGAGCTCATGTGATGGAGTGATAGAATCTTGAGTGACAAGGGGATCATGGGATGGAATGGATGGGGGATTATGATCTTGAGGTAGACTAGATGGGATGGTAGGATCTTGATCCAAAGAAGGGGATATGTTGGTATGCTCTAGATCAAGCTCTTGGCATGACTCTTCTTGTGTGGATGGTAGGATGACAGAGTGTTGGAGGGACTCTTCAAGTGGGGAAGATGGAGGGATGGAGGATTCAAGGCATTCATGGGAATGGATTTTAGTGATACTAGGAGTGGATTAGATTTGCAGATCTACAATGGGTTGGGAGGATCTAGGTGTAGGAGGAGTGGATCAGATTTGGTTATCTTTAATGGGATTAGAAGATCTCAGAGTAGGAGATGGGGGCTCAGCGGATTCAGAGGATGTGATGGTTTTGACAGTTTGAGTGGTGCTAGGGGTCGTAGCATCAATGATAGGTGTGGGCTAGAGAGGGATCTCATCACTAGTGACCATGGATGATGGATTGGGATGGCATGGTTCCACGACTTCAAGATGTGGAGTGGGGAATGTCTTCATTGTCAGGTATGTGTAGGATTATCATGGAAAAAACAAGCCCTTAAGTGGCAAAAAAATAAGAAAAATTAGAGTTAGGAAAATTGACGTAAAAATTTGAATAAGTTATCTATATTATTTCAAAAATATGTAAGAATAGAATTTGTATCAAATTGAATGTAGTTTCTAAAATACTAGGTTTATTTTGAAAAAAGAAAATTCTATTTAGTGAAAATTTGAAATTTCAATGAAGTAGTACTTAAATTTCAGGGAAAAAAAGAAGTAGGTGTCGTTTGACCACCCTAACCACAATAAAATGATAATATTTTTCTATAATATTTTATATATAAGTAGAGGACTCATGTCCCGATGTGATGCATATTTTTTGTAATTTTTTCCAAGTAAATAATTAATTATGATTTTTTATTACAACTTTTAAAAATAAAAAACTCATGTCTAACCACCTTAACTTGGTCAAAAATTCATGAAATTCATTTTTTTTTAATCCTATAGTATGTGAATCATAGAATGTAATGCATGTTTTGGATTCAAAAAATGTGATACCATTTGAAAGCTATAGATGATTTTCAATCAGCCTATCAATCAGGACTTTAGTTATAATTCAAATAGAAAATAAATAATAATAATTTATTAAATTCAAAGTAAAGAATAATTTATATTAGTGGAAATTTGAGAATATCCTTTAAAAACCCTTTTCGTTTCATCAATTTTGGGTAAAAAAAAGTCATCAGCCACATACCCTACAAAAACCCATCATATCGCCACTTTTTGGCCCATCATGATCCTACACATGCCTTAATATTATGAGTCCTTAGAGAACTTTTGGAGTGAGAAATTTGCATGCTCAAGGCCGAGATGGCATGGATAAAACAAGGTGCTTAAAAAAGTAAGTACTTACCCACATGTGACTTGATGTGACAAGTCAAAGATTCTAGAAGACTTTGGCACATGTGATGTGACAAGTCAAAGGTTCTAGAACTTGCATGGGGAAGAGAAGATTCATTGGAGAAATAAAAGTGAATTAAAAATTCACATGGGGAAGAGAGGAGCCTTGGATGAATAAAAAGGAATTAAAAATTCCTTGGAGGATGGGGAGAGTTGACCAAGGTACTGATTAGGCTTAATTGATCAGTAATTAGAGGATAATTAGGGGTTAATGAGGATTAGAATCCAACTTGCAAAAGTTGGAGGATGTGACACATCCTAATCAAGGATTAGGCATGTGCACATTCCTAATGAAGAGATTGGGAGATTGATTGAGATTAAGAAAAGGATGTGACATGGGGGCATCCTTCACAAACTCACAGGCATCATGTTCCAGCATAGGCCAATAATATCCAGCTCAAAGGATCATTTTAGCTAAGGCCATACCATTTGAATGGGCCCCACAAACACCACTATGTACTTCTGTTAGTGCAGTATGGTCTTCGATCTTGTCCAGACACCTGAGGGTTCCATCATACCCACAACGATAAAGCGTATCACCAACAATGACATATCAAGATGAACATTGGATAAAGCATTTACGTTGGTTTTGTGTAAGGTCTAGGGGTAGAATGTTATCATGCAGGTAAGCATAGATGTCTTGGTACCAAGGGGAAGCAGGACCTACAATGTCACACACCATTTCAGTCTCAGGGATGTCATATGCTAGGATTAAGAGTTGTTCAATGAGGAACTCACATTGAGTTCGATCCTTGGGCATGTCAATCAAGGAGCTAATAGTAGCCATTGCATCAACAGCTTTGTTTTGTACACTGGGAATCTAATCAAATTGTAAGGAGTTGAAATACTTCTTGAAGTTGTCCACCATGCGTTTGTAAGGTAGCAACTTGTCATCCTTTGCCAAGAACTCATCATTAACCTACTTAATGACCAACAAGGAATCACCAAAGACTCTTAGGTGAGTTATATGCCACTTTTTTGCAATTTGGAGGCCTATGAGGAGGGCTTCATACTCAGCTATATTGTTGGTGCATGAAAATGCCAATATAAATGACTTCGGAATGTAATCACCTTGAGGGGTAACAAACATAATTCCTGCCCCCGATCTATTATAAGTGTAGGATCCGTCAAACTACAATATCTAGGTGGGTGCTTCTACTACTACAAAGACTGAATCTTCATTTGGAAATTCAGTGACCAAAGGGCAAGCATCTACTAGGGGTGCATCAACCAACTGATCGACTATAACTTGTCCTTTTATGGCTTTTCAATCCACATATTCTATGTCAAATTCACTCAGGAGCATGAACCATTTAGCCATGCGACCAATTAAGGTGGTTCTACAGAACAAATATTTTAGTGGATCAATTTTTGCTATCAGTTTGACAGGATGGCTGAGCATATAATGTCTGAGTTTTTGTGTACTGAAGACCACTACGAAGCAGACTTTCTCCATTAGTGAATAATTCAATTCATAACCGACTAGTATTCGGCTAATGTAATAGATTGCTCGTTCTTTTGTGGACTCATCATGTTGTACCAATAATGCCCCCAGTGTCACTAAAGTGGTAGAGATGTATAGCAAGAGAGGTTTTCCTAGAATAGGTGGCATCAGAATTGGCGAGTGGGCCAAACTCTTTGATCTTATCAAAACCCAATTGACATTGTTGATTCCATTTGAAAGTGGTGTTTTTCTTTAGAAGGTGGGTGAATGATTGACACCTATCTGCAAGTTGGGCTATAAATCGATGGACAGATTGTAGCTTTCCCTGAAGGCTTCTTAACTATTTCAAGTTTCAAGGTGGAGGCATTTCCATGATAGCTTTTACTTTGGCAGGATCAACCTTGATGCCCCTTCGGGAGACTATGAAGCCCAACAATTTCCCTAATGTGATGCCAAACACACTTTTTCGGATTTAGTCTTAGCTTGCACTATTCCAACATCTCAAAGATCTTTTTTAGAATGAAAAGGTGTTCTGCTTTGGTTTTGGACTTTCCCAACAAATCATCAACATAATCCTCCATGATAATGTGGATGAGTTCATGGAAGATAACAGTCATTGCTCATTGATATGTTGCCTCCGCGTTCTTAAGACCAAAGGGCATAACATTGTAGCAAAAGGTACCCCAAGGTGTTGTAAAAGCGGTCTTGTGTTGGTCTTTAGGTGCAATTCAAATCTGATTGTAGCTAGAGAAGCCATCCATGAGGGACAACATCTCATGTCCTGCAGTGAGGTTGACCAACATGTTGATATTGGGTAATGGGAAGTCATCCTTCAAATAGGCTTTGTTGAGGTCCCAGAAGTCTATGCAAATCCTAATGTCTTTGTTAGGTTTAGTGATATGTACTATGTTGGAGATCCAATTGGAGTAGTTGATGGGTCTGATAAAGCCATCATCCAATAATTTCTCCAATTCTTTCTTGACTAACAGTGCTACATGTGGATGCATTTTTCTGAGTTTCTGCTTGATAGGTTTGGCGTCTGGGTGAACATCCAGATGGTGAACTACTAAAGCGGGGTCCAGACCTGGCATGTCTGAGTACGACCAAGCAAAGTTGATGATTCCATCTTTGAGCAGCTGGACAATGATGGAATATTCTTGTTCTGATAATGATATGGCTACATAGGTGATCTTCAAGGTTTCTGCAGTACCCAGATTGACTTCTTGAGTTTCTTTGATCAAGATGGATGATCGTGTAGATAATTGATTTCCCACAAGGGGAAGATGAACATCCCCATCCTCCAGCACCTCATTGAAGTTTTCACTCTAAGATGTGTCCTTTATTTTTATTTTTTCTAGGTTAAGAAGCATCTCAGGGAGGTTTTCACTAGATAACCGTTTCTGATTTTTCTTGGTTTTACTTTTGCGACTAGAGCGTTCATCTTTCCCCAATCCCATAAGGTTGACCTATGCATCACAAGGGACATTGACAGGTGCACTACCACTTAGGTCCTAGTCGATAAGTTCAGGGTGGCGTAGGGAAAGGCTAATGGTAAAGATGGATAAGCAATCAAACATGGATGAAAGGTCTATGTGATCCACATCATCGTACACATGTATGATGGACTCTTCCTCAAGTATGTATTCTAAGGGACCATTGTCCACACTAACACTGTTAGCAGCATGGGATGATGTTGTAGGGTGTTTTTTCTTTTTGTCATATCCTAGGCTTGAATTCCTCAGAAGCTTCGGTACATCAATAGGTTGTAGCCACCCTTGTTCTTCTTTACCTAGACCCTCACCTTGATAGTTATGCTTCTCTGAAAACTTAGCAAACTAGGGATATGCTTCCTGAAAATATTCTTAAAGAGGAGGATTTGGTTGGGGCTCTTCACAATATATCCACTAACTGATATTATCTTTTGGTGCATTTGTCTTTAAACTAGGGGACCAAAAAGTGGTAGTGGGGATGTTTTTGGCACTGAAGGTAATGGTCTTGTCTTCTTCCTTTGGTATAGACTATGAAGGTTGACTATATGTGTGTGGTGATCGTGGCATGGTTGCCACATTCAGAGTTGTATGCATTTCATATTTACCACAACCCTTGTCAATGATCTAGACATTGGTGATGGTGGAATTGGTGGTGGAAGATGGAGTGGCTGATGTGGCAAATGATGGGTTGGAGGATGATGAATGAGGTGCCCCCATTTTGACTCCAGGACAATAATGCAAATGGGGAAATGAAGCTTCTAAGGCACGATAGTATTCAAATGGTTGCAGGTCAGCATAAATGGTGACCTCATGTCCATTAATTGGGAATTTTAGGCATTGATGATATGTGGAGGGGATGGCTTGCATGACGTGAAGCCATAGGCGGATGAGGAGGAGGTTGTACGGTAAGTCCAGATCAAGGACATGGCATGTAGTGTATTGAGTCATGGGTCCAACCTGTATGAGAAGACCGATAATTCCTTCTGAATCTCTTTCTGCATTATCATAAGCCTTGATTGTAATTATTTGATTACTCAAGTCCTCTTGAGTGTACCCTAACTGCTTTATGAACTTTAGAGTGCATAGACTGAGGATAGAGCCATTATCTACCAGGACCATTTTTACTTTATGATGGGCAACTAGGACTTCGATATGTAGGGGACGGTTATGGTTGGGATCAATGTTAGGCATGTCATTTTTGTTGAAGTGTAACTAGTAGGATAGAGCCAAATGTCCCACTAAAGCTTGGAATTGTGTAGGATCAATGTCATTAGGCACTTTGGTTTCCTATAAAGCTCGTTTCAAGATCTCGTGATGCACAGGAGAAGATTTAAGCAGATCCAAAATTGAGATATGAGCAGGAGTCTTTCCCAAGTGATCAAGAATGTTATACTGAGAATTCACAAGAGTTTGTTGGGTGGATGTAGAGGCTGCAGGGATAGTAATGTGGGTTCTTTAGGTAGCAACAACACATTGGGGATCTTTAGCTTTAACATGTATCATGGATACGCGGGGTTATACCTACTCAATGTAATGAACAATGTCATCGTAATTGAGGGGCACATTCTTATAACTTATGTTATATGTACTGTTGTTTTGGGGGTTGTTATTGGATGTGCTTGCACCTTGATTATGGTTAGGGAAGGCATTTTGGTAAATCTATAATTCAACATTGGATGATGAGGCTTGATTGGAGTCGACTTGGATATCTCCTCGATCGATAAGATCTTGGACGTATGTTTTGAGACCTTGACACTTTTTGGTGGAGTGCCCTTTGATTTTGTGAAAGTCACAATATTCATTGTCTTTATACTAATTGGGTTTTGGTTTGGACTCATTGAAGGGCTTGGTCACGGGGTAGACGATTGAATAGTTCGCCTATAAGAGTCTATTGAAGATGGTACTTAAAGACTCACCTAGTTGAGTGAACTGGTGTTTGTTGTTCCCTTGACTATTCTAGTTTGACTGTTGAGGGGGACGAGGTGCCCATTTGTGGTACTGATATGATGTTTTGGGCAAATGGTTGATTAGAGGCAGGTTGTTCCTTCTGAGAGGTATTAGCTACTTGAACATGTTTAGTGTTGGTGACACCATCATTCACAACTTTCTTATTCTTGTTCCAGTAGCGTGACTTATCTTTGGATGACTATGCTTTGTCATGATTGTGTATCTTGACATACCCTTTAGCGATAAGGGCCAGTTTAAGGATGGGTCCTTTCTCCACTATCTCGACAAAGGTGGTGACACAATGTAGCTTGAAGTCATGGGCCATGTCAGGATGTGAGTTCTCAACAAAGAGAGTGACCATGTCCTTCTCTTTGAGAGGGGTTTTCATTCGGCTTGCTAACGCATGCCACCTTTGGAGGTAGCTGGCAAAGGTTTTGCCTTCATGTTGCTTCTCCTTGAGGAGATACAAGGTATCAGTGTCCTTCTCTAGATTGAAGGAGAAGTAGGAAAGAAATTTCTCTGAAAGATTCGTGAAGGATTTGATGGACCCCCGTTCTAAACCCATGAACCACTCTAGGGCATTCCTTGTCAGGCTCTGCAGGAATAGATGCAAGAGGTAGTTGCAGTTATGCATAACCTCCTGACACTGGGAGAAAAACTCTTGCAGGTGGGATTTAGGATCCTTGTTTCCCTTGTATCTATCAAATTTTGGTATCTCAAAGTGTTTTAGGAAGGGAATCAATGAGATGGAGGGGTCGAATGGATAGGGACATATATTTTCGAATTTGAAGGATTGCTTGCTAGTCCCGGCTTGGAGATCTTTTAAAGAAACTTTGATTTCTAATAGATCCGCATTGAGCGATGGTGTAGGAGTCGAGATAGATGGGTTGGATGGATATGGGTGATAGGATGACAGAGGATCCTGTTGAGATATTGTTTGGAGGTTGATATATGGATTCTGATAGTGAGATGATGATGTCCCTTGTTGGTATGTCGAGGGTGTTTGTTGTTACAGGGGTTGCTATTGTGAGGTATAGTACAGATTGGTATGATAAGGATTTGTGACATAATGTTGAGGAGCATGAATGAAGTGTTGTGGATTGGTTTACTGGTACTGGGGGTACTATTGCGACTGTTGAGAGGCCACATAGGGTGGTTGTTGCTGGAACTGTTGCTGGTTATGATAGAAATAGTGTTGGGGAGGTTTCTGATGTGATGTAATCTGTTGCATGGGTCAAGATGGGATGTTGTGTTGCAGTTGAGCTTGCAGACGTAAAATAGATGAGAGAAATGGGGATATGATCGGAATGGAAGGTCGAGATGGATTGCCTTGCGATTGGTGCGATGGTTGTTGTGATGGAATTAAAGGATTATGTGGGGGTTGTTGCTAATGAGGTGACTGAGATGAAGTGGAGGTGTTCTGTAAAGGAGGTTGTTGGGTGACAAGGAGAACATTTGGTTGAGATGTACCTTGCGGAGGTAATTGAGATGGTATGTTAGATTGAGGAGGCTATTGGGATGTGAATGGAGGCGGTGGTATATTTTTGGCCCCAGGAGGTGGAGGAAAGGTGATGAAAGGGTTGTCCCCAACATTTACTGGAGGTTGATTCGAAAGGGGTGGTGCAGTTAGCGTTAATGGCAGATGTTGCAGAAGATTTTGTGGCATGTCATAAGCGAAAGGATCACTAGGATCAGATACTTGGGTAGCCCCCACAACTGAGATTGAGGCATGCTAGGGATTGTTGACTTGGGAGAGGATGATGTTGCCATATTCAGGTTGATAACAACCCTCCACTGGAGGAACATTAGGGATGTATGAATCACCTAGTGCGTTTTGTGAACCTTGGGCTATGTTGGGTGTGGAATTGCCATATTTGGATAGGTTGACACCTGATGGGGTTTTGACACCTTTTTCAATCAAGTGGGCCAAGATCTCTTCCCCATGTTGTTCGAAGAGGCGATTTGTCATTCATGCATTGGTGGGGTTACTAAAATGTTCGTCAAGTGTGAATTCGGGCTTGTTGACCATACTCTCTTCTCCATGCGATGAGTTGTTTTGATCTTCGGTGTTAGATAGTGATGACCCCCCGTTGATGGGAAGATTTTCTTGTGGTGCATTAGGTTGGGATCCAGGGTTTTGTTGCTTGGCCATCCTCCTTGCTTGTGATCGGGTCTGAACGAGCATGCAAGACGGCGAAGTAGGCTAGGATGCGAGGATGATTAAGATGATGATTGGAGGATTGACCTAATTAGGTGATGGATTAGTTGACAAGGATGTGACTTGATAAGATTGGATTAGATGATTGATAAATAATTTGATCTGATTAGACCAAAGTGGATTGTTTGATAAACGATCGATGAGATTAAATTGGATTGAATTGATTGATAAGACGATTGATGAGATAGGGTTGGATTGGATTGATGAAATGATCGACGAGATTGGATTAGATTGATAAGTGATTGGTAGGGTTGGATGGTACTTAAGATGAATTAGGATGACGATAGGGGTTCAAAACCAAGTTCAGGAATTACCCTAGGTGACACAAAGTGTTGATTGATCGATTAAAGGATGGATGGATGATGATGACGTTGAATCCAACTTGAGATGGAAGTGGATTGATAGGGCCGATGAGGATGACCGACTTAGGACATATGACAATCCTAAGCCGGTTTTGAAGGATGACGATCAAGCTCAGACACCTAAGTTAACTCGGATAACTACTTCAAACAAAGTTTAGCAGAATGGGAGAATGATTTCCAGAATGGGTGAACGATAATTCAGAACAGAGAAACAGGAGCCTGAAATGAAGGAATGACTATCGGGATGGATGAATGACAGCCTGAAAGAGGGAACGGATGCTCCAATTGGATAAACAAAAACTCAAAGTGGACGAATGATAACCCAGAATGGACAAACAACACCCAGAACGTGGAGAACAGTTATCGTAATGGGTGAACGACAACTTAGAGCAGAAGAATGATTAGATGAATGGAGGTTTGAAATGGATGAACAATGACTCAGAACAAGTAAATGAATCTTCGATCATGGAGATTGACCTTCAAAATGGGGAGAGAAATGCTCAGAATGGGTGAACAGTCACTTGAAATGGGGAAAATGTTAGTTGAAATGAAGGAACGACACCGAAATGACTGAACAAAGTATGAAAGTAGTTGTTTGGAGGGCGGGTTTGCCTATCCAAGGGCAGGTCCGCCTATTCAGTGAAAATAGGAAAAAATAGTTGTTTGGAGCAGGTAAACAGGTGCTCGAAATGAGGGAATGGATGTTCGGATGAAGAGGATGAATGTTCGGGATAGGGAATGGATTTTCAAAATGGATGTATGAATGTTCAAAATGGGGAAATGCATGATCAAAATGATGAAACAGGCACTCAGAATGATGAAACGGGTGATAAAACTGATTGTTCAAGGGACAAGTACGCCTGTCCAAGGGCAGGTCCGCCCCTACTAGGGCAAGTACACATGTTTGACAAAAAGTTGGGTAAATTTGACAAAAAAAAGCTAAAAAGGGATTGAGATAGAGGGCAGGTTCGCCCTTGGTAGGGTAGGTCCGCCCCTCTACAAGGGAAAGTCCGCCCCTCTACACAAATTTGAACTTGATTTTTGCAAAAAGATTATGGCAAAGAACCCAAAACACAACAAACAACAATTAGAGGATAAGGCTGACTTGACTAAATAGAAAATCATTGGTTTTGCACAAAGAAAATAGTTCAAGTAGCATGATCCTAAGATTAGTAGAATTGGTATGGCCAACAAAGTCCTCTATCTAGGATAAACAAGGTGGCTAAGGAGTCCTCGATATACACCCTTTACGTGAGGCCCAAACCGTGAACAACAACCCATCACAAGCATGAGTCAGGAACCATTAGTGAGATACTAAAGGCTCAAACCAACTCTTCACATCGTCTCGATGCTTTGTCAATAACGATGTGGCTGGATTGGGGTACAACTTTGGCCTCCCCCCTTTGTATACCCTGCGTGGTACACATGGTTGGGATCGTCCCTTGGGGTGATGAAATCCCCAAATAGGTCCCTTAAGAAAAAGCAAAAAGGTGACTCAAAGGACTTGGCAAGCTAGAATTTTTGGTCACCCAAGATCGCCAAATGGAGCAAGGGGATTGGATACATCAATAGCTTACCATAAACATGACACACAATGTAAATTTGACATCCTCCTAATTAGACTATGTGCCTAAATTAATGAAAAATGATAATAAACAGCTGATAAAGCTTCAAAATGAATGGTCCTACAAGTAACTTGTTAGTAATTTGTTTCTCGTTTTCCACAAAACACTATTCAAATCCTTGTACAGACACAAACAACACACATTAGGGGGTCAGAAACACTCAAAAGAACAGAAAATAATGCTTAAAATGTAGTTTTTACCTTCTGGAAAATGTTGTTTTTGGGCGGATCCGCCCCTGGGTGGGCAGGTCTGCCCCTAGGCAAGGGTAGGTCTGCCCCTCTACTGAAAGTTGGAAAACTTGTTGTTTCTAGGCTCTGTGGAGGGCAGGTCTACCCTTGGGTGGTCAGGTCCGCCCCTGGATGGGCAGGTCTACCCCTCTGTGAGGATGGGTTTGCCTCTCTGCAACTTGAGCTTGTAGACAGTGAAACAACAACAAACTTGAGAGCAAGAGACCCATTTGTGGGTCCCACTGGGTGTGCTAGAAATGTGATCAGGTGAAAATACTTGTTCCTAAATGTGCAGTAACAACAAGAATGCAAGAAACAACAAAGAACACCTAACACCTCAAGACTGGGCAAAACATTGAACTCAAACAAAGAAGATGGAATGAAACGATTATACCTTGTCATCTTGTTCCTTGGTTGGCCCTTTGATTTTTGATGTTGTGTATGCTCCTTGGATGGAAAATGAGATGAAGATGCAATATGAACTTGAAAGTATGATAATGGTGGATTCAAGTGCTATGATGAAGGAAAAATATGCAAGTTGGCTAAATATGGTTCAAATGACAAAATGGCAAGAGTTTGGTATCAAATGCATAAGGTCCCTAAATGAGAGAAAAGAGGGGGTATTTATAGAGGTTATTGAATTCAATGGTCAAGATTGAGCCACCATAGCTAAGATGAAGGGCTATGGTGAGTTGAGGACTCACAAGCCATCACATCTTGACATGTGGAAGGTGGAAGGACATGTGATGGAGGTACTTGCAAGTACCTTGATGTGACTTCTCAATGATCACATGGGGAAGAGAATATTCTTGTTGGAATAAAAGTGAATTTTAAATTCACAATGATTGGGAGATCTTGTGGTCAAGACAAGGTTCCCAAAAAGAGAGGTGAGAAGTACCTTGGATAAAACAAAGTGCTTAAAAAGGTAAGTACTTACCCACATGTGACTTGATGTGACAAGTCAAAGATTCTAGAAGACTTTGGCGCATGTGATGTGACAAGTCAAAGGTTCTAAAACTTGCATGGGGAAGAGAAGATTCCTTAGAGGAATAAAAGTGAATTAAAAATTCACATGGGGAAGAGAGGAGCCTTGGATGAGTAAAAATGAATTAAAAATTCCTTGAGGGATAGGGAGAGTTGACCAAGGTACTAATTAGACTTAACTGATAAGTAATTAGAGGATAATTAGGGGTTAATAAGGATTAGAATCCAACTTGTAAAATTTGGAACATCCTAATCAAAGATTAGACATGTGCACATCCCTAATGAAGAGATTAGGAGATTGATTGAGATTAAGAAAAGGATGTGACATGTGAGGAATTAAATAAATGTCATATTTATTTAATTCATTTGATGAAAGGGGGGATTGAAGAGTAAGGTATTTAATTATTTAACTAGATACATTAGGGATTAGAAGAACTTTAGAAGGTATTAATTAAATAATAGTGATATTACTTAATTAATGCAAATAAGAGGAAGTTTAGATGAAAAGGGACAAATTTGGACAAATGAAAGTGTCCAAATTTGGATGTCTACACCCATAACTCTCTATAATACTTAAACCTTCATCTCATCACACCCTCCAATGACTGTAGCACAAAAACCAATGCAAAATTTTCAACTTGATCCAATTTTTATGACGTGTTTCCACAACACCTATTTTCACATTTCATGAAGTACAACTTCATCCAAACATTCTAAAACATCAATTTTAATGATTTTTTTTCTAATTTTCTTAATATTTCTATAAGTGAAAAACTAGAAAATTCCCAAATGCTCCATTAAAATTTCAAAAATCTAAAGATACCATTTGGTAGAAAAAGTTCCCAACACCCCCTTTAAGCTATAAAACATTCATTTTGCACAATTCTCAAAAAAAGGGCATTATAGCCCCGTATTTTGAAAAAATCTCAAAAATAATTGAAAAAAATTAATTAAGCATGCTAAATTTCAAATTTACATATGTTGGGAGGATTCTACATCCCCTAAACGTATTTCCATACATAAACTAGAAAGGAATTCATTAAATTAATAGAAACAAGCAAAGTACCTCAATTTTTTCAAAATGTGAAACAAAGTGTATGTCATGCATGCCAAACAAGAGCCCACAAGAATTGGAAAAAACACTCTCCTTTTGATTCGTTACCCAACTAATCCAACCTCGTCAAATTCCTCCTTCAATTGTACTCCCAATCAACAAAATACAAATTTTCCCAAAAGAGGGTTTTTCTCTCCCAATTTCTTCACAATTAAAACATAATATGAAAATGAAATGATTTTCCCTATTTACCCTTTTTCAAAACCCAATAAGAAAAAAACTAATATAATTTATTTTTTCATTTCTTAATTTTAAACTCCCTAAATTTCCCCCAAATCCAAACTTTATTAAATCCATTTCCAAATATCATTCAACATTTAAATTTGTCGTTAAATTTCGACATAATAATAAAAATTGAACTAAATTTATGGAAATAAAAAATAAAATAAAATAACACACATACTTTTACTAGACTTCCACAAGAAGGGTATGGTGTTACCCAAAATCATACCAAAGTTGGTATCTGATTAACATAGGTAGGATAATAGGAAGTTGCACTCGAATTGAGTACGATGGGCAAGGTTAACATTTATAGCCAATGTGACATCTCCCATATAACCACCTTTGGGGAATAACTCAGACCTGTGAAGCCATGTGGAAAAATTCCCTATACTTGTATCCACTCAATGAATGTCAAGTGTACCTGTGCATATACATAATAGCTAAAACATGTACAATTCCCAAACGGGGTACATACAATATAATCATAACACATCCAAACATACATGTGCATAATAATCAAATTAAAACAACCTAATTCATCATAACATGATCATTATATAACTATATCGAGGGGTGCGTCCAAAACTGATGCCAATACAAAATAATGATGCTACAAATAATCCTTAATCAAATATACAAGTATAAGTGTATAGATCAAATCTAAAAATCTAACAGAAGGTGGCAAACATGAGAGGCACTACAACTCACACACCTTGACACTATCACCTCACTTATCTAGTGAGTAACTAGCTTTGATACCATTCTCATGTAGTTAGGGATCCTGAATCCACATAAGGGTAGTGAATGCCTATAACTTGCACACTCACTTTAAACACATATGTGCAACATGAAGAATTAAATACAACACAATAATTTTATTAATTTAATGTATCTTGTACAACTTGCATCCAAAAGTAACATTATGCTACAAAAGTTATATATTATTCCTATAGTCTACACCTCTCACTATCTCACTACAAGGCTTCGCACAACCCTTCCCTCATTTCAATACCCTCTTCACACCTATAAGTTTTATTTCCTCTAGAAGTCATTGTCTCTCATCTTCATCTCTACATTCTTTGCTAAATAGAGAAAAGTGTCCCAAAATTTTCTTAAGGAGGGATTCTCTTTTTCCCATAGGAAAATAATTCCAATATATAATTTATTTATAGATTAAACAAGAGAGCTCAATTTCCTATCACTATTAATAAGATTAATGACATACAACCAAGTGTGGTAACTGCCTATTCAAGAAAAAAAAACATTAATTGGAAAAATATCCACATTACCCAAAGTTATAACTATCTAGTAGGTTGGAGTAATCAAGGGAAGGAAAGTAAGAAACATACCACATTAACCTATAAGAGATAAATAGCTCAAGTAATGATGGCCCAAGAAATAAACTAATGCACCAAAAAAGAATGGTAGGAGAGTTCATTACAATAAAGAAATATTTATTGGCCTAAAAGGAATAAGGAACAATAGCCATGCAACCCCATAATTGAATGCCTACCAAAAGTGAAATCACCAAGGAAATTCTATGTAGTCTAGAAAAAATGACCTTTTCAATATTTTGAATGGTTGAATGAATGAAAGAAAAACTTAGTATCACCCATGTTTCCAAGAACAACCAAAAGAAAACTTGACCAAGTCAATAAATTTTCATGCATCCATTAAATCAGCCATCAAAAATAGAATAAAGACATGAGGATTCACAAACCACCTAAAAATAGAAGGAAGAATAAATAAAGCATGACCCCTTCATACTCAATTTCTATGTGAGATACAACTAACACAAAATTTTGAGAATCTTCTCATAGTAATCACACTACCAAAGACAACTTTGATTGTTTGGTAGCTTGATCTATGTCACCATGTTGTAAAATAAAATCATTTTAAAAGATTAATGCTACAACTAAAAAGTAAGTAAAGAGCTTCAAGATATAAATATCATTTTAGCATATGGTCAATAGTTGCATACAACAATAATAATTAATTATCAAATCAACACAAAATAACATTGATACCAAAAAGTAGCTCTTTAATATAACTATTTATGTAGACAATGATAAAGAGATGAACACTTCGAATATAGTCCTCCCATAGAGAAACAATTCACAATCCTCCTATATAAATTTTTGAATTAGTTCAAACAAAAAATTATCTTATATAAACTTTTATAAAATTAAATTCATCTTGTAACAAATCATGAGATCTAGAAAGAACTAATAAAAATATTAAAATATGGTTTCAATTCTAAAATATATAAATAAACTAATAACCTTCCTCTAGCTTATCCCATGAAGAAAGTTGATGGAAGCCACAAAGCAACATCATATAGAAAACTAGAAATAAAACTAGCAAAACAATTAGTGATGTGGGATTACTTATGGACCCAAATGCTTGTACATTAGTAGCCATCTTCATCATGAAGTGTTAGTCTTATGAGTGGTTTCTATTTGGAGTTATGGAATCAAAGACGTTATCATTAATTGGTTTCTATCTTGAATACTTTATTCAATGCATAATTGGGCATGGGCCTTTGTTGTGTAGACCATGGTTTTGATGACTAGTTTATTGCAACCACTTGTGGTTACTTATTTCTCTTTGATCTATATATTGCATTTTTAAAATAGAAGTTACACAATGTTGTGTCGATAAAGTATTATTATATAGTTAGAATGTTGTTGGACTAAAAATGATCGAGTAGATTGTATTGGTGTATTTAGAATCAATATAAACATGGTATGTCTTTGGTGGTGGATATTTTTTTAAAGGGTTTCTCTACATAAATCTAGTGCTGTGTGTTATTGCTAATTTATGCTTCTCCATGTTCTATTTGATGGTTTGATTACATGTACTAGTTAGTTAATTGGATTTGAACACTATTTGTTTATGTTTTCACTATATCTGTTTACCTTTTTCTCAACTCTAAGATAATAGTTCTTTTGATGATGATGTATAAGTGAGTGGTTTGCCTTAAAATCTTAGTGGATTTTTCTCTCAAAATTTAGGTTCTCTAAAGTAAATCCTCGTGTCTTCTAAATTCTGGCATTTTTTCTTATATCCTATTAAATTCATTGTTATTTACTTGCTTAAAAAAGAAACTATATATGATGACTAATTATAAGACTTGGATTTGTCTAGCTTATAGATCCCTTTTATTGGAGAATTTTTATAAAAGAAACAAATATTAATAATTACAATAATCATTTTTCACAATATATATGCTTTTAAGGTTTCCATAATCCAAGTAATCTGCAAAAGTTAGTTTCATAAGTGTTTATACACATTCTATTGATGTATCACACCTAGAGCTTTATTAATACTTGTAATATGGATCTTATAATATCCATCAATACAAAAGAGGGCACATTCTCTACATGAAAAATAGAAAACTTTTCAATTATCCAATACATAATCCATGTTAGAATATGGTGAGAACAAATCATCATACCAATTCCCTTTTCGCATTGGGTTTCTTCCCATGTCTTTACAAAGATTGTCATTATCTGTTATTTGAAGAGTACAAGTTTTCCAAAATGAGGGTGTGAGTCTCTTGAGATGTTTTTGAAGCTCTTTTGCATTTTCCTCCATTTCCTTAACACTTGGCAACACTATTTTGTTAGATAGAAAGTGAGCCAACCACTGGGAACGTATTTCTATAGAGTGCAAATTTGATAAACTCTCTGAATAGCCAAGGATTGCCATTTGAGGAATGTGTGGATGAATGAGTCCCCTGCAATAACATAGTGTTATGAAAATCACTCTTATTTAGGCCTTAAAAGAAAGAGTTTTAAAAAATGATGTGAATAAAATTATATTTGATTGAAGCTCATAATTTAAACCAAATGACCCAATTGAAATTTCACATACCTAATAGCCTTTTTAATAATTGGATAATTGGTGAGTAGAAAGCTTCTTAGATTAAAAATGTTGTTCTATTTTTTTAATTTTAGATTACAATCTCTAATCTATTATCAAGAGATTAAAAAGCAAAATTAGACGTGTCAATGTCTACATTAATAAAAAGTGCTAATTAAAATCTATAATCTGCACTTACTATTATCTTATAATAAACCATATAATATAATCTAAGAATATTAAAATTAAAAATGTATAACATACCTTTTACTTCACATTTAAACTTAAACCCTAGCCCACTTTCTAATTGCCAAAATTTGTTAAACTTACAACTAGGCCCACTTTCTAGTGTCAACCCTTTTTAACATTTTTATTTAATCCTACAATTATAATCAACCATATTCAATTGAAAACATTTTTTTCCATACCTGTATAAAGAGAGTGCAGCACCTGATTTCTCAAAACTATCTCCAAATTTTGTTGGCAGAAGAGTCTTTAACTTCTTGTCTCCATCATAACCAGTACCAAAAACTACAACATCAGCTTCCACATTTGTTTCGTCATCTAACACAATGCCTTTACTATAAAAACTCCAACTAGATGATTTTCGAAAACATATGAGACCTTCCTCTACTTTTGGAAAAAAATTGTTTGGAAATGATCCAGTGTTGCAAGAAGCTATTGTCTGCAGAAAGCTCATATCTGGAACAAGCCCATACTTTTTCAGTGAAAATTTCCAAAGCAAGGAAAGCTCAACAAATTTGGACACTGCCCATCTCTGTAGAAAACATAAATATTTTTAATTGATTGGAAGGATAAACTTGAATTTGTAAATCAATGCTGAAAAAAATGTCTAATAATTTTTTTTAAATTACCAATGGGGCCAATATGCTTGATATTGAGTTCAACAGAAAACCCTGTGCCGGTTTACCAAGTAAAAATTGTGAGAAGCGTGTGCCATACAAATATGCTAAGTGCACTCCACCAACCAAATAATCCTCAGGAACCAACCAGTAAGCTTTTCTAAAGACCATTGTACAAGGAGGGCAATTTTCTCCTGCAAACATGAATCAATTATCTTGTACACCAAAAAGCATTTAGAATTTTCTGATTTGGTTAGTTTAGCCTCTACAATTGATTCAATAAAGCATATATAATATTTAGAGTACATATTATACCTTGATTTGCTTCAGCACATTCTACAGCAAAGTCTATTGCTGATTTCTGATATCCGATAATTACAATTTTTTTTCCTTTGACAGTTTCATAAGCCTCTTTTTCAGTTAAAGCAGAGTAGTCCATAGTATGGAAAACTTTTCCCTGAAATACTTCTGGTCCTTTATTTGAAGGAAACGATGGGATTTTTGGCAGACCCCCATATTTACCAATGCATAAGATCAAGAAATCAAAATGATACCACTGCAAAAACCACAAATAAAAACCATGTCAGTAGACATATAAAAACAGAGGATAAATATATTAATTCTACTATAAATAAACCCTATTTAAAAAGAGCTTTATGAGATTTGATAATCCTAACATTAATCAATAGCAATTGGTAATTATGAATTCAAAGCTGAGCTTGCAACAGTTATTCATGTCTGACTAAAGGATTACGATCTACAACAAGAGCTACTGTTGTATGTGGAGGGTCTCTAATAGGATAACAACATTTGCATTGTAGCCTAGTTCTTACCAGTGTGTTCGCACAAGTTGTCAAGAACAGAAATTGTGAAAAAAACTCAATTTGTAGGATATAAGTTGTTAAAAAAAAAAAAAAAATCCACAGGACAGAAGTTTATAATATAATGTAAGAAACCAAAACTCTAATCAGCAGCAACATGAATAAAGATAACCTAGAGACTACCCATTGGCTATCAAAGAGCTAAATGATTATAACTTCTAGGCATTAAAAAATCAATTGCGAAATACTTGAGCAAAAACTATAAATAAGACTGATCAGTGGAAAGCTTAGGAACTTGAATAAATATTGGAAACACAGAAAAGAACCAGCAGGAGTGGATGACACATAGATACTTCTAACCATTTTTAAAGAAGAAGAAATTTGATATAATTCTGCAAATTTAAAATGATTTACTTTTTTGCTTTGAATGTAACTGATGAATCAATGTGAGAGAGACATCTTTTTGTTTTGTCAGATATCTGGTCACTTATCTACAATAGAGTAATATACGTTATATAGGTAATATGGAGAGTCATTACCACTCAACCAGTTTCGCTTCATTCCTTAAATGCTTTGAACTTTGCTGTTGCATTTTGGAAAAATACATTGGGAACCCCGGGGCATTTGAGTTATGCAACAGCTAATTGGGAATCCTGGAGGATTTTCATTATTTCTACTCTAATAAACCGATTACAAAAACAAATACAATTATTTGGATGCTATTAGGATCAAAATGATGAATGAATGAGATCTGTAAATTTAATCAACAGCTCTTACTGATAAATCATGTTGTAGAGACCTTTAGATTTTACTGATGAAACTAAATAATGTGAATAAAACTTGGACAAAAACGAAAGGAAAGTCTTTTCAAATGAATCCAGATAGAATATATTAACCCCTTCCCTACTGAAAATGGGTAGATATCTAGTTTCTATGCTCATGAACATAGGATTTGATGATCTACTAAACTGCGAGGGGATATCTTTTGCAGGCTATGAGATTTTTTTTAACTTATCTACAAAATTTTGCACTAAATTGTGTATCCAGATATTATGTATCATGAATCATTTGTCCTAGAATCCTATGAAGATTAACAGCTACTAATTACACAAATTTTTCACCATAGAAAGAAAGACAATCACTCCCAATTCCAAGCCATCAATCATATTTTCAACGTCAGTAACTTAAGGGTTACTATCACATCCCTGTCAACGTGGAACATTCCATGTGGGCATTACGTGGCCAACAAAACAAAAATATGTATATATAGAAAATTCGATTGGGGTTGTGAAGTTTCCAACGACCACCAGATAAATTTAAGGCGTCATTTAATGAGCCATCTATCCCACTTACAATCAAGAGACAACCCGAAATAAAGTAGAATGGGCTCGAGTATGGTGGGGATTTTACAGTTACAATTTGACATATTTGTCATAATAGAAATGATTATGAAGTCAAATGCCACATAATTTTCTATATATCATAATTAAATTAAAGCTCCGTAACATCTGTAATACAATCAGTTACATTCAATTTCCTTATTGCAATCATTGACCCTGCTGTTGAAAAACGGTCCTTTAAAATTATTCAAGAAAGTATTGCAATTGACTACCTATGCAACAGAGCATCACTGTTACGTCAAACTATATAAAAAGTCCTGGAACGTAAAACTTATAGTGTTATATACTTGGTAGTTCTGTTTCATTCATGATTTTGTTTGTTGTAGAGCTTTATGGTGCGTCTGTGTATCTTAGGTGTAAGGGGTGTATTTTGCATGGACATTGAAAGACCTATCATGTCAATCAGTGGCATTGATTATGTGTTTCTTGAGCATGGATAAGGGGCTAAGAATCAAGATACACCAAGGAAATTGGTGACATAAATTCTGATGCTGTGATATAGCCAGGGGTGAGATGTCCAATGATATAGAACATAACAGGATGCCTCCTCTTCAAGGTCTGATGGTCATAGCTCTATGCCCAGTGGAACAGTTGAGAAGGACTTTTAGTGGAAGTGGATCACATACTTCTATGCCATTTCAATGTGCACAAAAAAGAATAAGAGGAACATGAAGGGCGCAAGTTGTTTATGAAAAGAACTCAGAAATGTAATACATAAGATGATTGATGTGGCCATGAGGGGTACATACTTGTAGGCATGTTCGATACTAAACAAATGTGGGAAAGTGAGCAGGAGTTCTTAGTGCTCAGAAAATCACATATTGTTCAAAGTTCGAAAAAAAAATATGTTGAGAATGATGATGCAAGGAGATGCAGGAAATTCAAAAGAAAGCTTGGTAAGAAATCTAATAATTTTATAGGTATATCAGGCATTCATCAAATATGCAGCATATAGACTATGTAGTAATAGAAAGAAACAAAAACATAAGGTAACAACCCTTACATTATACTGAATCAGAAAATATTGAGAGAAAAAATTCAATTTCTTTTTGTTTGATATTAACTTTCAGTCTATATTATTGATCTCCAAATCATTATTTCCATCACAATATATAATATTGTATAGCATTACATGCTGCAGAAGTTACATGCTAATTTATCAAGAATTACAAAAAAAACAAAAAACTAACTATAAGAGGACTTTAAAATAGTAGAAAAAAGATTACATACTTATTCTATATAAAGAATGAACAAATTAAAAAAGAAAAAATAAGTAAGAAATGTTGTATGAGGAAACTAATAATAAAAAATAAAATTAGATCATGTAAACCAAAACTGCAATAATGCAAGTAAAATTATTGAGCATACACTCCTTCAATACACCCCTTATGATCAATCAGGATGAGGCCTAACTGATGTCTCAAAGCTACAAAACTATCTATGAGAAGAGATTTGGTGAAGATATTAGCTATTTTCTTAGATATAGGAAAAATTGCAATTCTATTTTTGGAAGAAAATAATGCCAAAGATCTATGTGATTTTATATAACAAGAAATATATGGTTCTTGTTCATTGCAATGGTGCTACTGCTATCATAGTAAATAGTAGTTATATGTTCTTGTAGCAAATGTAGATCCTCCAAGATCCTTCTAATCCATATGGCTTGACAATTTGTTGCTAGAGATCCATGGTTGTTTCTTACTACTCCAAGATACAACTTTAGATATAAGTGAAAAAACATAATGAGATATTGAGTTTCTTTCATCTATTGAACCAACCAAATCAAAGTCTGTCATTTTTTAGTGGAAGAATAATAGATGCCAATTTTTTGTGTACCTCTCACATACCTTAATATTCTTTTAGTAGCACGCCAATGAAATTCATGTGGATCCTATATAAATTGAGGGAGGCTCGTAGAATACATTATATCAAGTCTACTTGTAGTGAGGTACACAAGGCTCCAAAATAGACTTCTATACAATGTAGTGTCCAACTTGGATCTTGTATCTTCCTTGGTAAGAAATTTCTAAGAGAGTTTCAATTACCGTGCATATTTTTATTCTAATTATTTTAGTAAATCTGCTAGATAACTTTTTTGAAAAATGAATATACCTTCTAATTGTCAATGCACTTCCATACCAAGAAAATAATGCATGAGGCCCATATCTAACAATTTCAAAAAACAAAATTCAATTTTTCCAAAAATTGTTTCATTATAGTTTTGATTTATATAACATAAAGGCAAACAATAAGAATTATATTTTAACCATGTTTGACATGCAAGGTTGGATTTGAGTGGCTTTTATTGAAGCCTTTCTTCAAAAACTAACTATCAATCCTTGCATACCAAGCACAAGGGGCCTACTTCAAACCATAGAAGCATTTTTCAATTGTATAAGCCAATTGTGCTTTGCCTATAATTTCATAGCCCATGGGTTATTCCACATAGACTTCCTCATCTATATAAATATCAAGGAAGACTAATTTTACATCCATTTGATATTCAAGCCACTTATATTGTGTAAGAATTTCCAATACAATCTTAGTGGTATCAATTATTTCAATTGGAAAAAATATTTCTAAATAATCTATTCCTAGTTTTTGTGTAAATGCCTTGAAAGCTATTCTTATTTTATTTCATTTCATTGAACCATCTATGTAATATTTAATTTTAATCTATTTGACACCAATCACATGTTTATCTTTTAGAAGATACACTAATTCCCATGTATTATTTTTATTGATTGATTCCATCACTTCATTTATAGCATCAATCCATACTTTCTTTTTCACTAGTTCTTCATACATAGAGCATTCAACTTGAATTTGACAAAGCAAAAAAAATTAATAGTCTATTTCATATTAGTACTCTGGTAAATTTTATTTAAACTTTGTACCATTCATGAAAAGCTTGGACTTGATGCTAGACTTGAACTATCACCTAAATTTTTTCTATCAGGAGAACTTGGAGAACCTAAGCTTAGAGAATTCAAAACTTAGCTAGACTACTAAGATTATACTTCCACTTGAGCTTGTGGGTGGAGAAATACTATCATCTTTTATGTCTACATTACTAGTACCTTTTTTGTACACCTTCCCGACATTGTCATACTCCCTCTTCATTATAAACCACATCCCAACTTATAATCCATTGGTTTGTATAGGATTATGAAATATGCACTCTTTAATTCCATTAGACTATCCTACAAGGATACAAAATCTAGGATTTTGAATCAAAATTCTTCCTCTTTTGAACTAGAATATGTACATATGTTAGACAACCAAATACATGAAAATGAGAAATAGAAGGCATATGACCATTGCACTAATTTTGTGGAGCTTTTATTCAAAATATATTTAGTTGCCACCACTATTTCTACCCAATGACTGTTTGAAAGGTCTTTGACTACATCATGCTTTATGCCATTTTATAATTGTACAATTCTTTCTTTTTGCAATACCATTTTGCAAGGGGTACAAGTTGTAGTAGTAAGCTACATCTTGACACTATAATATTATTAAAATAAATAACTCTTTTGAAGTGAATTCTCCTCGTATTTTTTTTTAATTATTTTAAGATTATAATCACTTTTCTTAGCCATAGCCTTAAAATACTTGAAGTATTCAAAAGATTCAAATTTTAATTAAAAAAATAGATCCATTTGTGGCAAGAAAAATCATCAATAAAAGTAAAAAAAAAAATTCTTATTCAAGGATCACTCTATATCACCATAGATGTAAACATGCATATGCTCAAGCCGAAATTTTTTCTTTCATAATTTGTTCACCAAAAAACTATCTAAATGTTGATTGCCAAGTGCACATCCTAGACATACAAAGTCATGAATAGAAGTAATTTCTCCTTGCCTAATATTTATAGCAAGAGTATATTATCCCATTGCATCCACCTCTTTATCGTTGAACCAAAATTTACTTGACTTCTCACATATTTATCTAACTTAAAAAATGTCATCAGATTTACTTTTCATATGGTTTGAGCAACTACTATCCATAAACCACAAATCTTTATGATATTATTTTGTCAAGTTACATGTGAGAAATGCGAATTACTTTTATCTCCAAAAGACTCTTCAATATAGTTGACTCTTGACAAGTATACAAGTTAAATTTTTTCTTCTTGTACTCAAACTCATAGTGACCATAACATTCATAGTACCTTCACTAGATGCTTCTACAAACCATAAAATTTCTTCCTCTTCTTCTTTTATTTTTCCTTTTTTTTCTTCTTCTTCATCTACCACATCCTCTACTAGTAGAAGGCTCTCCTTGAAATGTATTTGATTAAGAAAGAGTAGTAGTAATTTTTTCTTCAATATTTATAGTAGATAGGAAAGCTTGGACTAGGTTTTCAATAGAACATTACATACGCTCCTCAAAAGACTAAACCTACCAACACTACCACTTTCAACGTGGTTAGATATTTTCTCTTTTTATTGGCAATGACATTGGATCAAATTTTGGAAGAAGAGATTAGAATATTTTCTAAATTTTCCTATTCTATTACAACTTGTTGTTGAATCCTAAGCTAGTTAACAATATCTTAAGCCCTTCTGATAAAATTTTAAATGGACTTACTTATTTTATCATTAAATTTTCAAAATCTCTCAAGTCTTACCCATCTAGCTTTGTCAAATTTTGCAAAGTCTCCTATGCATCCTTTAATTTTTTCGTGCCAACAATATACAAGAAAATTGAAATATCCAATGTAGATTGAATAGTGAATAGAGTTTGATTGTCCTTTATGTGACGTTTCAATTTAGTTTGTTGATTTTTTGTCAAAGTATTAAAATAATTCTATTCTACAAATTCCCAAAGATCATAGAACATAGCATGGTCTTCATTTTGAAGCTTCAATATTCAAAGTTATCTCTTATAAACAAGAAAAGTCAGAATGATAAGTTGTTTCCATTAGCCATTCTATTAAGGTGCCATCTACCTTATAAATCTTATGTCATATTGCATGGTTCCAACATCCTTGGAAAGTGTCTCTAGGCACTCAAGATGTATTGGAAAAATATTTTGTAATATTAACTCTCACCAATGTTTGTAATATATAGTCATAATGGGTGATGGGTCCACTAGCAATGGTAAAGGTGATTTTTGGATATAAATATTTAATATTGTTTTCCCCACATGTGGATGCTTAGAATGGGATAATAAAAGATAAGGAAAAGGAAAAATGAGTGATTGTTGGGATTCTTCAAGTGAGAGATTGAAAGAGGCAACAAGTGTCTCTTGGTATTTTGTCGTTTATTACATTTAACGTAATGTTTATCTCCCAAATTTGGACGCCCAAGTTGGCATACCAAGAGATATTCCAAGTTTGGTTCCAAGTTGGTATTGGAACCAAAACCAATGTCCTTTTGTATTCTGAAGAGATATTCCAATGGTTGGGAGTGTTTGGAATGAAAGACCATCTTTGGGTGCCATGTTTGGTGTATTATATGCATTTACAAGTCTATAAATTTAACCTCTTGGATGTAGAAAATATGAGTAGCAATTGAATGTAGAGTTTCTTTGTAGGAACAAGGATAGGTTGAGGCATAAGGAGGTTGTTCATAGGTGCATAGGTGTGGCTATGGTGGAGGCATAAAGAGTTTGTTCATAGGTGCATAGGTGCGACTATAGTGGAGGCAAAAAGGAGAATGAAAGTTATTGTATTGTAATCCCATTTGTTTGAAGATAATGCATACTCTGCCTCTCTTCTTGGTGGATTTTTTTCCCACAAAGACTTTTCCATGTAAATTTTGTATTATGTGATGCTCTTGTGCTGCTGATTTGTGCCTCATTGTTTCTATCTTATTGTGATGTTATTATTTATATATAGATGTTATAGGTTCAAAAAAGGAAGTGTTTACAAGCATCTTATGTTGGCTGATTTTTGGCATCATAAAGAAGATGGATCTGATCATGGTATTTCTATATTGAAGCAATTTAATTTTCAAACTTTCATGTTGCTGTATTCCAAGCCTTTTATTTCATCTATTGAAGTCATATTTAAATAGAGATTGAATTTCCTAACAATTGTTATAAGAACTTGTTTATTTTTTTATCATTGGTTTCTTAGGGCGGCAATTAGTATATAAGATCAATTCGTAAAGGTACAATAATTAGTCCAGCATTGCCCTTTGATTTATTTTTTATCACTGGTTTCTTAGGGTGGCGAGATCAATTCGTAAAGGTAAAATAATTAGTCGAGCATTGCCCTTTGACATGTCTCAAGGAAATCACACCTCGATCAAGGCTCTAATACCAAATGAAAGAAATGAAAATAGAAGATAATAGTTCATACATTAAACTAAATCAAAAAATTTGAAAAAAACACAAATATTGAAATAAAACACACAAAAAAAATTATTGATATTTTTATTAACTCTATATTCTTCACCTCAGAATAATTAATTTCATCATAATATATAATATTGTAGTGCTGCAGCAATTATATGCTAATTTACTTTAAAATTAAATAAATTAAAAAAAAAACTAATTATAAGAGAACTCAAAAATAGTAGAAAAGATTAAATGTCTATTATAAAAATAATAATAATAAATGTTATATAAAGAAATTAATAATAACACCGTTGAGAATGCGCTCCTTCAATGATCTCGTACCAGCCCCAACCACAGATACTTTATGATAACTTTTGGTATGGTGATGTTCAAGATGTTTATTTAGTATTGGAGGGTGTATGCATCTAAAAATGGTCACATTATAATAAGTCTGGTAATTAATTAAATACAAGTTATTTAATTAATTCTCCTAAAGTCATCTATATATAAATAAATTTAATTATTTATTTATATTGTTCATTTTCTAATTCTTCTACCTTAATTAAATTTAATTATTTGCCATCTCCACATTCCTCTTAATTAAATTAAATAATTATGATTATTTATTTTAATTATCATATTATTCTAAGTTTGAATATTTATATTCAAAATGGAATATTCCTCCTCTTCATCTCATAGTTAAATTAAATATTTTAAATATTTAATTTAATGCCTTCTAAATCTATCTCTCTCACATAATTAAATATTGCTAATTTAATTATGAAAATTTCTAATCTCATCTTCACATATAATTAAGTAAGTTTATTTATTTAATTATGAAATTCATTTCAACTCATCCTTCAAAACAGAAACCTTCCTTTAGATCTGAATGAAAAAAATTGAAAAAGGGAAACCTTCTACTTCTCTCTCTCGACTTTCGAAAATCCTATACAGTTCATCTTACCAGACTGAATCTCAACCGTTGATCTTTTCCAACTAAGCTTTTGCCTTCGAAAATCTATAAATTAAACCTTTCACAAGCCATTTGGATCGAATCTTCAGACATCCTTATGTTGTCAAAATATTCTATCTTTCATCCATCATTCTCCTTCAAACCTTTACTATATCGTTATGCTGCTAAAGTGAACAACCAACATTCCTCCATTATCAACCTTCAAAATCTGGCATCTTAGTGTAGCATACATTTATTTTTAAATCTCATTCTTTAGCTGTCATTTTGTTGAGCTTGGTATGCTGATCTAAGAGCTATCTGGAAAACAACAAAAAGCTAAAGATGGAGGAAGATAAGATGGTTTCGGGAAGCTGCTATTATGGTTTGCGTATATTCTGTTTCTTTTTTTCAGCTTCTTTGATTTAATGTCTTATTAATATGTGTTTGATTTCATTTAAATTGATCCAATATTTCACACACACATAAAATGGCGCCCACCGCGGGGCACTTGCCCCTATTTTAACATCTTTTTGGGTGGTTTTTCTGACAGGTCATGGGTAAAACAACAGATTAGCGCATAAAACATGCTTCAGCACAATTTACAACCAGTCCAGCGCCCGTAATCCATCCTACAGCGCCCATAATTCATCCTGCAGTGCATATAATCCATCCTGCAGCACATATAATCCATCATGCAGCACCCATAATTCATCCTGCAACACATATAATCCATCATGTAGCGCGATTAAGTCATCCTGCAGCGCATACAGGCAGCATTTTCATAGGAAAGCTTAAAATGGTCGTATCTTGGTCATTTTTTGGTCTTTTTTAGAGTTTTTTTTTTTGAAATGGGGTAGAATTTCATAAGCTATCTAAAGGTGTAAGTTTTTATCAAATTTTATAGAGTTACAGCTTTCAAATTCTCACATTTTTGAAAAAAAAATTGCTTATTTTGGGATTTAATCACACTTTTGCTTGCATGCATGTGTTTCTTCTTGTCTTGGTGACTTGTTGGTGAATCATACGGAGTTGGAAAAGTGTTGGAATCAGTCACAACATCAATTTGGAAAGCGAAAATAACCAGGTACACTCGTTTCATCCTTCATCTCTTAATCTTGTTTGTCACACATTTCAATTTGGGGCATAAAATTAATCATTGTTTGCAAACACATTTGGATTTGGGCTCTTAAAAATGAATATTGTCTTTAATCACATATTGAAAATTGGGTCTAAAATTCACCACTATCTTCCATCACATCTTGATTTGGGATCTAAAAAGAACAAGTGTTTGAACTTTTTTTACACACATTTCATTTCTAATATAAGGGAAATTAATCATTGTGAGTGTGAATCAAGTGTGTGTGTGATCACAAACACCTCACTTGGTTTGCTTTTGTCAAACCCTTCATAGGAGGCCTGCTAGGGGATTTCATCACCCTTGGGGACGACCACAATTGAAGTGTGAATTGAAAGACACGCTTGTTTGGGAGTTAAATTTTTTGTCACTCTTGGCTAAGCCCCAAAAAACTTTATACCTTTGGGAAGTGAAGGTGAAGGGTGGGTTACCCCTTTCTCCCGGCTGTGTGGCAAGATTTTTCTTTCAAATCATCCTTAGTCAACCTTGTTCAAACTAGTTTGAAACCTAATTGGCCATACCCACTTGACTAGTTCTAGGACTTGTTGATGTGTCTTCTTCAAGTGTGTGTTTAATAATCACATTCATAATTTCAAATACAAACTAGCTTATGTGTCTTGCGTGTGTGATTCATATGTGTGCATGTGCGATCATTCATTTAAACATTGCCAAATCAAGCTAAACACCAAACACATAAAGACAAGTCACTTTACACGTTCTTCCAACACATTCATATTCAATCAAGTCATCCAATATAATCATTCCACATCATCACCATCACCACTTGTCAAAATGGTCATAATCATAAACAAGCCCAATCCTAATCATAAGCCCAAAATCATAATCCAAGGGGGCTATCCCTCTAGGCCAAATCATGAGACAAAACCTAAGCCCGAGATCATAATTCAGGGAGTCCCTTTCTATAGTTCAAATAATGAAACAAAACCAAAACATAAAATCAGACTTCGAGGGGCTTCTCCTTCCACCTCATACTAATTTTATCCATCCACTTCTTCGTATGTCAATGCCACATCACAACAAACACATGTGAACTTAATTTCTACCTTGCAACAAGGCCAAACTTCCTCAAGTCTTAATGCCACCTTCGACAAGGGGAATACCAATCTAGCACATGCACCCTATAACTTTATCATACCATCATCCAATCAAAATCAAAACCCTAAGCCAACACCTTCCATCCCTACACCTCCAAAGGATGTGACCCAAAGGCTACTAGCAAGGAATCAAACATCGCCATGTCATCCAACTGATATTCTTGAACATACAAAAGAGTCATCAAACATCATGCCAAGTCCTTCAAGCCAACCATGTCATCCACAACCACTTGATCCAATTCAAGAGTCATCCCCTTCCACCTCCATTCAAATAAGTCATGAGATATTTCAAGAGAACAATCCTAAACATGCGGAAACATTACCCCCTCATCCACATAAAGATCAACACCCTCCTAATGATTCCATTCATAACATACTTAATACTATTCATGATCAATCTTCCATCTTTGATCAAGACCCCTTTTATGATCAAGAAGACCATGATGATCCTCTTAGCCAACTTTATGCATTCCATGGTCAAGAGCATTCCACCTCACCCATCCATGATGCACAAACATCCACTTCCCTTGATGAGACATATGCCTCCCAAGCACACATAGAAGATCAAACAAATATCTTGGATCTAAGTGAACGCAATGCTAATCAAGATCCTAATGATCCTCCATCACCCACTATCGACCCCAGTGCAAGTCCTCCATCATATCCTATTGGTTTTTTTACCCTCATTCATGAATGTTCCTCCTTCGAACAAAAACCATTATCTTCCCTTGCGTCATTTTCTACATCTAATAAGGAACTCGTGTCTAGTGTTTCACCTACACCTAGTCCCATAGTCCATTGCAGACTCCAAAACATGAACCACCAAGGTAAAAGTATAGACCTTCATGAACAAGGTATTTTGGAGCCCATCCATGTCAAAGTCCCTCCACGCTCTTATGGCCTTGGACATACACCCCAAGGAAAACAACCTAAAGATGTTGGTACTTCCTCCATGCATCCCAAGTCCACTTTCCATCATAAATCCTATAGTATCCCTAAAACATATGTTGCCATCCCTCCTCCATTATCCTACAAATGTCAAAAGCATGTGACCATACATCTTCCACCATCAACTCTACCACCATTGCTTCCAACTCCCAATATTCCTCCATCTAATCTACCTCCACTTCTCCCAACACCTAATATCCCCATTATCCAATCCCCTTATCCCTCCATCCATAAATACCCTAACATTCCTAATCATGACCAACAAATGCACACATTGTCTAAACATAAAGCTTCCACCCATTCCACTATACCCATGGGATTCAAAATCAAGAATTTCAATGCCTCTACCTATAAAGTAAAAAATCCTAAGGGTTCTCATGCCTTAGGACATCAATACAAAAATTCAAAGCAAAATACATCTAAAAAGCTATACAAGCCCATACCTCCAAAAGTAAAGGCCAAAACTAAAATGGTTTGGGTACCTAAGCAAAAAGAAATCAATTCAAATGAGGCATTCACATCACAAAAATCCCAACTATCCACTTCCATCCCACATTCTCATTCCATTCAAAAATCTAAAATTCCTAAAACCCACAAGCAAAATAAAAATCATAAAAATACTAAGTCTATGTGGGTACCTTAAACATTTCATCCACCACCTCCTAAGCAAACATCTCCATTGCTTCCTACACCCCATCCACATCAAAAGCTTCAACGTTTATCATAGTGTGTGCAACCATTGGTCATGGTTCCCTTCCATTTCACAACAATCCCACATACCTCCATCTCCCCACCCTTCACTCATTATCCTACATATCTCCCCCACCATCTTCCTATGGTCCATGCTTTTGGCTAAACCTCCCCATTCATCTTTTCCATAAGTCCCATATAATACACATCATCTTCCCTACATAATCTGAATCATAATCCATTATTGTCCTCCATCATCCACATCATCATCCACTATTCCCCATCCATTTTTGTATAAACCTTTCATAATCCATCATCTACCTACTCCATCTCACACTCATGTAATTCCTTACCAACATCTATGAGCATAATGACACATGACATGGTCCATGCAATGACATCCATATGTAGTGGGACTACCAACTTTTATGCAACTAGACACTTGAGTCCCTCTTATCCATATTCCCCTTCTCCTATCCAAAAAAAAAAAGAGTAAAGAGAAATCCCTTCGTCCAATGGTGAAAACCTGGTAAATAGGCACCCTAGATAAGTACCATGATGAAAACCTAGCAAATAGGCGTCATGTGTAGGTTGATCTTCTATGTCACTTACACTTGGGGCACAATGTATTATCTATCCAACCTATCAATTTCATGTCATATCATTTCCATCCTACCTACCATCTTTAGCCATCATACCTATCATATCGAGTCTATTCATCCACCCTTCTTCTTTTGATCTTGATTAAGATATAGGGGCAAAATTTTGAAACATGTTTTTTGGGTATCTCTTGATATACCTCATCCTTCCAAATGAGCCTATCATTATCCTATTGCCATAAGCTTTGTCATGAAAAATCCTAAGTCTTGTACCTAGAATGGGGCATGTTATTCCTATGTGACATAGTCTTTGGAAATCACATCCTTGCTCTCTTATGATGCATACATCCATACCATCCATCCATCTATCATGAGCCTTTTTCCCATCACCCACCCTTTCATCCATCAATCCCATTTATCTCCTTGCACCTAGACTTGGTTTTCCCCTTGTCATTGGTATCTAGCACAAAGGCTACTCAAATTTTCATCCTTTGATACCTCCAAAACATTTCAAAAATCCAAAAAAAATTCAAAACATTTCAAAAATATAAAAAATTCAAAACATTTCAAAAATAACAAAAAATATAAATATTTCAAAAAATACAAAAAAATCAAAACATTTCAAAAAGTCCAAAAAAAATTAAAAAAATCAAAACATTTCAAAAAGTCCAAAAAATCAAAACATTTCAAAAATACAAAAAAATCAGATATCCAACAAAATCCAAGCTATAAAATCAAACCACATCACTTCTTCTCATCAATCTAATCATTATCATCAAAATCATTCCAATCTAATCATTCAACCATTCAACCAAATTAATCATCTTCATCAAAACCATTGTATCTAATCAACTCAATCGAATCAATTCAAACAATAATCCAAATGCAAGTCAATCCTTAATCCATACCAATCAATTCAATCAATCTTGTCAAATTATCCAATCACATCCTTTGGTCTTGATCCTAATCTTGTTTTAAACCCAATCAACCAATCAATCAATCAATTATCATCATCTTTGTGTTGCTCTAGGGACATGCCGCTCCCCACAATGACAACACTATCATCATCATCAATCAATCAATCAATCAACGGTTTACAGCTTGACAGGGGCAATTCCTTGTTTGTTTTTGTATCATTTGTGCATGCTTGCTTGCTTGCTTGTGTGTGTTATCATTTTATCTTGCATTTGTTTCAAATCCATATCATTCCAGCTAATATTCATATCTTGTGTATGTTGGAGTAGCTTTTTGCACTATCCTTTGCATCTAAGGTCATATCATACCTTTTGTGCATTAGGATTTTAATGCTCTAAGTCTCCTTCCTCATACATCTAGACAAGGTTGTATTATGCTGGGGCACAAGACACATCATCACCTTGGTCCTTATATCTTGGTGCATAACGTCTAGTGCTATATCAAACATCATGGTTGCTCACCTTCATTGCAGCATAACGTATCATTCCTCTCCTTCATCCACTTTCTATCTTACATCATTCATCTTGTCTATCCTTATCATTTCATTTCGAGAGCCTACTCGTGTTTGTTCAATCCGCCTATCCTCTCGAAGGGGCATCATCATTTCATCATTCCATCATCCTATCTTTATATCATTATCCATTCTCCTCTATCCATACCTTAACTTCTTTGAAATGATGTTACTCGACACAAATCTCATCATCTCGAACATCATCTCAAAGAGGGGCAAAATGTATGCATCTAAAAATTGTCACATTATAATAAGTCTAGTAATTAATTAAATACAAGTTATTTAATTAATTCTCCTAAGTCATCTACATATAAATAAATTTAATTATTTATTTATATTGTTCATTTTCTAATTCTTCTACCTTAATTAAATAAATAATTTTATTTAATTATTTGCCATCTCCACATTCCTCTTAATTAAATTAAATAATTATGATTATTTATTTTAATTATCATATTATTCTAAATTTGAATATTTATATTCAAAATGGAATATTCCTCCTCTTCATCTCATAGTTAAATTAAATATTTTAAATATTTAATTTAATACCTTCTAAATCTATCTCTCTCACATAATTAAATATTGCTAATTTAATTATGAAAATTTCTAATCTCATCTTCACATATAATTAAGTTTATTTATTTAATTATGAAATTCATTTCAACTCATCCTTCAAAACAGAAACCTTCCTTTAGATCTAAATGAAAAAAATTGAAAAAGGGAAACCTTCTACTTTTCTCTCTCGACTTTCAAAAATCCTATACCGTTCATCTTACCAGACTGAATCTCAACCATTGATCTTTTCCAACTAAGCTTTTGCCTTCGAAAATCTATAAATTAAACCTTTCACAAGTCATTTGGATCGAATCTTCAGACATCCTTATGCTATCAAAATATTCTATCTTTCATCCATCATTCTCCTTCAAACCTTTACCATATCGTTATGCTGCTAAAGTGAACAACCAACATTCCTCCATTATCAACCTTCAAAATCTGGCATCTTAGTATAGCATGCATTTATTTTTAAATCTCGTTCTTTAGCTATCATTTTGTTGAGCTTGGTCTGCTGATCTGAGAGCTATCTGGAAGATAAGACAGTTTCGGGAAGCTGCTGTTATGGTTTGCGTTTATTCTGTTTTTTTTTTTCAGCTTCTTTGATTTAATATCTTATTAATATATGTTTGATTTCATTTAAATTGATCCAATATTTCACACACACAGAGGGCAATGCAAAAGAAGCATGAGATGCCCTTTTTAAAATTGACCAAGTTGTTCGGATTTTGTTTCAGCTGAATTTTGATTTGTTATCTCTACTGTAATGTTTATGTGATTGTAACTTGTTGGAGAGGGACAGTTTTATACAGCGACTTCTTGCAGTTCTATAACTGCATCTTTTTCTTTGTAATTGCTTTCTTTCAATATATATTAAAAAAAAAGCAAGAGATGCCCTGTATATCCTAACCGAATATGTAACTTAGCACTGATGAGTTTGCCGATACACAAACAGGGGAAGAGCAAAATATCGTTTCCTATTAGATTTTCAAAGTCTAGTCACAGACAGCCATGAAACTCACTAGTGAAATCTGCACATGTTATACACAGACCCTGTTTCGAAAAGAATATGAATGCACTTCATTTAACGCTTTGCTAAGAACTAGGTATGCCCAAAATCTCTACTTCAGCATTTTATATCATTTCGGACAGTTTCAGAAAGAACTAGTTCCATTGACAACAGAAATCATTACAGAAAAGCCAGAAGAAAACACACACGCCAGACCAGTTTCGCCACTTCCAACCAGAATGTTTCTCTACCTCTGTTTTCTATTGCCCTCCTTTTGTTACGCTGCCCCGAACTGCTGCCCTCGACTGTTTCACATTCCAGCGAAATCTGTCCACACATCGCCTATAAACATCCCGTCTGCTTGCAGGGACTGCTGTCTGTAAATCCAACGGCAACGTAAATAAAAACCCTAAATCCATACGAGTAATCATACCCATTTTTGGAAACAGAGAAATTTCGGGAACACAAGCCAGCTCAGCAAAATAGCAGCTGGCATTAACTCTAGAGCAGAAAACCTGCGCCTTCTCTGCCCTCCTGAAACTAGAAACCTTTTCTGACATTCTACCGCCGTAAAAGTAGACAAATAACCGGTCATCCCCAAATCTTAAATTTAAAAATATAGACTATATTTAATCACATTTAATATATCTGTTAAATCACACTCAACATATCTATAGTAATGTCTCGTGCAAGATGCACATTTCCAAACATGTTATCTAATTAAGAATCTTTGGATCTATTTATTTCAATTTTTAGATCTAAGTATCTGTTTGATATTGCAGAGAATTATTCAACATCTCCAATTTTAACACTAACAGTGCAGATTAGTAGAAGTAAAAGCTAATTTCTGATCAGCAGAGTAAAACATTTAATCACTAATTAAAATCTACATGAATGGCCTGAATTGATATATTTACCTAGAAGCCCATTTAATCCCCACCTCAAGTGTATGTATTACATCTGCGGATCTACACAGCTACACTACATTTCACCTCAATTCCTGATCTTCCTAAAAACCCAAAATATTTAGGTTTCTAAAAACCTCAATTCCAAGCGACAAGTATTGAAAACCTTTGATTTGTAAGACTTCTGTATAACATAATTGTTGAAGCTTAAAAAATACTTGTAAGTTGAAATACATTCATAGACAAGGACAACTAAATCCATAAATATAAACAATGTTGGATACTAGATACCAAAGAAAAACACATGAATGTGACATGTATTTTGTAGTTATTAAATCTTACCTCGATAGATTCTCCATTGCTTTTGTGCACACCAACTTCCCAGACCTCTCCGTCATCATAAGGGCCTCCATTCTTACCCCACAATCCAGCAGATGCACCACTTTCTTTGCCACTATATCGAATCTCCACCACTTTGGTATTGAACTGAATGCAATCCAGCAGCCCAAAATGGTTCGCATAACTGTTAAAGTAATCCATAACCTGGGAGTGATTGGGTAAAAGGGCAGTCACATGGCTTGGCCATAGAAAATCAGTGAATTGGTAGGCAGGACGAGGGGTCTGCAGCTTTGTTGATGCAAATGTTTCTCTCCACACTCCTCCTATTCCTTGTTTGGCTTCAAATACAATGGGTTTCAGGCCTATACTCAGTAAATATTTAGTTGCAAGAATCCCACTCAATCCTGCTCCCACAATACCCACTTTCTTTTGCCTATAGCCATTAGAACTCTCTGCTTCCTGCAACAAACCCCCTTTGCAACTAGCCATGACCGTAAGCTATCAGAGAAAACCTGAGAAACTTGTTATATAGCTGGAGTGCTGCTAGAAAACTCTTCCTCACTATTTCAGATAAACCATTATTTAAACTGAATGAATGACTAAAAATGAAATAATGGTTATGATTGAATACATCAGCGTCTACACCCACTTTCAATTGACTTGCTTGCTCTGAGATTCTAAAACTAAAACAGATATCACCACGATGTCATGTTGATCTTCAGCACATGCATTTTGAAATAAAAAATTTATTTAATATTATAATTCATATCGGCTGCTTAATATCATTGATATTATAATCGATGTTCAGTTATTAACATGAGCCACATGCCATCTATAGATAACAACTCCAACACGGCACCATATGTTACTGTATTCACTGTTATTGTCGACAATGGAAACGTGGAAAGATAATGCTAAATCCTTGGAACGTGGGAAGATATTATGTATCCACGACCTTAATCTACTGTTCTGACATGCCTTGCACTTTTAGTATTTGACCTCTTGTTCCAACCTTTAAAATAATTCAAAGCATGCAATAATTATATCTATAATTTTTTTTTTTTTTAATGGATTAAAAAGTTATTACAGAGTTCTGCTGATAAGCAGCTTCCTCAGAAACAGGAAAAAGTTACAATGCAACTTTCATATTAAATTTTCCTCTGTAATTTTCCATGAATGCACACTGTTATGCAGTCTCGATCTCTAAGATTAAACAGAAAGATCTGGCCTTTTGTCTATACACTGAATATATTTGATATGTACATCTAGAGATGACAAAGGAATCCAAATATTTGTTCACGGGAATTTAATGCACTTTGATGTAACATTCACTGTGCCCCACATTACTTAGGGGAGAGAGTCTGATAGTGGAGTGGGGTTTGGATAGTGGGGAATGAAGTTGACTTGTCTTGAGTTATGAAAGCAACTTGTTCAGATACAGTGTTATGGAGGGGGTAATGTTCCTTACATCAAATTTGTATTTTATAATTATTTAAGTAATATGTAACAAACTTGCATTTCGGAACTATGTAAACAAGTGTCAGGTAGAGGCTAGTACTTGTCTTTATAGTATTTTAAATTTAATAAAATAAATGTAAGTTTTGTTAATGCAATAAAATTAAATGTTAATTTTGTTAATTATAGTATTAATATAATATTACAAATATATTAATGTTAATTTTTATTAAAATTATATAAATAATTAATCATTATAATGTAAATTGTATGACAATGTGTGTCTATATTATAACTTAATGGAATAAAAGGTAGTTATTTATATTTATATTAATAATTATTAATTTTATCTTAATTATATTATATAAAAATCAATTATATATTAAAATTTTAAATAATATAAAGATATTATAAATATAAAAAAAATTAAAAAATCAAATGATAGTATAATATAATTAAAAGAAAAAATGATAATTATATAAATATAAAATTTATGAAATAATATTATAGTTATTAATGATAAATTTATAATATAATATGTAAATTTAATTATATTATATTATATAATTTTATAATATATTAATTATTATATGATAAATATAATATTAGTTAAGTACAATATTACATAAATCATTATAATATCATATTATACTTATTATTTTTATTTTTCTATTGATTAAATTATTTATATTTATATTATTATAATATATTAATATTATATAACTATATTATTATCAACATAGTTAACAACTCCAAGAAAAAATGTTTAAAAAATCTCGCTTTGAAAGCCCTTCCCCATGGTACATCACCTGTGATGGTTACAGGAGAAAAGGGTAAGGATAAAAAACATGTTGCTCCTACCCCGAGACCGAAGGCCAAAGCTTCTAAGAAAACAAAATTCTGCCTCCACCAAATTGATTATGATATCGAAATCACTGAAGAAGCTAATACCCCCCACAAATCCAATAGATTGGTCTTTAAGTAGGATAAAGTGGGAAGTCTCAAGGAGGCTTTAGATTCAGATAATGGTAATGGGAGTGACATCAAAGATCTCGAGGAATAGGTGGCGGGAGGGGAGGACCAGTTTGTCTCGACGAGTAATGCCTCCCACTTGTTTGAAAGTTTGAAGAAGGGCTCTGCCATTGAACCTCGGGCCTCTAATACGGCTGAGGGAAATGCCCCCTTGAAAGAAGATTATAATAAAAAGGATAAGGCAGGGGATGAAATGGACAAGCTGAAAAGGGAGAATCGAGAGATTGGAAAAAAAGGTTTAGGAAGTGTCACACTTTGCCCTAAAGGTCATGCACAAGTCGGCTACAAGTCTTTATCTATTGCAGAAGGACAAGTTCATGGACGATGGTGAGGAGGACGCTAGCTTTAAGGAACTGCTTAAGTTCCTCTCGGCGGATTAGGCGACTGCTATTAAGGACAAACCATGCATGGAAGAAAAGAATTAGGTTTTTGGTTCTTTAATTTTTTTGATAGTTTATCTATGACTATTAGTATGTCTATGTTGTTTTATGGCTGGTTTGACCCCTGGGGGTCTATGGACTCAACTGCTCAGTATCATGCTTGCATGATGGACTCTTTTTATTATTTAGTCTTTAGTGTTGTTTTGGAGTTTTTGATATGATTTGTTGGGGGTGATGGCTTGGTTTTCTCTGTTGTTACTATGTTGTTAATGTGTTTGCTTTGGATGGCCTTGGTTGCCTTGTTGTGATGGGACAACACCCTTGTTTTTGCTACTTTTTATATCAAAAACATAGTTAACAACTTTAATTTTTTAAAACTATCACAATGTTGATATGCTACATAAAATCATAATTTTAAAAGACCGAAATGCCGAAGGAAAAAACATGAGAAGACAACGGAAAGGAGAAAGAACGAAGGCGGCAAAAAACATGGTGAACGAAAATAGAGGGAGCGGCGGTAAATATTTAATAGTTAAAGATGGTAAATCAGTTGGAGTATGTTCAAATAGGTAATGCCTTTGATATAAATATAGTAAATTTGGTTTTTTAAATATAGGCAAAATAATAGTTTAGTTTTAGGAAAAATAATAGTTCAATGTTCTTAAAAATGGGCAAAATAATAGGTCATTTTCATTTTTCCTAAAAATCCATCAATAACACACAAAACTTCCTACCCAATCATATTGATGAGAAATAACTTTTATAATTTATAAAATTAAATAATTTGCAATTTCACTTTACAAAATCAAATTTTATTTAAAAAAAATAAAAATTATTGCTTTTAATTGGTTGAAAGCTAATTTATTAATAACTAATTAATTAAGAAAAAAAAAACTCATTCCAATAGTATTACCTAACGGCAAGTACTAATAATAGATAATATTATAGTAGTATTATCACCTCTATTATTAATTACCAGTGGCTCTAGTTGCAAATTGCAATACTTGTTTTATATAAATATAATATTGCAACTTTGCTTTTATGCTTTCAATATGCCATTAGTTATTTTGAGTTGCTTCTTATGTTACATTTATATTACTTATTCTCTAATAATTGGTTACATAGAGGTCTACAAATAGTCAAGAGTTGTTACTACTAATTAAGGTTACCTATATTTGTTGTTTTATAAAAATATGATATTATTGTCTTACATTCCTATTAGGAGCCGGCTAACTCCTAGACAAAACGCACTTATGTACATACAAAAATGCATGAAAATATGCATAAAAACATACATAGCAGCATACATAGATGATAAAAACATACATAGCAACATACATAGATGATGGGATGACGTAATGCGGGGCCCGCCAACAGAGGAGGTGGAACAAAGGGCCGGTAACAAGCACCGTTAGTTTTAAATTTTGCATTTTGCTACTTTCTGAGTTTTGAAAACGACCGACGGTAGTTTTAGACCATTTGCCCGCGTACTTCCGGTATGCTCCAAAAAAGGAGCTTTCGAACAAGGTATGGAGCTTTCAAACAGGGTATGGGCGTCCATCTAAGCACAATTACTCTGAGATATCAGAGTTGGAAATGCTCTGGTAGACATGTATATGAGCTTTGGAAGCATGCTGCAAGGAAGACAATGGGAGCTTCAGAACAGGATATGGGCATCCATCAAACCATAATGAAGCGGGGTTTATTGCAAGTATTACTGTTGAAAATACTTTGGTAAACATGTATGCAAAATTTGAAGCATAGACAAGGCATGTGAACTGTTTGACAGGATGCTTAAAACAAATGTGGTTTGCCATGATTGCTGGATATGCACAGAAGAGGATTCAAAATCTTCCAAGCAAATGTGATTGGCATGTGTAAAGGGAACCTCTTCTCTCATGGCACCTTTAGAGGGAACCTGGAAGCTGCTAGAGATGGTGGTATTCATCTGAAAAAGTGGTGAATTCTTCCTATAGATATGCAAGGGGCATTGGGTTTACCACTACCAATAATGTTGAATCTAAATTCCTCAAGTTGGGCTTAAGCTAGCCAAGGCAAATAGAATAAACTCTCTAAAAGTTTATGGGGAATGAAAATTTATAGTTAAAGCCGTGAACAAAGGATACTTCAAATCAGTTGAGATATCTTACACTATCAAAGCCATTCTTCTTATTATCAAGCATTTCTGGAAGGTGAATATTCAGTAGAAAATATAAGAAGCAAACAACATGATGAAAATCTGGTGAAGTTTGTATCTAGCTTTGGAACGATGTATGGACATACATCAAAGCATAAACGGTAGAGGAATTTTGTCATGTAGTCTATCAACTAGTTGGTAAACATGTATGTAAAATGTGGTTACACATATTTTAAAACTTCAATATTCAACTTTGAAAGCAATTTTCATATCATATTCAACTTTATAATTCTTTTCTTTGGATTAATTGTAAGAATGAAACATCATGAATCAATTTAAGGGATAATGAGAGAGGTTAAAATAAAACACTCAATTCATTTCTTTTATGTCAAGGTTTCTTTCAACTTTCTAACCACACTTTTAAATCATTGTTCATAATATTTTATTGATTCCTCCTTAGTTTATATGATATTCCATATTTTATTTGTTTTTTGCTCATACATTAAGTGAATGGAAATGGGTTAGGGATCATTAGTGTGGTGTGTCTAATGCTAGAAGAAAAAAATAGCAAGGGAGAAAAGATGGAAGACTTTCAAGGTTTAGTTGGTTTCACTCACAACCCATTGTGTTTTCCAACTTGTGATGATTTTGTGCATCTTTTTCCATCATATGAGGAAATCGAAGCACAATTTTTACTGTAAGTAATAGTTATGGTAAATTTTGAAAGTTCCTTTCGTTACATTTGTACTCTCTAAATAAGAAAAAGGTTTTCATTAAAACAAATGTAGGTTAGAAAACACTGGGTGTTATGAAACCTGCAACCCACATATTACTATAAAACCCTCTACACATAACAACCCAATTAGTTAGTCACCCCTTAGGTCAATTTGATTAGTTTTATGTATCCCCCACCTAGAAATCCTCCCCAAGCTCTCCACCCTTCAACTTAGAACAAGAAGAATGCAATCACTCAAAATATGTTGTGTTTTCCAACCTGTAATTATTTATCTATCTCTCAACTTCTCAAGAGTAGGAAGAATCTCTTCAGTTAATACATTATCTATCTCATTCACTTTGGTCTACTTCTTTTCAAGTGTTTTTGGTCTACTTCTTTTCAAGATTTTTTGTAATAGTTTGCCTTATTTTAACAATATAATTCAACCCTATATTCCCCCTATAAATGAGCCACCCCTTATTGACATAAATTCTCACCATTTCATTGCTCCACCTTCTTTACTCACTACCCCTTTGGTGCCATTTCCTTTTTGAAAATAATAACTTCTATTTCTTTCAAGCCCCTATCAAGTAGCCAACCTCCTTCAATTTCATGCAAACATAACCAATGATCCTATCAAGTAATCGGTGACCTCCCTAAACATGTCCTATCCATTCTTTTAGAATCTCAATTGATCATTCTACTTCCCGATGCAAATAAGAAAGGTCCTAAGCATTGTAATTCAATACCTCTCTCTTGTGTATATCATTAAGTGCTAGTTCATTTTGCTAATCAATGTAAAGCACTAAAACATTAATACAACACCTAATTGATATAGGTGCCATCACTATCTCCTAATAATGTACCCTTGCCTTGTTCATATGATGATGACATTAATTTGGTAGATGAACCCAAAAAATTTGTGGCACATCTTTTGTCAATAATACAAATTTTATTGCCTACCTATTACATAGACTTTGTGTTAGTATAAACATCTTATTAATACATGATTTATAACCATCAAGGCATGTTTTAAGTGTATGTTTGTATATTTTGAGGATGATGCATAAAATTAAGAATTACCGCTATCTTGTGAATCAAACATTTTAGAAATTCAATTTCTTCTTTGTAATACTTTGGATACTAGTGCATGACATTGAGACTATCTCTCTTTTTTTCACCCATGGTTTCATGTTTCTTTGTATGCTGATATAGGACAACAAGATTACTTACACCATAGCATTTTATGCTCTAAGTCGTATTTATCCATTATCACCCATGTGTTTTCTTCTTTATGTTATGAAATTGTATTTTGGCATATCTTTCTTTACTTGTTACTTGTCATTTAGTAGTAGCACAATTTCAAGTGCAATTATATCCTAGGTCAAGGAGAACAAGATCCCCCATTTTGGAAACTAGAACCTACATCCTTATGATATGAAACATGAAGAAATGATTTGATTTTCCTTGTTGTTATCTAGTTTCACTTGTTATTTCTATGTTATGTGCTTAAGTCTCTACTTGAATGACAAGAATCAACATTGAATTTAATTAAATAATTTACCTAGAATAGGAAGATTCAATGAATGACAATCCATTTTATTTAGAAAGACAAAAGATAAATTTTATGCATCTCATTTCCAATCTTATGAGTAAAAAAATGTACTTCACAATGACTACTAAGAGGCTTCTAGAGGTATACCACATGTGTAGACCTATTAGGATTGGAATGTGTGCTAGAAATTAGAAACTAGAAATTATTCAATGGTAGGAAATATAAGATGTCTAGAAACACTTTGTAGCATGTTGTAGACACACTAATTCCACCATATTTGATCTTTAATCCTACATATTTCATCCTAGCCAATTTCCTCTAACATCACCATGTTGACTAATTAATTTAATCACTTAATTAATTGCACCATGTCATAATTAATTACATATAGCTTTGAAGTTGCAGAAGGAAATAACTAACAGGGGACAGTGTGTTTTCCAACATTGGAAATAATGTGCATTTTTTTATTCCAGTCAAATGAAGAAAGTGAAATGTCATATTTACTATACCAAAGAGTTCTTCTAAAATTTGAAGGTGGACTTCATTACATTCTTGATGTGTATGAAATAAAAACTTTTCATTAGGAAAAAACTGACAGGGAACAATGTGTTTTCCAACATTGCAAATAATGTGAGCATTTTATTGTTCCAATCACATGAAGAAAGCAAAATGCTATTTTTATTGTACCAAAGAGTTGTTCTAAAATTGAAGTTATACTTCATTACATTTTTGGTACATATGAAACATATACTTTTCATATAAGGAAATAACTGACAGGGGACAGTTAACTTCACCAACACTGTAAATAATGTGAGCATTTTTTTGTTCCAATCAGATGAAGAAAGTGAAATTCCATTTTTACTGTACCAAATATTTGTTCTAAAATTTGAAGGTGGATTTCATTACATTCTTGGTGCATATGAAACAAAATCTTTTCATAATGAAATAACTAACAGGAGATAGTGTGTTTTTCAACACTGCAAATAATGTGAGCGTTTTTTTGTTCCAACCAGATGAAGAAAGTGAAATGTCATTTTTTTGTTCCAGACTACTTCATTACATTGTTGATGCATACAAAACAAAAAAAAATCATAAGGAAATAACTAACAGGGGACAGTGTGTTTTCCAACACTGCAAACAATGTGAGCATTTTTTTGTTCCAATCAGATGAAGAAAGTGAAATGTCATTTTTACTGTACCAAAGAGTTCTTTAAAAATTTGAATGTGGACTTCATTACATTGTTGGTGCATACAAAAAAAAAACTTTTCATAAGGAAATAACTGATAGGGGACAATTTGTTTTCTAGTACTGCAAATAATGTGAGCATTTTTTTGTTCCAATCAGATAAAGAAAGTGAAATGTAATTTTTACTGTATCGAAGAGTTGTTCTAAAATTTGAATGTGGACTTCATTACATTGTTTGTGTGTAAAAAACAAAAAAAAATCATAAGGAAATAACTGACAGGGGACAGTGTGTTTTCCAGGGCTGCAAATAATGTGAGCATTTTTTTGTTCCAATTAGATGAAGAAAGTGAAAGTGACCTGAGGGGTGACTAACCAATTGAGTTGTTACATGTAGAGGGTTTTACAATAGTATGTGGGTTGCAAGTTTCATAACACCTAGTGTTTTCCAACATGCAATGATAGTAATGAAAACCTTTTCTTAATTAGAGAGTATGAATGTAATGAAAGGAATCTTAAAAATGAACCTTATTTTATTTTAATGATAAAATCTTCTTGTTATATTTTACTTTGCATTTGTACTCTCTAAATAAGAAAATATTTTCATTACAACAATTGCAGGTTGGAAAACACTGGGTGTTATGAAACCTGCAAGCCACATATTACTATAAACCCTCTACATGTAACAACCCAATTGTTTAGTCACCTCTTAGGTCAATTTGATTAGTTTTATGTATACCCCACCTAGAAATCCTCCCCAAGATATCCACCCTTGAGCTTAAAACAAGCAAAATATAATCACTCACATCCCACTATGTTTTTCAACCTATGATTATTTTGTGCATTTCTTTTTCCATCATATGAGAAAATTTTACTCTAAGTAACAACTATGGTAAATTTTGAAAATTCCTTTCATTACATTTGTACAATCTAAATAAGAATTTTTTTTCATTAAAACAATTGTAGGTTGGAAAACACTGGGTGTTATGAAACCTGCAACCCACATATTGTTGTAAAACCCTCTACACATAACAACTCAATTGGTTAGTCACCACTCATTTCAATTTGATAAGTTTTATGTATCTCCCACCTTGAAATCCTCTCAAAGCTCTCTAGATACCTTAAGCTTAGAATAAAAAAAATGCAATCACTCACAACCCACTGTGTTTTCCAACCTATAATTATTTATTTATCTCTCAACTTCTCAAGAGTGGGAAGAACCTTTTCAGTCAATACATTGTCTATCTCATTCACTTTGGTCTACTTATTTTCAAGTGTTTTTGGGTCCCTATATCCCACAATCCATTTTGGGTCCCTATGTCCCACAATCCACCAACATATCTCCCTCTCCTACTAAGTCCATTTTGGTTCCTTCTATCCCTCCCTCCCTACCACTCCCTATCTCCCCCCATCCACCCCTCTCTCTCTCTCTCCCTATAGTATGTTTCTTTTTGTCCATCATAGTGTAAGTATTCTCTTTATACAAATGTATGGATTTATTGATTTGGATATTATAAAGATACTTATATAATTTAGTCTTGTATATATTTCTAAAGATACTTCTCCTTTGTCCTAGTTCTTTATCGATACCATCATTATTTTAAAAAACTCTTCATAAACAATGATACACACAACACCTCTCTCTACCTCTCCCACCTTAAATAGATCTCTCTCTACCTACCTCTCTCTATTATGTTCACCTTACCTCCCTCTACCCAGCTCTCCTTATCTCCCTTCTTCCCTCTCTCTCTCTCCCTCCTTCCCACACAACCTCTCTCCACCTACCCTTCCCTCCCTCCCTCCCTACTTCCCTCCCTACTTCCCTCCCCCCCTCTCTCTCCACCTATAGCATCATCTATTTTTATTATATTTTTTTCATGGAATTCTTAAGTTCACGAATATTTGAATTCATTTGTTCAACTCCACTTCTAGCATCACTCTCTCATATTTCATTGATGCAACCAATGATTTCATGAAATTCTCACCTCCCTTAAAAAATAAAGGCTAGGTACAAGGTTCTAGTACATGTTATTTAACTCAAATAATGTAAGTTATTGGGTTGATAGAACTAACTAATATATATGTACTCATCATGTTTGAAGGTACTCTCATTGGTCCTCATATCCTACCTATATACATGTGCTCCTTGGGATTGCCAAATATGAAATATATTTTCAATTTTATAATTAAGTTGGTTTTATTTTGTGTCAAAGAAAAATATGAAGATCCATACCACTCCATCCAAACTCATGGGATAAACTTACAAATTTATGTAAATTTCAAATATTGGAGATATAATTAGATCTTTCAGTTTTTATAAATTACCACAAATATGTTACAACCAATAGGGTAGAATTAGAATTTTAATCCTAAAAAAAATGTGGGGATTATGGGATGAGGGGATGAGGTTGTAGGATGGAGTGACAGATAATAAAAGATATGAAAAATAAGTTTGAATATTAGGAAAAGGAATACTGGGGGGTATTAATAGGTAAGAGTAGTGGGGATGATGAAAAATATCTTGATGATCAACTTGTAGATTAATAGATTTGTATTAGCCTAAAATGAACCTAATGTATTAATGCAATGATGATGGATGTTAGGTTTACAATTTAGGTTTTAGGGTTTATGGTTTATGGTTTAGGAATCTGATCTAAAAACACTTGAAAATAGTCAAACCAAAGTGAATAAGATAGATAATATATTGACTGAAGAGATTCTTTCCGCTCTTGAGAAGTTGAGGAAGGTGTGTGTGTAGTATGTGAAATAGGAAAATAGCAATGCAGAAGTGGATAAATTCAAGATACTAGTATTCCTTGTTGAATTAGTAATTCTCCTCCCACCCTACCACTACCTATCTCCCTCCATCCCTCCCTCTCTCCCTCACATGCACACAACCTCTCCACCTAGCCCTCCCTCTCTCCCTAAATCTCTCTATACCTATCTCTTTTAAATGTGGTGATGATGTTGACTAATGGAATAAAAGAAAATTTTCACTTGTATAATGGTGTTTAGAGATAAGGTGGATGGTCCTCATATCCTACCCATCTACATGTGCTCCTTGGGATTTCCAAATATGAAAGATATATTTTCAAATTTTTGATTCAATTGAGTTTATTTTGTATCAAAGAAAGATATGAAGATCCCTATCACTCCATCCAAACTCATGGGATAAACTTATAAATTTATGTAAATTTCAAATATTGGAGTATTAGGGTAGAATTATAATTTTAATCCTAAAATAATATATTAAGAACCTTTGATATAAACATGATGAAAAACCATTAAATGACAATTATAATATATGCATGTTTAGTATGTGTAATGGGAAAATGGCAATGTAGAAGTGGATAAATTCAAGAGGTTTTCTATTGCATATGAATTTGTGCAAGAAAAGAAAGTCAGAGACCTCTCTCTACAAAATAATATCTTATAGCTCCTAGATATTTCATCTCAAACCTATAATCCAACTAAACCTTGAGTTCTCCAATCAACACTTCATTAGTCCTAATGATTAACATATCATCAACATGTAAAACTATGATATCATGGTATCTTAACTTCATTGTGTTAGTTTCCCTAAATCCATCCTCTTGCATCCCCTTAAGTCATTATCTTAACAATATATAATTCAACCTTATATTCAACCATAAACAAGTCAACCCTATTGACATAAATCCTCACTATTTCATTGCTCCACCTTTACTCACTACCCCTTTGGTACCATTTCATTTTTGAAAATAATTTCTATTTCTTGCAAGCCCCTATCAAGTACATATGAAAAATATATTTCAGCGAGGATTTCTATTTCTTGCAAGCCCCTATCAAGTACATATGAAAAATATATTTTAGCGAGGATTTTTATTTCTTGCAAGCCCCTATCAAATCTAAGCACAAAAAAAGAGAATCAATTGGGTGGAGACATGAAAGTATTATCTAAAAAGGTACACAAGTATTGTAAAGAACTTGTTAAAAGAAACATCTACATTCTCTAATCGTAAAGACACTCTCAAAGCTGAGAAAAAAGTGGCTACAAAGCTACATAAAAGTATTCAAGACATTGAAAAATCTATCCAAGAAAGGGATGTTTCTATTGAGTGAAGCCACAATAGTGGTTTACAATTCAAGTGAGGAAGGAAAACTCACGAAAAATGACCCCAAAGCAAAAAAAGTGATTTTGGGGGTTCGTACGAACCTATTGGTTCAACCGAACGCATTAGGGGTTCGCTTGAACTAGTGTTCGAGTGAACCCCTTTAAATTTTGGCCGCCAAAAAACCAAAAAAATGCATAGTAAAGGGGTTCAAGCAAACCCCCTTGAAAAGGTTCGCTTGAACCCCTAAGGGTTCATTCGAACCCCCCTTGCCCCTCATCCCCCTCTTGAGACACAAAAAAGTCTATTTTTTTATGCTTCAGAGCTCAGGTTGAGGATGAAAATGGAGAAGTCTTCAAAAACCCTTTTGGAATCAGATAGTCCCTCGGAATGAGCTTCATCCAACTAATATAATTTTATATGTTTTTATTTCATAGTGTATCGGTTTTTCAGCTTTATTAAACATAGGCCTTCACCAAAATGAAGGTCTATGTTCTCGGGTACATGTGGAAAAAAATAGTAGATTTACACGCACTGAAAAAAATATGAGTGCACCAGATATTGAAGTCTGTGATCCAACAAAAGAAAAAAAATTGAATTTTGATATATACAAAAAAAGTTATGCGTTATGCGATCGAGCTATGTATGAATTGTAATTGTTTTGACTTCAAAACTTGATTAAACAAAAAATATCTTAATAAAACTATCTAACCAAGTGGAAGCACTTATATATTGAAGTTACAAATCTAAATTCAAAAGAATTAGAATTTTATCCTTCATGGAAAAAAATTATGCATTATACGGTGTGTCACTTTTTAAAAATGTTGTTTTTGAAAAAAACCAGTTTTCGTGGGAGATGGAAAAAAAAGTGCAATCTAATTCCAAAATTTTTGAAAAAAATATTTTTAAAATCTATAGAAAAAATGTGATGAGACTCTAAATTTCATCATCTTCAAATTCCTCACGGTTTAGCCGCTATAGGTGCCCGAATGTGAAGATTTAGTTAAAAATAATAATTTCAGTGTCTAGTTTGGCCAAAAATTATAAACCACTATTGTGGGATCACCCTATCCTAAGGGTTGATGAGGGAGTAGCTGATCTAAAGATTCAAGTAAAATATATGAAAAAAGAGTTAGAAGACCATGACAATGAATAGTAGGGGGTGTTAACGGGTAAGAGCAATGGAGTGAGGAAAAATGTGTGTTGCATCTTTTCCTCACTCTATACCTACCTCTCCCTCTATTCCTTCAACCTTACCTCTCTCTACCTACCTCTCCATGTCTCCCTTATTTCATCTCTCTCCCTTTATCCCTCCCATGCTACCTCACTATGCCTCTCCCTCCTCCCATTCCTCTATAATTCTCTCTATCACTCATCTCTCATCATCCCTCCTAACCTTCCTCTCCCTCCCTTTGTCCATCTTTCATCTCTCTCATCTTTGCACATACTTGCACATGCACCTTCTGCAACTTCTCAAGAGAAAGAAGAATCTCTTCAGTTAATACATTATATATCTCATTGACTTTGGTCTGCTTCTTTTCAAGTGTTTTTAGAGAAGATTCATTTTTCATTTCATACATTCTAGTACTTGTTGCCTCTAGTTCTACATTTCCATTTACCCATTACACATAGTGCACATGCTCCTTCCTCAACTTCTCAAGAGTAGGAATAATCTCTTCAGTCAATACATTATCTATCTCATTCACTTTGGTCTTCTTCTTTTCAAGTGCTTTTAGAGTAGATTATGTTTTCATTTCATACATTATTGTACTTGCTATGAAGGATACCCTATGAAATCCCTACTAATTATATGAAGCAATTTCTTTAATTAAGCAACACACACTTTGGTCTTCTTCTACATAATGAGAAAATTTTGGTTGTTGACATTGAGCAATTTCTTATATGAAGCAACATGTACAATGTGAAGTGTGTACTATGAAGGATACCCTATGAAATCCCTAATAACTATTTTCTATAAAATATTGGTCTCGTGAAATCCATTTTGGGTGCCTACCTATTTCCCACAATCCACCATCACATCTCTCCCTCCTATTAAGTCTATTTTGGGTCCTTCTATCCCTTCCACACTACCAATCCCTATCTCCCTCCTTCCCTCTTTCTCTCCCCCCTTTATCCCTCACACCCTACCACTTCTTATCTCCATCCTTCCCCCTCTCTCTCCCTCGCACACACACACACAACTTCTCTCCACCTACCCCTCCTTCCCTCCCTCCCTAACTCTCTCTATACCTATCCCTCCCACCCTACTAGTCCCTATCTCCCTCCTTCCCTCTATCCCTCCCACCCTACCACTCTTTATACCTATCCATATCTCTCTCCTTCCCTCTTTCTCTCCCTCCTATCCCTCCCACCCTACCACTTCCTATCTCCCTTCTCCCCCTTCTCTCTCCCTCCCTCTCTCCCTCCCACTCTCTCACTCACAACCCATTGTGTTTTTCAACCTATGATTATAATTGCAATAGTTGGAAGTGTTGAAACTATATCAAAACAATGAAGAATAAAATTAACCACTTAGAAAAGGGAGTAAAAGCTAAGAAGAAGATTTTATCATCAAAATAAAAGGAGGCTAATTTTTAAAGTTCCTTTTATTACATTCATACTCTCTAACAAAGAAAAGGTTTTTATTACTATAATTGCATTTTGGAAAACATTGGGTGTTATGAAAACTGCAACCCACATACTATTGTAAAACCCTCAACATGTAACAACTCAATTGGTTAGTCACCCCTCAAGTCACTTTCACTTTATTCATATGATTGGAACAAAAAATGTTCGCATTATTTGTAGTGTTGGAAAACAAGCTGCCTCTTGTCAATTATTTCCTTATGAAAAGTTTTTTGTTTCATACGTAGCAAGAATTTGAGGTAGTTTAGAAGTTGAAGACTGATATTAGGCACCTTGAGGCTCAATTAGGAAATGTTCAATTTACCTACAATGATCCTATAAATCATTTTGATAGATCAAAATTCAAAGGTGCTATTGCACAACATATAAAAGTTTAAAGTACATTAAATGTAAATTTTGAAGGTGACTTTCATTACACTCATGTTGTGTAAATAACAAAAAGTTTTAATTACATTAATACTATTTTCTAAAATTGGAGATTGGAAAACACTAGGTGTTATGAAACCTGCAACCACAACTATTAGCTAGTGTGAAAATTGTATTTCGTTTTCTTCATATTATTGAAAAATAAATGCATAGTATAATTGGAGGTTGGAAAATACAATATCGGTTATCAATTAGTTCATTGTGCTTGCTCAAAGATCAAGGGTGAAGAGGTAGAGGAGGATTTGTAGGTGGGGTATACACAAAAATAATAAAATTTAGTTGAGGGGTAACTAACCATTAGGGTATTTACATGTAGATGGTTTTACTATAGTATGTGAGTTATAGGTTTCATAACACCCCATGTTTTCCAGCCTGTAATTTTAGAAAATAGTAAGAATGTAATGAAAAAAATTTATTATTTACATAGTAGGAATGTAATGAAATCCACCTTCAAAATTTATAACAAGTCTTAGTTAGAGTAAAAATTATGTTTAAATTTCTTCATGTGTTAGAAAAATAAATGAACAATATAATTGGAGGTTGGATTACACGATGGGTTTTGAGTAGATTGTTTATGAAAACTACTGTAGAACCCCAATCCTAGACCTACACAAACACAAGAAACAAACATATCATTAGATCAAATGCAAGTGAGAATCAAGATTCCCCATGAAATCCATTTAAATTGCAAAGAACAAGAAATGAGATGAAGAATATAAGCAAACATAAACAAAAGCTATCAAATCCTATTCAATGTAAAGCAAACTCTTGATCTCATGGGGGAATTGGTGTCAATTTGATGTGGAAATTGTCCCTTTCCCAACTCCTATGCAAGCTTTGTGTTTATTTGATGAAGATGTGATCCACTTTGGTAGAATTCCTGCATAACCTAGCTACAAACTTGATAAAATTGATGAAAATGGTGATGCTTGAAGATGAAATTGAGTATAATAATTTTGCTCAAATTGTGGATGATAAACATGAGGAGAGAAGCCTCTTATTTATATAAAGACAAGATGGAGGAATGAGCAAAATGGAGCAATGTGGGATCATTCAACATACAATGGGCAAGTGCCACTTGTCAAGATGTGAATGGAGGAAGCTTGAGCACATTTTGATGAATGTGCACAATAAATGGAATTAGGTGGAATCTAAAAATTTGTGAAATGACATGTTAGAGGGAAAAAGAATGAATTAAATGCCACTTGGCTCAATGCACAAGGACATGTAAGAGGGGATGAATGTCTTGATGGAAGGAAAAATCCACTTGGAGGGATTTTCAAACTTGGAGGAATATTCCCCTAAAGATGCCAAGTTGAAAGGAAATAGGGATTTAATAAATCCATTAAATGTATTTTCATGAGCAAGTGGAAAAATCTAGAGAAATTGGATGATTAGGATTAAATTAATCAAGGTTTAATTAATTTAATGAGGGATTAGATGATGTGACTATTTGATTTTGATTTTTGGGTTGATTTAAATCAAAGCTGAGAGGAAAATGATTTAGATTTAATTAAATAAAGAATTTGATTTATTTAATTAAAGAGGGATGATGATGTTAGATTAAATCAAATAAGGTTTAATTTATTTAATTTAATAAGATGACATTAGAGATTTAATCAAATAAAATGAATTATTTAATTAAATAGAGACTAGAGGGTTAATTAAATAACTTTGACTTATTTAATTAACAAGAGAGAATGACTCAATCAGATAAATGATGATTTATTTAATTAAGGGACAAAGGGTGATGATTAGATAAGAAGATGATTCAGGATGAAACAGTGTTAGTAATTAGGATCAAGTGTGATTGGTACATTTTTTGTGTCTACATTTTGCCCCTCTTTGAAGCAAAGTACTTGTTGTGTTGGTTCAAAGAATAAACTATCTCAATCAAAATTCAAAAACTTTTTGATTTTAAAAATTGCCCAACTGCTGCCCCGACGGACGAATTATGCCAATATATTGCCCCCTCGAGAGATCGGACAAAAATAGGCTTCGGGGGCCAAAACCCTGGCAGGACGGCTAAACGGGGTAAAAAAACCCTAACTTTTAGGCTTAATATAGGCCTCGAGGGGGGGCACCTCCAATTCATTTACACACATAGCCTATAGAGATTCTACCACTAGAGCTTTGAGCACTAATCAAGATGGCGCAACATGTACTTCCACAACATGTTTCAGATCGAGTACTAGTGTACTAGTGGCATCCAGGTGCAGGACCTCTGGTGAGTGATCCTAACTTGATCTTGCTTTTTGTGTTTAGGTGCATCTATTAGGCCTAGAAAGATAGTTTAGGTCCAGTGGTGCGATATATTGCTGCTACAAACTCAATTTTGGTGCCACGCGGCCTCAAACTACGCCGCATATCCATGTAGCGCCACAACGATAGGATTTGCAATTTAGGGTTTCAGGTCAAAGTGCGCCACGTATGCGCAGAGTGTCTCGGCGGTCCTATTTGAAGTTTAGGTTTAGGGGTCAAATTTTGTCATGAACAAACTGCATCACGGTGGCGGAGTTTAAGGGTTCAAACTCCTCTAGCGGCACAATTTGAAACTTTCATACTGTGTTGCCCCTACAAACAACAATGTATATGTTGTTTCAAAGGTGAAAAAGCTCAACCAGGCCCAGGATTTTTTCACGAAACTTGACATTGTGACTTTGTTGATGCAGGAGGAGGCTGGGATACTACACCCGCGAGAGCATAGGATCCCATTTTTATTTGGCATTCTAGAGGGGATGCATAAGAAATTACAGGAGCAATTGAGAGCTCTAGGATTATGGTACATCACCTACACTCGCCCAGTCTGCACTCACTTGGGTATGATGATTGCATTGGCCGAGTGATGGCATAGCGAGACATCATCTTTCTATTTTCCCAGACAATCACTTTGGAGGACGTTTGGCACATTCTGAGACTACTGATTCACAAAGAGTGCATTATTGATGATGTGGATGTTGGTAGGGAGGCCAAGATTATGGGCCTGGACGAGATCATTTTTTTAGAGGGTCAGATTGAGCTGGAGCGATACAGGCTCACTGTTTCACCAATCAAATTAGTGGTAGTAGCCATTATCTCAGGACTTGGGGCATCAGATCAGTGGGGCCGATATTTTAGTGTCGGATGGGGGCTCATCTGGGAGAGGATGATCAGGTTCAGGACTTGCTTTTCTTGGGGGTCGGTGCTATTGGCCTCTCTTTACAAAGATCTGCATGAGGTAGCGTATCTAGATGGTGATCCATCAGGGCCAACATTACTCTCCTCAACATCTGGGTGTGGGAGCATATCTCAGTGTTGCATCCTATCAGAGTTGTTCCTATAGCTATGGCAAAATTTCTTTTTCACACACTAGCGAGCAAGGGATCCCTCATTGGAGGAGGGTGATAGATGATATGTAGGAGTTCACCTGGTGACCATACCTTGGATGGCTGGTATGGTATGATGATGACTAGTAGCTTTCTTCGCCCGCTAGGACCGGCTTATGTAGGGGCGGGATCACAACATGATAGAGAGATATCTACAAAATAGAGTGGCCTATTAGTTTGGTGATGCTCAGGATCAACTTGATGACCAGTACATAGCCATCTTTTCCTGTATGATGAGGGAGACATCTTGGGGCTGCTACATCCCAGTAAAGGAGGTGGTTCAGAGTTTCAGATAGCTTATGGCTAGACCATGGGCATATGATTAGGGTCCAGCCGATGCAGGCATGACACAGAGTTACAGGGATTGGTTTCGGGTGCCTTTGAGATTGACATTACCAAGTGCAATAGTAGCACAACGGAGGCCTAGGGGCCAAGCAGGCAGGCAACCACAGGGAGGTTGAGGGGGTGGCAAAAAGGATGAAGGTGGGGGAGGCAGGGGTCCATATTCAGACCATGGACCACCTCCACGAGATGGAGAGTAGGCAGATGGGCCACCCTGACAAGATGATCAGGATAAGGTCCATCAGGACCAGGACCAGGTATTTCAGGATTAGGACCATGAGCACCAAGATAGGGTTCTTATACCACCCAAAGACAGGGACCATGATCAACCACCCCTTCAACCAAACCCCAAGGATGGTCAAATTCTCCATCTACAGGCATAGATACAGGTACTTATGGCTAAGAGGGATCAGTTACAAGCAAAGTGGGACCAGGTGGTCTAGCAGAGATAGGCTATAGAGTTGTAGGCAGTAGCAGAGATGGGCAGATGACAACAGTTAGAGAGCATGACTACATCCTCCTCCCAGAGCATGGTACCACTTCGATCATGTACAGGGAGGCCACCCAAGAGGCCGATTACTGCATGATGCATTATTATCAGGTCATGTCGAGACTAGCCCGAGTCTCAGACTTTTCACAGAGGATAGGCCACAGACCTACAGAGGACCATGGGGAGAGAGCAGGTGGCAAGGGCAGTAGCTAGTAGGGTTAGCCCCAATTTTGATCAAAGACATATATTCTTTCATTCTTTTATGCTTCACAGGCTCATGTTTGATAGCCCAGTGGGTGATTGTACCTTATTGGCATACACATGTATATTTTGATATGATTTTGTACCATGACAATGTACATTTTGATGATGATATATATGACATGAGATGATGTTGATTCGATGTGATGTGTTCTATTCTATTTATGCATTATGGATGTCTTTACTTTCTATATGCTATGCAATGTGATGCAATGATGTTATGTGATGTTATGATGTACATTATGTTCTATATGATGATGCAAATGTGATGAGATGCTTTCTTTTTCGATATCTTTTACGTGATGATGCAAAATGCAATGATTGTGCGACTAACAGATCTAGATTATGCCCCTAATGGATGATGATGAATTGCAATCTTTTTCTCTTTTCATTATCTTTTCTCATGCATTATATGGTGATGTATTTATATGATTCTTATGTCATGATGATCTTATGAACGATGCTTATATATGTTCTATGGATATTATGATGATGTTTATGATATGATATGATGAATGTAAATGATGTTTTGATGATGCAAATGTTATGAGAATGATGTATGATGTTTATGATGTGATGCTTATGTTATGATAATGCAAATGGATGATATGTATGCATATGATGTGACAGATGTTAATACTATCTATGTATATGATGCACATGATATGCTCTTTATGATTTATGCAATGGGTGTTTTATGCAAATGTATGATATGAGTTAATAATTCATATGGGTGATTGCTTTTATACTTATATAATGAATGCATATGAGATGCTTAGAATAACCAATCTATATTATGTAATCATGCAGGTGATGTGATAAATATTTTCTATATGATATGATATGCGTTATGTAGTATGCTGACGATTTATGGATGGAGGATGGATGCATTGGTGATAATGATTTGCGATTAACTGTCATGGTACCATGTTAGTGCGGAAAAGGAGATAGAAGAAAGCAAGAGATTCCAACAAGACATGAGACGACGACGATGACGATGATGATGATGATTTGCTTGCCGAGGAGTTGGGATTTTAAAAGGGCCAATTACCTTATGTTTGATAACACGCGTAGGTATGATGCATCAAGGTATAAAGAACCAGGATGGCATTGCACCTAGTGTGATGGAATTTGACTTGACAATCAGATAGTACTCCTGTTCACACCTAACATAAGGAACCTCATTCAAAATGCAGTTCAGATGTTCCAAATATCTTGGAACAAAACATAGGAAGGCATGTGGTCAACAAGACACCTAACACATCCTCCCTACACCCAAACAAAGCATGTATGACCAAGGTTATATTGCAAGAATATCCAATGAGCACAACTGATGAAAAAGATAATGATCGTTGCCCCAGTTCTTTCTCTCTAAATCCCTTTGTTTGGGACATCATCGAGAGGTCATTGAAATGAGCACAAAAAGATAAGTCAAAAGACAAAGATAAAGTAAACAAACAAGCTAATGTTCTTCAATACCACTAGCCAAGACTAAACTACAATAATGCTTGATGTTGATGTCCATTGTAGGAAGGATGCATCCTAGGACATGATGATATCAGATGATTGATTTGGGATTGATTGGATGATAGGCTTATTGACACAAAGAATTGACCAACTTGTTTACTTACTAACCTAGACTTTAGACTTTGACGTTTTGATTTTCCACTTTGTAACCTGCTAGACTTGTTTTCAACTACTTTACCAAAGGTTGAGAATGACGATTGTTTATTCTGAGTGATGTTTATTGCGGGTGAAAGTGAGCTGAGATGGATAGATTTTTTCAAATATTTGGATGTTTTTGAAATGTTTTGAGGCTGTTTTTGGTATTTTTAAGATTTTACAAATGTTTTATTTTTCAAGTTTTAAAATGTTTTGGGGTTTTCTCAGATTTTGACCAAGAGACTAATCTAAAGACCTATCCTAGGGGCCTCGGGGGCTGATCAACATATTAGCCTTTCCTACGTTATACATGCAGAGACCACATAGTTCGACTAACATAGACTCAATTATTGATGAGATACGAACAAAATGGACTGCCAATTTATTATGATGAACTCCTAAGCGACTAACCTAAGTGTCTTAGGGGATGATCAAAGATCAACCTTGCCTATGTTCAAAGCTCATAGATGACATAGTTCGACAAGACGACTCTATTTTTTTACTTTTTGACTGACTTTTTGACCTATTTTTGGATTTTGACATGTTTTGAATGTTTTGGAATTTTTTGATTTTTTGATGTTTTTGGATTTTTTTATTTTGGGGACTTCAAGAACATACACGAATCCAATTCGACAAGGACATGTCCCCAGCATGATGCAATAGAATTTTCCAATAAAGGCAAGACAAATTGACCTTGAGAATGGGTCGAGTAGTACTAGGACGGATCATGACAAGAACACAGGACCAAGCTATGATGCAGATGTCTAATGGATGATGGATGGGGATATGGAATTTGATGGATGATGGAAGCATGCAGAATGAAGATATTGGTGGATGGAAAGTGCTTATTTACACAAGGCACCTGTTTGCCAAGTTTTCACCAAGGTACTTTCCCAAAGCGCCACCGAAGTGGTTTTCACTAGAGGACAATTTTTTTCTTTACTATTTTTTATCCTTTTTTTGATTTTTTTTTGATTTTTTGTATTTCTTGATTTATTTTTTTTGTCACCATGATGCCTATTTACTAGGTTTTCATCAGGGTGACCATTTTTCAGGACATTTTTTGATTTTTTTGTATTTTTGGTTCTATACCTTAAAATATTTAGGCATACAACTTTTTGAGATGGGAGCTATTGATGGGATCTTGCTGAGGTTCCCCTTCGAGTGTTGACAACTGATATGCCCCTGACTTGTAACTCGCTATGATGAAAAAGGGTCCCAACCATTTGGGTTCAAATTTACCTTTGTTTTTTGGGTTTGGGAAGTTCTTCTGATTTTATTTTAGCACAAGTTCTTTGACCTGGAAGGTCCTACTCCTGATCTTCTTGTTATAGTTCAGTTTGAGGTGGTTTTGATACACTTGTAGATGGTTTAGGGCCTCCATGCACTGCTCATCTAGCAGTTCTAGCTCATTCATTCTTGACACCCAATATTCCTCATCTGTGATGAGATTCTGTAGTGATAGTCTCAGTGACTGGAGCTTGATCTCAATGGGTAATATGGCTTATGATCCGTAGACCAGGGAAAAGGGGTTGGCACCTGTTGGTGTGCAGATGCTGGTTCGATAGGCCTAGAGCGCAGGATTTGGTTGGAGATTCCAATCACGGCTAGCTTCATTGATCGTTTTCTTGAGGATTTTCATAATGTTCTTGTTTGTAGCCTCAACTTGGTCACTTCCTTTGGGATAATACGAAGTGGAAAAGAAATGTTGGATTTTGAATTTGTCACACAGATCACAAACACCTGATTTTTGAATGGTGTCCCATTATCTGAGATAATGGCTTGTGGGACACCATAGTGGCATATTAAATAGTTTAGGATGAAATTTGATATCTTCTTTTCAGTAATGTAAGTCATGGGAATGGCTTCCACCCACTTTGTAAAGTACTCAGTGGCGGTAATGATAAACTTGTGGCCACTGGATGAGGTGGGGGTGATTTTTCCAATGAGATCGATCCCCCACTACGAAAAGGTCCAAGGTGTGACAATAAGATGGAGCTCTTGTGCAGGTGCATGGATGAGGTCCCCATGCTATTGACATTGTAGACACATTTTGACATAGTCGTATGCTTCTCTTTCCATAGTAGGCCAATAATACCCCATCCTCAACAATTTCTTGGCCAAGGTCATACCACTTGAGTGTGAACCACATATGTCATTATGTACCTCGGTTAAGGCGGTCAATGCCTCCTTAGTGTTTAAGCAACATAATAGGGATCCTTCTATGCTTCTACTGTAAATAGTTTCTTCTAGGATGAAAAACTAGGATGCTTTCTTGACAAAGGTTTTCTTATGGTTTGAGGTTATGTCAGCTGGAAGGACTCCTATTCTCAGATAAGTATATATGTCATGGTACCACAGATCGTCAGGACCAATGATTTCGCACAAAAATTCTGACTCCTGTACCTTGAATGCAGGCACAAGAAGATACTCTACCAGGAATTCATGCTTTGGGACATTGCGAGGGATATCCAATAGGGATCCAATTGTTTCCATGGCATCTGTTGCTTTGTTGTTTGCTCTAGGTATCTACTCGAATGTGATCTCAATGAAGGACTCCTAAAGACTTTCCACAAATTTCTTGTATCGAGTGAGCTTCTCATCTTTAGTCTGATACTCATCATTCACTTGGTTGATTATTAGTTGTGAATCCCCGTAAACCTTGAGAGCCATGATATGCCACTGCACTGCTATTTTGAGTCCTATGGTTAGAGCCTCACATTTTGCGATATTGTTTGTGCATGGAAATTCCATCTTGTAGGATCTTGGTATGTAGTTTTCGTAAGGAGTGATGAAAAAGATATCGGCTCCTAATCCATGTTGTGTGTAGGAGCCATCAAAGTACAACTTCCAGTGGTCTGCTATGCTCAAGTTAAAGATGGATTCATCGGGGAACTCTAAAATTAGTGAATTCTCTGAGTACATTGGTGCTTCTGCCAATTGGTTTGCAATAGCTTTCCCTTTGATGGCCTTATGTTCTACGTACTCAATGTCATATTTTGATAGGATCATGACCCACTTGGCCATCCTTCCTGTGAGCACTGCCTTGGAAAGTAGGTACTTGAGTGGGTCAATTTTGGCAATGAGTTTGATTTTTTGTGTTAACATATAGTGTCTGAACTTTTGTGAGGCAAACACAACTGCTAGGAAAGCTTTTTCAATGAAGGAATAATTTAACTCATGCCCTACCATGGTCTGACTGATGTAGTAGATGGCCCTCTCTATTCCATTTTCATTGTGTTGAGCTAGGAGAGCACCAAGAGTTGTTGTTGTTGCTGATATGTAGAGAATTAGAGGCTTTCTTGGGATTGGTGGCATAAGCATTGGAGGTGTGAGAAAATACTCTTTGATTTTGTTAAAGGTCTAATCACACTTTCCATCCCATTTGTATGCTACCCCCTTGTGGAGTAGGTGAGAATATGGCATTGATTTATCTACTAGTTGAGCTATGAACCGGCGGATGGACTGGAGCCTACCTTGTAAGCCTCTCAACTATTTGAATGTCTTGGGTGCCTCCATCTCAAGAATTACCTTTACCTTTGCAGGATCTATTTCAATTCCTCTCATAGACACAATGTATCCCAATAGCTTCCTTGATTGTACGCCGAAGACACACTTATTTGGATTAAGGCGGACCTTGTATTCCTCCAGTCTGTTGAAGATGGCACTCAATTCTGCTATGTGGTCTCGCCTTTTTCTGGAATTTGCCAATATGTCGTTGACATAATCTTCCACAGTCTTATGGATCATGTCATGAAAGATTAAGGTCATGGCCCTTTGATATGTTGCTCTAGCATTCTTTAGGCCAAACAAATGTTCCAGCAATATGTCCCCCATGGAAAAGTAAAAGTTGTTTTGTGTTGATCTTTTTTGGCTATCATGATTTGGTTATACCCGGAGAATCCATCCATCAGTGAAAACATCTCATGTCCTATAGTCATATCTAAAATCATATCAATGTTGGGAAGTGGGAAGTCATCTTTGGGACATGCCTTATTCAGGTCTCTAAAATCTATGCATATACGGATGCCCCCATCGGGCTTTGAAACAGGAACTAGATTTGATACCCACTTTGGATAGTCGATTGGTCGTATGAACCCTACATCAAGTAGCTTATTCAATTCCATTTTGACTAACAAGGCTATCTGGGGATGCATTTTCCTAAGCTTTTGTCTGATGGGCTTTGCTTCGGGATAAACTGCTAGGTGGTGGACTACAATCTCCGGATCAAGCCCAGGCATGTCCGCATAGCTCCATCTAAACTTGACCTTTCTCTCCCTTAAGAAAGCAGCTAGGAGCTCTTGTTCTTTTGACATCAATGATTTAGCATAAAATGTGATATGTGGAGTTTCCTCTATTCCCAAGTTGACTGGGTTGCACTTCTCGGCTAAAACCACTGACTTTTCCTGGTGTAGAACACTGAGAGGAAGATTGAATCCTTCATTCTCGGGCACCTCAAAGAGGTTTTCATTGTTGGATATGTCCTTTGTTTTTACTATTTTAGGGTTAGAGAGTGTCACTGTGTGGTTTTCGCTCAAAGACCTTGAGATTATTCTCAAATTTTTGCTTTTGCAACTAAAGGATTCAATCGTCTCCCCGTAGTAAGCTTGTGTGTCCAGAATGCTATCAAACCTAGCCTTGTGATCTCCACATGGTACCATGCTTCACAGTCCCATGAATTCTGAGAGCGCTTCATCATTTTTGAAAGTGTCTAGAATTGGCGGTCCTCGTTGGTTGTAATTGATGAGCTGGGGGTAGACTAGGTTGATCTCATGGGTTTGACTGGTTGAATCAAATGACATGGTACTAATCATGAGGAGAGAGGAATTCCCAAAAAGCAAAGGTAAGTCAGTTATGGTATCTTCCTCATCACTACTACTACAAACATCAGTTATGTCAAATGTGAAATTGTCTAAAGGCAAGCTAGTGGATATGGGTACTTGAAGGGTGGCTATTGTTTGCTGAGGAGTTTTGACCTTCTTAACCAGGGGATTTTGGCCACGTATGGTTATACTAGGAGGGGTACATCTGAGGCTAATATTTTTCATTCACGTCTTAGGAATGATGGGTACTAGAAGTCCATTGTCATTTTGTCCAAGCTTTTTGTTTTTGTCATAGCCCATGGCGAGCATCATTTGTAAGCCTTTACTGCTATCATCCATAGGTAGATCGGCTACTGGTCTAGTGTCTCGGTACAGGAGATGGGATGGGTCCTCTTCTATTACTTCCAGGTCGAGATCTCCCCAACTTCTGAAGCTGGAGGAGCCTGCTGTGAAGGTTTGGGATGAGGAAGCATCATTTGATTGTGGTCATCCTCATGACCTAGAAGATTGTGGTAACCCTCCTACCACAAAAACAGTTTTTGGAATTGTATAGTGTCCACACCCATTGTCTTGGATAATGATCTTAATATCAGAGATGGCGGGGATGGCAGGTGTCTCTATCATGGAAGTGGAGGTGAGAGTAGCTGGATCAATGTATGGAGTTGAGGGACCTTCATCGTTCTTTGGCACTTGGGAGATTTTGTAATATTTTGCTTCTAGGCTCTTGCAGTAAGAAAAGGGTTTGAGATCCCCATGGATAGTGACCTCTTGGCCTTGTTACGTGAACTTGACACATTGGTGGAAGGTTGATGCCACTGCTTGCATCCCATGGATCCACAGACGCCCTAGGAGAATGTTGCAAGGAAAATCGAGGTCAAGGACCTGACAAGTGGTTTCCTTAATTGTTGGACCTACTTGAATAGGGAGTTGGATAGTGCCCTAAGACACTCTTTCTTCATCATCGTAAGCTCTGATTTTGATGCCTTTTCCTTTTTCAATGGAATCCTTTGAGATTCCTAGATTCTTTATGAGCTTGAGGGAATAGATGTTTAAGCCCGCATCTCCATCCACCAAGACTCTCTTGAATTTGTTCTTATGCACTAGGACCTCTAGATGGAGTGCACAATTGTGAGATGGTTGGGCGAGAAATTCTTGATCGGAGAATGTAAGAAGATTTGGGGTAATGATGTTTCCAACCATAGCTTGGAATTGTTCAGTATCAAGATCTGCGAAGACGGTGGATGAAGTCAATGCTTCTTAAAGGATCTTTTTGTGGCTGATGAAATCTTCAATAACTCCATGATGGAGATCTAAGTTGGGGTTCTTTTCAACTAATCAAGGACATTATAGCCACTAGGAATGGATCTCGGGTTGGAAGTGGATGCTCTATGAGGCTGAGATGACCCTGCGATGGTGATTTTTCTGCCTCTTGTGGTGAATCCACAATCAGCTTGGGCTCCTTTGATGGTGATAACAATGCAATACTCATCTAGGGATGCGACAAAATGGCTGTATATATGATTCACACTTTTGAATGCACCCTTCCCCTTATCATTGTTATTGTTCCCTTTGTTGTTATGATTGGGCATCAGATTCATGTAGATTTTGAGATTTTGATTTCCCGTTGGTTGTTCCACATTTATGATTTTATCATCAATTAGGTCTTGAATTAAGCTTTTCAATCTCATACAAATGGCAGTTGTGTGTTCCTTGATTTTTTGGAGATCACAAAGGTGATTTTCATTGTACCATGATGGTTTCACCAAGGGCTCTTGATAGTTGTTATAGGTGGGGATTGCGATGAGTTTTTCCGCCACTAGCCTCTTCATGATGGATTTAGTTGATTCCCCAAGGGTTTTGTACTTCCACTTGGGGGAGTTTTTATTTCGCTGGGGTGGCCCCCTTTGATCATTCACATTGTTGATTATTTGATTGTTTGGTTGTTGAGTCACAATGTTAGCTTGACGATTGTTCTGATTGTTGTTTTGATGTTGTTGCTGGGGTGCTGGTGTGTTTTGTCGAGGAGTGTTGATGAAAACTTGAGCGTCGACAAATCCATCATTGGTAATGTTTATGTTTTTCACCCATGTGCAAGGTTTGTCATTATAGCTGGTGGATGGACGACTTTTTTTTGTTCAGGATATGTGGGTGTCCCTCCTTGTGCAATAAGGGCTTGTTCAATATTAAGCACCTTGGAGATCAATTGGTCATATGTGGTGATCCCTTACACCTTGAGATGGAATGCCAAGGTTCCCTCTAGATTGGAGATGATGGTGCAAACTTGTTGTTCTTCTCGAATGACCCATTTGCTCCTATTGGCCTTGGATTGCCATCATTGTAGGAAGGAAGCAAATGATTCATTTTTACCTTGTTTAAGAGCTGATAGTTCCTCTAGACTGACATCCATATTGATATTGAATGCGTATTTTTTTATGAATGTGTAGATTGGGTGAAGCCACAATAGTGGTTTACAATTCAAGTGTAGAAGGAAAACTCACAAAAAATGACCCCAAAGCAAAAAAAAAGTGATTTTGGGGGTTCGTACAAACCTAATGGTTCAACTGAACGCATTAGGGGTTCGCTTCGAACTAGTGTTCGAGTGAACCCTTTAAATTTTGGCCGCTAAAACAAAACAAATGCATAGCAAAGGGGGTTCGAGAAAACCCCCTTAAAGAGGTTCACTCGAACCATGGTTTGGCCTAACCCTGGTTCGAGCGAACCTCTAGGGGTTCGCTCGAACCCCCCTTGCCCCTCATCCCCCTCTTGAGACAAAAAAAATTCTTTTTTTTACGCTTCAGAGCTCAGGTTGAGGCTGAAAATGGAGAAGTCTTTAGAAACCCTTATGGAATCAGATAGTCCTCAGAATGAGCTATCCAATGAATATAATTTTTATATGTTTTGAGTTTATTATGTATTTGTTTTTTTAATTTTATTAAACATAGGTTCTTCACCAAAAATGAAGGTCTTTGTTCTGCACATGTGGAAAAATAGTAGATTATCCAAAAAAAATTTGAAAAACATGAGTGCACCAGATATTGAAGTCCTTTATCCAACAAAAAAAAATTGAATTTCGATATATACAAAAAAAGGTATGCGTTATATGGTTGCACTATGTCTCAATTGTAATTGGTTTGACTTCAAAACTTGATTAAATAAAAAATATTCAATAAAAAAATATATAACCAATTGGAAGCACTAGGTATCAAAGTTACAAATCTAAATTCGAAAGAATTAGAATTTTATCCTTCATGGAAAAAAAGTTATGGGTTATACAATGTGTGTCACTTTTTAAAAATGTTGTTTTTTGAAAAAAATCAGTTTTTATGGGAGATGGAAAAAGAAGTGCAATTTGATTCCAAAAATTTTGAAAAAAATATTTTTAGAATCTACAGACAAAATATGACAAGACTCTAGTTTTCATCATCTTCAAATTTCTCACGGTTTAGCAGCTATAGGTTCCTGAATGTGAAGATTTAGTTAAAAATAATAATTTCAGTGTCCAGTTTGGCCAAAAATTGTAAACCACTATTGTGGGATCACCTGTCTACTATCTCTTGGAACTTTTTAATGCCAGGAGGAAGGCGAGAGAACCACTCCATGGCATGGCTAGCCAAACTCTTAGGAAATAGCCGCATCAAAGATGTATCGTCATATTGGACTTCCATCCAATGTACCTGGAATTCCTTGATGTGATTTCAAGGTTTCCCATCCCACAGTATTTATCAAATTTGGGGATTTCAAATCCCTTTGGGAATGGTTTCATTACAAGACTCATCTCAAACAAATAGGGATACAAGTTGTTGGGTGTCTTTGTGGTTTTTCATGATTGAAGATCAAACACTTGTTGTGAGAGCAACTTGATTTGCATTGTTACGTCATTTTGCAGATTAAGGAGTGGGATGAAGGTGTTATGTGGTGGTTCACTTGTTGGGGGGATGGGTGGATTGGTTGTTGTGTTGGTGGATGGTGCTTGCATGTTTTGTTGCACCAAGTATTCTTGTACTTGTTGTTGGTCCTGTTGTTGTTGCGCTAATAGTGCTTGTTGTCGAGATTGTTGCTGTTGTTGTATCAACAATGCTTGTTGTTGGGTTGATTCTTACTGCTCTTGGTATTGCTTCAGCGCTTGCTGGTATGCTTGTTGTTGGGTTGCTTGTTGTGTGAGGTAATGTGCTTGCACATGTGCTTGTGCTTGTACCTGTGCTTGTTGAGCTTGGTATTGGGCTCGAGCTTGCGCTTGTGCCTGAGCCTAGGCTTGTGCTTGTTGTGCAGCTTGTGCAGCCTACGCGGCTTGAGCTGCTTGAGCAGCTTGTGCTGCTTGAGTGGCTTGTGCTACTTGAGCGGCTTGTGCTGCTTGTTGTTCTTGTTGTGTAGCTAATTGTGTTTGTGCTTGTTGAGTGGCTAGTTGTGTAGCTTGTCAGTTTTGGATTTTCTGAATTTCCTTTTGATAGGTAGCTTGTTGAGCAGCTTATAACGCAATGCTATATTGGTTTGACATATTTTTGTTTGGTGGTGGAGGTGGTGACAAATTTGGTATGGTGTTTGTTGTCATGATGAGAGGCACCATTGTATTGATGATTGGGATTTGTGTAGTGGATGGTGCGATTGATATGCTTGGTCCTTGAGAGACTATGTTAAGAGGTATTTGGGGAATGGTTGATGATGTGGTGGTTGCTTGTGTTATTGGGATGGTTTCCATCTGTTGTTGTGATATCAATGGCAAGATGGGAGGATTCGGTATGATTCTTTGATTGATGATTGGGGGATTGCTTTGAATGAGTGGAGGCAATGGAGGTAACCCTAAACTGAGAGTTGATGTTTGATGTTGGCAACAAGGGTGGAAGTGGTGGAAAAGTGAGTGGCATACTTCCTTGGGGAAATGATGAAGATGAAGGGTCAAAGATGCCCCCTCATCCAAATAAGTCTCCTTCTCCTTGCGAGGTCATATAGGGAGAGAGGTTTGAGGTGTTGCGTGAAATGATGATGATGGGTCATTAGGATCATGAAAAGTAAGGGGGACATATGGGTGTAATGTATTTTTGGGTACGGTTTACCCCAAGATAGTGTTTGCGTCCAAATCTTGGTTACTCACAAGGGGGTGCACGTTTGTAGTGCATTGAGAAATGTGCTTCCTTTGTTAACAATAGGTTGAGTTGGAGCAATGGATGATGTAATTTGGGGGATGGGTTGGGTGATGCTTAGGAATGGAGGTGTGGATGAGATTGGGGGCATGGATGAAATTTGAGGCATGACCCCAAGAGGTTGTTCCACAATGGTGCTCACATTGTAATCAAAAGGGAGTTTAGCCCCTTGTTTTGCTAATTCAAGCATGTATTGTGAGGGATGGAGCTTCATCATGATGTTGACAATTCTATGATTCTTGGGATTTTGGACCATTTCAATGATCTCGTCTTGTGTCATCCCGAAGGAATTACTGGTGATATCCTCTACTTGACCTTCCTCTTATGGATTTTGTGATGAAGGAAGATTAGTTAGGGGATTGCTTGAACCAACGAGATTTATTTTGAAATTCGTTTGGCTTAGGTCACTTGAAGTTGATGTTTCTTTGTTGGTCTCCATGTTCCTCTTGTGTTGCAATCTTGTTTGAACCATAAAATGAGGCTCAAAATAGAAGATCTAGGATCATTAAGGATCAAAGGTGTGATGGTGAAATGCATGAAAGGTGGATGATATGGATGATTAAAATCTTTGAGGATCTTGAGGGGGATGTTAGACTTTTGGGACTTTTTTGGATTCTTGGATTTTGGGTTCTTGGATTCTTGGATTTGATTTTGACCTTGACTTGGCTTTGGATTGTTTTGATTTTTGGAGGATGAACAAATGGATCCCAAGATGTTGGATGTTATCTATGGGATAGACTTTCTCATAAGATGATAATTTGACTAAGTGTAGGGAGAAGGATGCATCTACCCACACTTAACCAAACAAGATGATTTGATGATAATTCAACTAAGCATATGGAGAAGGATACATCTACACATTCTTAGTCAAACCAAATGTTTTGATGTTTTGATTCAAGGATTTTGCTTTGTTTCAAGGATTTTTTGATTCATGGATTTGCCAAAAATTCTAGCATGAAGGATGATTTCAAGATTTTCAAGAGTTGTTGGTGATATGATCTTGGTTTGATGTTTGAAAGATGGATGAAGTTAGACTTTGACCCTATGTGTACCTAAAAAGACACTTATTTACAAGACCTCATTTTTGGAGAACATGCTTTACTCTAAACAAGGTGCTCAAATTCCTAAAAAAGATTTGGATTTTGACAATAATAAAATGAGTACAAATTGGGATTGTTTCTTGAATTTCTTCTGTAAAAGTTGAAAAGTAATCTTTGTCTGAATTCATAGAACGTTGAGAGATGCTTTTGATGATATTTTGGATTAAGAGCTTTTGACTTTGGTTTCCATATTTTGATCTTGCGTGAAATCATTTGAGACAAATGTGTGGGGTTCAATTGTTCTTAGCTTTTCTTAGTGACTTCTTTTTACCACAAACAATTCTTTGATTAGGTCTTTTAGCTAGATGTCTAATGTCTTAACTTCTTCTCATCCCACAAGGTATATTATGTGGAATTTCAATGAAATCAAGGAAAAAGTTACCTATTGTTGACTTAGTAAGAAAATTGAGATATAAACCCAAATGTTTAGAAACCTTTAGGGATAGGATCCCTAGGGCAAGCAATAACACTTGAATTTTGTCAAAAATATTTGCTTCCTAAAGGGTTTGAAATTTGATGACAATGTTGAATGTTTGTTTTCCCAATGTTTACGATCAAGAAAAGTATTTTGTTTTCAAGAACATGCACAATCCTATGGCTATGAAAGACTATATTTGTTGAAACCCCACTTGGGAAAGTCTAGCTATGCTTACTTTTAGCGAATGGTTAGATGCTTGACCACACAAGATCCCCCTTATAGTGCACTCGCTTCTCGGGTCAACCAAGCATCAGTACCCATGAATCTCCCATGGTATACTTTCCATGTCTACTAAAAGTTGTAAAAGTGTGGAGGATTCAGAACGACCATTCTTGCACCAACAAATAGATCAAGGATTGTGGCCTTTTCTAAACAAGGTTTTTAATGCGGGCATTCCGTTTGTGGGGGACCATCCATGCAGTGAGAGACCATTGCTGCCTTTAGAATAATCCTTGTGATACTTTCCTTTTTTCTAGTACCCACACTTATATATTGGTTGGAAGTCGCTTGGCTTTAGAGTGTTGCCGGTTGGGTCATTCCCTTGGGTGATTACTTTTTCCCACAAGGTAGGCCCTCTAAGATAAACAAAAGTGAACAAACATATCCATAGTTCGATTGATCTTTGTTGAGAAACAAAGAGAACACCATAATATGTTTCCTCCCACACTATAAGATTTGTTTAATTTTTAATCAAAATGAAATGTGGAGGAATCCGCTTGCCCAACTTAAAAGATCACCAAAATCCTTTTTGATTTTTCAGAATCCAGTGAGAGGTATCACGATCCTTTTGATGGTATTATTTTGGGTAAATGATTACAAGACAAAGAAGCACATGTTCATTTTATCCTTTCAAAGCAAGAGTGCCTTCTTTTTAAGCACCAAAGGAAGTGTGAAATTTTGATTGTTCAATTTTTAACCTTAAACAAAATCTAGTAGATTTGCATAAAATTATTTTTAAGCCCTTTGTGTAGTGTTTTTTTTAGAGCCTAAAAGAAATTTAGTGTATCCTAAGAGCATGAAAGATAACAAATCCTTAAGAGAGATTATGAGTTCTCCAAAAGTGTTAAACAAACACAAAAGTGTTCAAAAACACTTGATGTAATGAGAGAATGATGCCATCATTAAACCTTCAACTTCATTTTCCTCCTTCACCTTGATTAGGCCAACCTACAAAAATTGATTATTAATGCAAAAAAAAGGTTAGAAAAACCAGCTAGCAACCTAAACCGACTAGAATGAAAAAGCACATGTCAAAATTGAGTCCATTTGAACTTTTTACTTCACCCCAATGGCTCAGTCCGCACAGGCGGTGCAGTTTTAGGAAGTCAGCGGCACTGTATGGCATTGCTTGTCAAACAACAATGCTCTACAATAAAACTAGAGAGTGTGATAGTAGCAAAGTTTTGCTCAGTGGTGCAATTTGGAATTTGAGAAAACCAACAATCATAAACTGACCCAACAACGGAGTTAGAAATTTTGAATTCTGGGTGGGAAAGACCGAGCGGCGTGGTTTGTAGTTTGAAGCGTCGCTATATGGTGCTATTGGACTGATAACGGCACTGTATGGCACTGCTGGACTAATAGCGACACAATTTTCTATAGATGCAAATGTTAGCACAAAATGAAAGAATTTTTGGAAAAAAATGTGATTGAATCTTCAAGTTCGCCCTCCTTCTAGCACCAAATGTAGAACCCCAATCCTAGACCTGCATAAACATAAGAAACAAACATATCATTAGATCAAATGCAAGTGAGAATCAAGATTCCCCATGAAATCCATTTAAATTGCAAAGAACAAGAAATGAGATGAAGAACATAAGCAAACATAAACAAAAGCTATCAAATCCTTTTCAATGTAAAGCAAACTCTTGATCTCATGGGGGAATTGGTGCCAATTTGATGTGGAAATTGGCCCTTTCCCAACTCCTATGCAATCTTTGTGTTGATTTGATGAAGATGTGATCCACTTTGGTAGAATTCCTGCATAACCTAGCTACAAACTTGATAAAATTGAAGAAAATGGTGATGCTTGAAGATGAAATTGAGTATAATAAGTTTGCTCAAATTGTGGATGATCAACATGAGGAGAGAAGCCTCTTATTTATAGAAAGACAAGATGGAGGAATGAGCAAAATGGAGCAATGTGGGATCATTCAACATCCACTGGGAAAGTTCCACTTGTCAAGATGTGAATGGAGGAATCTTGAGCACATTTTGATGAATGAGCACAATAAATGGAATTAGGTGGAATTTGAAAATTTGTGAAATGACATGTTAGAGGGAAAAATAATAAATTAAATACCACTTGGCTCAATGCACAAGGACATGTAAGAGGGGATGAATGTCTTGTTGGAAGGACAAATCCACTTGGAGGGATTTTCAAACTTGGAGGAATATTCCCCTAAAGATGCCAAGTTGAAAGAAAATAGGGATTTAATAAATCCATTACATGTATTTTCATGTGCAAGTGGCAAAATCTTAAGAAATTGGATGATTAGGATTAAATTAATCAAAGTTTAATTAATTTAATGAGGGATTAGATGATGTGACTATTTGATTTAGATTTTTGGGTTGATTTAAATCAAAGTTGAGAGGAAAATTATTTAGATTTAATTAAATAAAGGATTTGATCTATTTAAGTAAAGAGGGATGATAATGTTAGATTAAATCAAATAAGGTTTAATTTATTTTATTTAATAAGATGACTTTAGAGATTTAATCAAATAAAATGAATTATTTAATTAAATAGAGACTAGAAGGTTAATTAAATAACTTTGACTTATTTAATTAACAAGAGAGAATGACTCAATTAGATAAATGATGATTTATTTAATTAAGGGACAAAGGGTGATGATTAGCTAAGAAGATGATTCAGGATGAAAGGGTGTTAGTAATCAGGATCAAGTGTGATTGGTACATTTTCTATGTCTACATCTACAACCAATGCATTATGTATCTCATTTACTTTGGTCTGCTTCTTTTCAAGTGTTTTTAGAGCATATTCCATTTTCATTTCATACAATCTATTACCTGTTGCTCTAGTTGGCATTGACAAGATCTCAAGAGACTTCATGTTCGAAACTTTAGTGATGCACCCTTACATAATGAGAAAATATGGGTTGTTGATATTGAGATGCACAAAACGAAAGGGTTTTGTACACACAAGGGTTGTGCAAAGTGCCCATTGATCTAGCACTTATTTCTCCCTCCCACAACAATATTGGTAACATAATGTAAAGCACCTTCAAAATTTATAACTCTTAGTTTAAGGAAATATATTGTATTTCAATTTCTTCATATGATTGAGAAAAAAATGGTCAAAATATTTGTAGGTTGGAAAACACAGTGGGTTTTGAGTTATTTCATTTTGACATTCAAAGCTAAGTGGTGGAGAGCAAGGAGAGGATTTATAGGTGGGGGCTACATAAAACTAGCAAAATTTGAGCTAAGGGGTGAATAACCAATTGGGTTGTTGTGTGTTTAGGGTTCTAAAACTATATGTGGGTTGCAAGGTTTTCTAACACCTAGTGTATTCTAAACTACAATTTTACAAAATAGTTGGATGTAATTAAAAAAAAATCTTATTTAGATAGTAGGAATGTTATGTAACTCGCACCTTCAAAATTCAAATAACTATTAGTGACACTAAACTTGTGTTTTAATTTATTCATATGATTGAAAAATAAATGCAAAAAATAATTATATGTTAGAAAACACAATTTGGGTTATCTGTTACTTCATTTTTCATGTTCAAAGCTAAATGGTGGAGAGCACAAGGAGTTGTATTTTGGGGATACATAAAACTAACCAAATTGAGCTTAGGGGTGACTAACCAATTGGATTGTTATGTGTTTAAGATTTTAAAAAAGTACGTGGGTTGTAGGTTTCATGACACCCAATGTTTTCCAACTTGCAATTTTACATAACATTATGAATGTAATAAGAAAATTGTTATTTAAACAATAATAATGCAATTAAAGTTACCTTAAAAATGTATCACAACTAATAGTTTGAGTAAAATTTGCATTTTAATGTTTTCATATGACAAATAAATGTGCAAAATAATGGCAAGTTGGAAAACACAAGGGACTTCATTATATTGTTGGTGCATACGAAACAAAAACTTTTCATACGGAAATAATTGATAGTGGATAGTGTGTTTTCCAACACTACAAATAATGTGAGCATTTTTTGTTTTAATCAAATGAATAAAATGAAATGTCATTTTTATTGTACCAAAGAGTTGTTCTAGCATATACATATAGGTTTTCACTTTAATTTGGATAATGTATGAAGGAAAAAAATAGATTTGTCTAATTAAAGAGTGCATAAAACAATCATGACACCTTTGAAATTCATTAATGTAAGATAAGATCAAAAATAATGTTGTGAAGCAATGTATGCAAGGAATCCATTATACATATACAATTCTCCAAATGTTTTATTAAGTGAAAATCACATGATTGTTTACATTAGAGACTAAACACAATATTTATAGAGGCTCTATTAGTGCCACCCAACCACTCCACCTATGTATATAACATTATAACATAACACCTCATCCCCCATCTCACATGCTGAACAAAACACACCAACAAAAAGACTGACCTGTGAGAAAGTAATGTACACACCTAATATAATAACCTTTTCTTATATACCAACCTAAATCATGTAGTCATTGCAATAGTTAACTTGTAAACACTAGTGTAACAAATACAAGAAGAATCCTACAAATATGTTTGAGTTTATATTTTAAAAATTTAAAGCATTGAAGGTTTCCATATTGCACAATAAGAAACCTTTTACTAGCTTTTTTTTGGCACAATATCTACATTAGATCTACAATTACCAGAATTTGTATAGTTCACAACCTTATTTTAAGCAACAAGAATTGGCACTTCCTATTTCCATTCTTCCATTTGCAAGAAGCAAGCTTGGTGGAGGTTGCATCAACTGAGCTTGATGTAGTCGTTTTCCTACAGACATAAACAATTACAACTCCGTTATCCAAATCCAAAAAATGTAAACAATAAAACTAGAAAACGTGTTCACACAAGAGAAGAAATCAGGCCCTACAAGGAATTAAAATTTAAGACTCAATGTTGAGAAAGGGAAAATAAAAATAATTCAAAGCAAAGCTTGCATCACTTAGCAATTCCACTTAGGAAATTATATTTTGTTTCTTTAGGTGCCTATCACAATCACAAACATTTTTGGATTCAATTTAAATGTGGAGAACAAAAATGTGACTTTCTCTGTAGCATCTTATTTCACTCTACAACATTTTTGAGGGAATTCATGTTGGTGGAACCCCGATCAAGGATGACTTTTCAATGAAAATAATAAAATTTTAATGTTGAACCAAGTTTTAATATAGCATAGGTACTACTTTCCACCATTTTCTCAAATAAAATCCTTGAAAGAAAATTCTTAACCATCCCCACAAATGATAATACTTCAACTTTTCTCATATTTTGAATTTTTTGGCATGCAAATCCTTAAGCAAATTGTTGCACAACTAGCACACCATAAGAAGTAGAGTCCTTGATAACTTCATACATATAAATATCATAAAAGAGTCAACTAGATAATGTTTAAGTGCCCAAATTTGGCCATTCAAATGCCCCTTTTCTAAGATATGATTTAGAATAGAACATATTGTGCAAAACATTAGTTCTACAAGCAACAAAATAGAATTAATTGCAAATTTAAATTGCTTCATCTTCAAGCAATTGATCAAGACCTTCTTAAAAGTTCTGATTTCTCTTAGCTTTCAACATTTTCCTAAAAACTTCAAGGAATACAGAGCTACAGACTTACAGAGCTGGGGACGACGGAGTGATTGGCATTATGGTTTGACAAACGAAGAGACATTTCCATGACAAAATTTCCACAGCAAAAAACTTTCATGTCGCTCCCTGTATGCCCAACTTGTGTCTGCACAAACTTATTTTTAAATATTAGTATGAATAAAGTCATCGAGTGACTTCTTCAAAGCCTGCCAGTTTTTCTTTTTGAATAAAACTTAATGATAGTATGCTCAAATCTTGCATGGCTCCAATGAAAAAATCCCACTTTCTCTGTTGCGTAACACAAAAATCAATTTTACATAACTTTCAAATAAACTCTACGAATATTAATTAGAAACTAACATAAAATCACCTACTTACAGTGTTGTTGACGATAATGGAGGGGTTGGAATTGTGGTTCAAGACATCCACCATATTCCTTCCCGCTCGCATGAAAAATGAGTTTCTAAAATGCATCCATGGGATATATAGGATGATTTCAAATTTGAAATCTCCCATTTTTAAAATTTCTTGCTCTTTTTAAAACATTTACAACCGCTATCCATCTTCGTCAACTTTTGTCTGTCCATCGTTGTCTCCATCAACATCTGTTAGTTAGTCTTTCTGGCATGCGTTTTGTCTAGCGCTTGAGATGGGGATGGGATGTTATGTTACAATGTTACATAAATAGGTATGTTTTGTATATGATTTATCTTTCTCCTTCCTCTTATATGTGCTCTAATAATTAATCACATTTTTAAAAATATTTAAATAATATATAATAATAGTTCTATTATATCCTATACTATTTACAATAATTATTGTTGTACTTATTTAAAAATAAAATTGCAATTTCATTCAAGTATAATTATAATATGGTGTTAGTTTTATTGAGTTAATCCTCATGTTACATGCATTTCAATTACTTTTCCTTTAACAATCAATGACATTGATGTCTATAAATAGGTATATTTATAACCACTAACTAAATTTATAATTGTTGATTTTACATTACTTCAATAATTGGTGATATAGGTGTCTATCAATAGGTGTAACTATTGTTCTACATGAATCAAATATGTTACCATGAATTGTTTATAACTTATATGTACAATACATTCCTTACATTTTTTAACTTACATTTTAACAATTGATGACCTAAACATCTAAATCAAATATATTAAATACACATTTTTTATTCTAAGCTATAAAGTATTTTGAACATCTTACGTTCACTAATTCTAAGTTATAAAGTATTTTGAAAATATTATGTTCACTAATTCTAATCTAATTTTATAGTTTTACTTAGAAGAGTAAATATATTTTCTAGCTCAAGCACTACTTCCAAATCATATACAACATTGTTGTTGGGAAAATGTGTCTCAACCTTGCAATTATATAACGATATATATATATATATATATATATATATATATATATATATATATATATTCTAGTTACACCGATAGGTGTATATAATGGCATAAAGGAGGTGGGCCATTTTAAACAATTTTGTTAACTTTTAGAACCAAAGTTAATGGGAATTGACAGGCATACATTAGATACATTATAAATCTAGACCATTAATTATTGGGTTCAAGATACAATGAATTCTTGGATATTTTGTTGGTTTGTCTTGCCATTAGAAGATGTAATCCTATTTTATAGGGCATTGTATTATATGGTTGTAGTAGAGAGATAGTGATGTATTAGAGTTTGATAAGCAGTCATGTTATCCTATTGATCTTTGAGTGGTGATACTCTTGTGAAACTTTCTACGCAGAGTATATTGTAATCTTTGTGATTTACTAAATAATATATTGAATTGGCTTTGGAGTGTGGTATTTTTCTCAGAGAGGGACATAAATCAACGTATTAAGTGGTATACATGATATTTATGTTTATTTTTGTTTAAGTTTATGTAGCATTAGAATCTATAAAAATTTTTGCATTATTCTCCTCTCAAGATTAGTGTATAGAAAGTTGTTTAAGCTACCTTAACTTCATAGTGATTGAGGCGATAGGTTTGGTTGTGGTTGTTGGTTGTTTGAACTAATCGAGATTTGAGTGGGACCTTGTACAGAAGATACTTTGTGATCTTTTTGTAAGAAATTTCAGATGGCAATTTTATTAGGGAGAATAGAGGTGGAAAATTTTTCTAGAAATAGTTTTAAAATGTGGAAGCTAAAGATGGAGGATCTATTGATAGATCGAGATTTGTGGGATGTTGTTGATGATAATGTTTCAAGGCCTATAGATGCTACTTTGGCTGCTCAATATGATGCTATGGATTGTAAAGCCAAGGGTCTAATTAGATTGTGCTTGGCAGAATTTATTTTAATCAATGTCCATGAAGAGACCTCTACACAAAAACTATGGAGGAAACTTGGTGAGATGTATCAAGCTAAATATTTAGTGAACAAGACTTTATTGAGGAAGAAATTGCATTCCTTGAGAATGGAAGAGGGTGGATGAATTATAGACCACTTGGAAGCATTCAATATGCTAGTGGCTTAGTTGGAATTAATTGGTGTCAAAATGGACGAGGAAGAGAAATGTCAAATCAAGCTTTGTTCTTTGTTTGATTTGTGGGATTCTCTTGTTATGGCTATTGAGAGTTGCTTAATTTTTGAAGATTGAGATGTGGTGGGTTCTTTGCTTTCTAAAAGAGATGAGGAGGAAGGTATTTGTCATTTGCAGGGAGGCTAATGTTTGTGGAGACCCTAAGGAAAAAGGAAAGAAGAATGAAGTGTGACAAATCCAAATTTTAGGGGAAATCTAAATCTTGGAAAGTCAAAGTTATTTGTTGGAATTATTGAAAGTAGCTGGACATGTTGTTCATAGGAATACTAAGAAGCAAAAGAAGAAGAAAAGAAGAAGAAAAAAAATTGATTTTTGATTTTGAGTTCAGAAGGAAGATGAGTGACACATTGATGATTACAACTTTGGCAACTCATGCAGGTAATGATGCATGGTTAATTGACTCAAGTGCATCTTTCCATATGACCTTTAATAGAGATTGGTTTTGTGAATATGAAGAATTTGATGGATGTAAGGTGTACTTGGGTGATTATTCTCATTTAGACATTGTTGGTCATGGTAAAGTTAAAATCAGGTTTCTTGATGGTAGAATAAAAAGGATTAACGGTGTGTTTATAAGGAGTACCTAGATTAGAATGGAAATCTTTTATCTATAAAGCAAGCTAATAGATACAGAAGATTATTACCAGTAGTATTTTTGATCACGAGGATGCAAGATGGTTAAAAGGTACTATGAAGGTGATTACTAGAGGTGTCGGATAGCAGGACATTATATAAAACTTGATGCAAACATTGTTGAGTGTAAATTAATTTTGTGAAAATCAGTGTAATGGAAAAGAAGTGAGGCTTTCTTAGGTAAGATTGTCATGGTTGGGTGCCCAAGGGTATAACAATACGAGAAAAATTTACCTGCCGAGGAGAAAAACTATGTTATAGCACCAAAGACTTGGCCACATTAGAGAAAAGGGTCTAAGGACCTTGAAAAATAAAAACCTTGTTGAAGGTTTGTCTGATTGTAATCTTGAATTTGTTTTCTGTGAGCATTGCATTTATGAAAAACAAAGTTGTGTTTAGTTTTACTTTCGAGTTCTCATAAAATCTTGTGGTGTATTGGATCTTATTCATTTTGATGTATTTAGTCTTGTATATGTTACTTGATTGGTAAAATCCACATATTATGTTTCATTTATTGATGATTATAGTAGGACATGGAGTATTTTTTTTAGAGTAAACCTAAAAGTTTTTTGATTGATTTAAAGAATTTAAAGCAATGGCTGAGTTGTAGACTGGACAGAAAATAAAATTTTTGAGGAATGATAATGGTGGTGAAATTTTCTCTAATGATATTGATAGATTTTGTAAAGATTGTGGTATTCATAGATAAAATACAACTCTATATTCTCCACAATAGAATGGAGTTGAAAAAAGAATGAATAGGACATTGATGGAGAAGGCTAGGAGTATGTTGAGTGGTGTTGGCCTAGAACAAAGGTTTTGGTCTGAAGCTATTGCCACTCCTTGTTACCTGATTAACAAGTCTCCTACATCTACTCTTGTTGATAAGACGCCTATAGAGGCATGGTCAGGTTGCAAGACTTCATTAAGACATCTTATAATTTTTGGTTGCAAGGCATATGGACATGTGCCAAAGGAGAAGCGAACAAAGTTGGAGAACAATGCTATGAAATGTATCTTCATTAGATATAATTATGGTGTGAAAGGATACAAGCTTTGGAACCTATTGCACAAAAGGTAATATATAGAAGTGTTATTTTTGGAGAAAATGGGCCTTCTTTTGTTACATTGCAGCCAGAACAAAGTAAACAGGAAGATGTGATTCAATTTACTTCTACACCTGAGAAAGTTGAATCGAGGCCCAAGGATAGACAAGAAGTTGAGGAGAGCTCATCTAGCTCTGGATCTTTAGAAGAGGAGGAAGAACCTCCAACTCAACTTGTTCATAGGTGTACAAGGAATAGACAACCACCTGAAAGGTATACACCTGATGATTGGAGATGTATTTTTTCTTTGAATATTAACATGGATGAACCCAAATCTATAGAAGAGGCATTAGGTATGAATGATGCAAAATCCTAGAAGATTGTTATGGATGAAGAAATAGAATCTTTGAAAAAGAATGATACATGGGATCTTGTACCATTGCCTGAAGGACAAAAACCTGTTGGTTGCAAATGGGTGTTCAAGAAAAAGATTGGTTCAGATGGAGATATTAGGAAGTACAAAGTAAGGTTGGTTGCAAAAGGTTACTCTCAAATTGAGGGTGTTGATTATGGTGAGATATTCTCTCCTATTGCAAAAATGACATCCATTAGATTTTTTCTTTCTATTCTTGTTGTTTATGATCTAGAGATTAAGCAAATGGATGTGAAAATTGCTTTCCTTCATGGTGATTTGGAGGAGGATATCTATATGACACAACCAGAGCACTATGTGGTGAAAGGAAAAAGTAAATTGGTTTTCAAATTGAAGAATTATTTGTATAGATTAAAACAGAGTCTTAGGATGTGGTACTAGAAATTGGATACATATGTGTTGATTTTAAGATTTGAGTGTTCTAAATTAGATCATTGTGTTTATTATAAAATTGATGGTGATCATTTCTTGTTTCTTGCATTATATGTTGATGATATGTTATTTATTGGAAAAGGAAAAGGTATGAATTAAAAAATGAAATCTCAACTTGCTACTAAGTTTGAAATGAAATAACTTGGTGTAGCTAGACACATTCTTGGGATGAAATTAAAAGAGATAGAGTTAATAGAAAGTTATGGCTTGGCCAAAGTAAGTATGCCAATTTAATTTTACAGAGATTTGACATGTAGGATTCTAGAGCATTGTGTGTTCTTGTTTCAGTTGGAACAAAGTTATCTATTTCAGATTGTCCAACATCTTCATTAAAGATGGAAGACATGAGCAGAGTGCCTTACTAGAGTGCAGTTGGAAGTTTCATGTATGCTATGGTTTGTATTAGACCAGACATTTCCCAAGCAGTGGGAGTTCTTTCTAGATATATGTCTAATCCTGGTAGAGTTCATTGGGATGCAGTTAAAAGGGTCTTCAAATATTTGTGCGGTACCTCAGATTACTCCTTATGTTATCATATTAATGTGACTGAAGACAAGATTTCCCTTGATATTCATGGCTACGCGGATTCAAACTAGGCAGGTGATATTGATAGTAGACAATCCCCAAGTGCTTATGTGTTTACTTTATTTGGTGATGCAATCAGTTGGATGAGTAAGTGACAAGCTATGGTTGCTTTGTCCACTATTGAAGCAGAGTATATGGCAGCTACTCATGGTTGTAAAGAAGCCACTTGGCTTAAGCGACTGTGTTTATATATTGGAATAAAAAAAGGCACAATGACAATTTATTATGATAGTCAGAGTGCGATATGTCTAGCCAAGAACCCGACATTTCATGCCAGGACCAAGCACATTGATGTACAATATCATTTTGTTAGAGATATGGTCAAAGATGGTAGGGTGAAGTTGGTTAAGGTAGAGACTTTGATGAAAGTAATCCTATTTTATGAGGGCGTTGTATTATGACTGTAGTAGAGAGAGATAGTGATGTATTTTGAGAGTCTAATAGTAGTCGTGTTGTCTCTTGATCTTTGAGTGGTGATACTCCTGTGAGAAGCTTTCTCTGCAAGTATATTGTAATCTTTGTGATTTACTGAATAATATATTGGGTGGCTTTTGGAGTGTGGGTTTTTTTCTCTCGAAAAGGTTTTCCCCACATAAATCATTGTGTCATCGTATGCATGATATTTATCTTTATTTATGTTTAAGTTTTTGTAACTGTTAAAGATCTATGAAATTTTTGCATTATTCTCCTCTCAAGATTAGTGTAGGAAGTTGTTTCACTACCTTAGCTTCCTTACAATTATTTAGTTCAATTTCCTCTATTCATTATTACACTTTCTTCTTTTTTTAAATTATGCATAGGTTAAACTTCCAATGAGCATTATCTTGTTGCAAACAAATGAATTGGTAAGCATTATTTTGAAGCTATTTTTAATAGCTTGTCAAAAAATATTAACTTTTTAATATTTAATTCATTTGTTTATTCTTTTTTAAAAGTGAAATCTTTCTTCAACATGCATTAGACATACATAGTTAACTTAAGATTTTGGTTTTAGGATCATCTTCAATGTTTATTTCATTACTCAAGTATAATTTTAGAGTTTACTTTCATGAAATAATAGTTGTCATATGTCAAGTGTGCTTTTTATAAGAATATTTGACTTCTTCAAAATAATATTATTTGACTAAAAATGCAATCAAGATGGTCAACAATGAAAACCTACTCTTAAAATTGCATCTACAAGTATTAAATACCATCAATTTTTGCCATGGGCCTAAATCAACAACTTGATACAAAATAGAGATCTCTTCAATGGTGTTCATAAGTAAAAAGATACACTTCCAAAAAAATATACACAATATAGCTTTAAAGAATCCAAATGGGATATGCTACCACTCATAAGATACAATTTCCTTGTTATTTCCATGTTAAGGTGAGTTAATATGTTTGGTCAATATCTTGGAAACTATCGATCAATTACCTAGAAACTAACATTCTTAATCCCATTTAACAAAAAATCTTTGAATTAGAGCAATGAGTGGGAGAGGCGGGAATCTGAGTTTGAGTTTGGGAGAAGGCGCTTCAGAGGGTGAGGGGACTACAGAGGATGGTGATGATCCTAATGGCGTTTTGGCTCGACAGGAAGATCTTCTTCCTCTCTTGGTCTGGGTGCCTGTTGGATGGGTTTTCAAATATTTTTGTTGTGAGAGGTTTGTGGATTCTCTTGCTACTTGAAGGCATCTGAGGAAATTCTTTGGCATAGGTTTTTTTTGTTGGGGTCATGGCTTTTGGGCTCTTCTCTTGTAGCATCTTTTTATGTTGGGATTGCTAGGGCTTGCATGGGTGGGCTCTTTCCCTTGTTCTATGAGATGATGTTGTTTCCATTTAATCTTCCTTATTTGGTGCTTTTTGAGGACCTCGACGTGCATCTTCTCATTTATTTTTATTTCTCTCTCATTGTGATTTTCCTTTGGAGAGATATTGGGGTGTTGTGGTGGAGGTCATCTATCTGGCTTCTTGCTTCCCCTCCTTCCTAGGGGAGTCTGGTTGGGGTCTTGTCTTCTTCTCTATGGGCATTGGTTTATGTTGGGCCTTCGATATGGTCTTCGTTCAGGTTGGTTGTGGTTGGGGTGAGTCTTTTGGCTCTTTGTTGTTTGTTTCTTGCTCTGGCACTGCTCTTTTTTGGCTCCTCTATGCAGAGTAGTTGGTCTATTCTGCTAAGGAGGGTTACTTTCTTTCTGTAGGCTAAGCTTTTTCTTTTTCTTTTGATGAAAGCTCAGATGTGTGTGGTTTTAGTTCTGTTGGATGAGGAGCAATTTCTCTTCAATGTGTGTTTCTTTGGTTGGGTGGTGTTCATGTTTCTTTCTTTAATCCCTATTGTTGTCAGTACCCTTGGTGGTGTGGCGTTGGGCCCCTTTTGGGATTTGGCTTTTTTGCTTGGATTGGGGTTTTATCCATATCTGGAGGCTTGTTTTGGGTTATCTACTTTTACTCAGATTTTTGTCTACTATTGGAGCGATTTGTGTGGGGTATTGTTTTGTACCTTTGCTAATGGGTCCTGGTTGGTGGCTAGGTGGCTCTTCATACCTTTTATTTACACCCAGCTGAATGTTGAGTATGCTCAAAGATGTTGGTTTTATGTAGCTAAGGTTTGCAAGATGCTCTTTATCTAGTTTCTTACTCTCTTTTAATCAAAGGATGAAGTGTTTTCCTGTGCTATTAGAGTGGTGGATTTCTACTACTTTCTACAATTGTATTCTTCTATTGAGGGGAATATTGCTCCCATAGAGGTAGATCCCTCTCCTATTGAGGTGGAGCCAGCTTTTGTAGTGGTGGTGGAATGTGCTCTGCTTGGCTATTGGTTCCTATTGAGGTGGAGCTAGTGTGTGCAGAAGAGTGGTGTCTCTAATAGTGCATGATCTCGCTTTGTCCTCTCCTATAGAGGGGAGCTCTCTCCCATTGAGGTGGAGTATGGGTTGGTGTTGTAGGGCAGGTGATATTGTTAAAGATTGGAGCTCTTCTTTGTTTCCTCTTTTATTTAGGTTTAAGGTCCCTACCAAAACCTAATTGTAAAAGGTTCATGGTCCCTTCAAAACCTGTTATGGGGTCAAGGTCCCTGAAAAACCTAGTTAAGGGTTTAAGGTCCCTTCAAAAATTTTGGGGTTATGGTCCTTGTCTAATCAGTTGTTGATTGGTGGGTTCAAGGTCCCCGTAAAACCTTTGTGCAACTTGTGTTGTCTCATTATAATCTTAGAGTTGTTGTTGATGGGTTGTTCATGGTATTTGGTTTATCTTTGATGCAACATGTTTCTCTTGGATAAGGTTTCTAGTCCCTTAAAAACTTGTATGTATTAGGTTTTTGGGTCCCATCAAAACCTTCTTTTCCTCATCATAAACATTCTTGATCCCATCATTTAAAATTTGTTTCTATTTCTAGTACTACTTATTGTAGTTATATAGGTGGATTGCCATTTTTCAATAAAAATTCATGTGCTTGCATCATGATATCAAATTGATGACCCCAATTTCCTATTTGAAGAACAAGACCAAGTACAATATGCCAAGATCTTAGGTTGTCCATCTACTAATACAATTGAGAATAATAGAGTGACAAACCCATCTCTTCAAAGAACACTATTTATAATATATTCATCTCTATGGATGAAAGAACTTTCCTCTACAATTACTCATATTAAAAATTTGAATCCATTCTAAACAAGGTGGCTTATAAATGGTCTTGTTACAATAAAAAAATGCACCAATTCAATACACAAAAGGGGAAAGAAAAAGTATTTACCTTTGATATTATAGATTGTGAGCACACTAAGGTGTGCTACTTGCTTCAATTAAGTTGTTGATCTTCATTATGCCAATGTTCAAGTTGGAGTTGTCTATACAATATCTAGTGGGATTATTAAAAGCACTAATAAGTTGTCTGACAAACTAAACAACCAACTTGAAATTTGTTTATTAGATGATTTCAAGATTTATCTCTCTGAAGATGACCTTATGATTCCAAAACATTAGTTATCTTCCATACCTCTCAATAAAATTTTACACATCTCTAGTAATTTCCTTATTGATTTTATTAGAATTATAATTTACATTGATTCAAGATCCATAATAAGGAAAAATAGGATAGAGGTTCTTAGGAGGAACATCATTCTATTAGATGTGCCTTCCTCTACTATTAATTTCAATTATGGGTTCCAACAACTCAAAAGTAAGGTGCACAACTCCAAGAGATGTACCACTTGCATAATATTTTTTTCTTATAGTTAAAATGAGTGTGTTTTTTAGTATAATGGAAAGGTAATAAACACTTTGATCACTACCCACCTATCTATAATCTTGAACATAGAGGAAACACCACTAAAATATTGGTTTAAACATAATGTGAATGATGTTATCTTATTATTTACATACCCTATGGGTGTGCCTCTACTAATTATAAGAAATACAATTTCCAATATTTAGGAAGATACTATGCACATGAAATAATCCATCCAATGCATTGTAAAAGTATCAATATGGTTCATAAAAGTATATTCATTTTTTGGTTAATTTTATCCCCTTGATTCAATCAAAAAATAGTGTAAAAATTAGTTTTGCAAAATGATGAGACATGGTACTATTCAAAGTGTAAAGCTACATTTATAGATTTTAGATATAGACATTGTAGTTCAACTAAAGATAACAAATAATACAAGTGCATTATAGGTTGTTTCTTTTGAAGATATAACCATTGACCCTAATTGGTATGTTTATAAAAGACTTATATAATTCATATAAAAAGAAGAAATCAATATCAAGACTACAATCAAATGAGTTTTTTTTAAATAATTTATCTTCACCCTCCCATCTATAGTTGATTTAATTAGTATTGAAGGACTATTTGTAGTCACCCTAATTATGGCATTATCTCCCTAATTAATTAAAATTTTGAATTTTAATTAATTTTCCTTATTTCTCCCTAAATTAATTAGTTATTCTATTATTTAATTAATTCACCTCTCTTGACCCCTAATTAATTAAATATTTACTATTTAATTAATTATTCCATTTTATCCTTATAATTAATTAAATATTTGAGCTATTTAATTAATCCCACCATTATTCCCATTTCTTCTAATCCCATTCAAGTTAATTAATCTTTGATTAATTAGTTTTATCTCTTCTCTAATCATCATTAGCCCATCCTCCAACATTTAACTCCCCCCAAGTTAAATAAACCATTGGTTTATTAACTCAACCTAGCCTATTAAATTAATTAATCTCTCTCACTAACCATCATTATCTATTTTCTAATAATTTTAAATTCCCTCACCTCTCCCCAAACTTGTCTCATAATGAAAAGTGTCATAAGCCTCTCTCACACCTCCTCTCACACATGTTTGAGATCTCACCTACCCCCACTATCTCTTACACCCTCTTACACAAGCCACCTTATGAGCCACCCTATCTCTTACACAAATTTAATGCCTCACTTCCCAAGGTTTCCTCACACATGTGTGAGCACACTTCATCTCTTCCCCCTTTCCCCACAGTGCTCTTGATCCTCACCATCATTTTGTACTGTCAAAAAATGGACCCTTCCCATTTTCATGATATTTTAGGCCTTGTTTCATAGTGTTGGAGCTATGTTTCTTTGATTTTATGATGTATCTTGGCTTTAACATGCTTATTTTGGTGCTAAAACTTAAATAACGACGTCTTGTGAAGGTGTTGTGAAGTGTTGTAAGACATTTCTACATTCTTCTAGACTCTATTTAATGCAATTCACCTAAAAACCACCTTTTCACTCACCAAAAGTCCTATTTCAAAGTGTTGTAAAGTCTTGTAACAAGATTTCACACTTTTCTAAGCATGTTTTCACTATTTACACCTTTCTCATGCTTTATTTTGTCTCTTTATGCCCTCATATACTTATATTAAGTGTATATTTGGGTCCTATCCCAACAAAAAACATTAAACATGACTTTATTTCTAAAACTTGGTTGTGGGTCCCAAGTGGGACTCATTCACCAAGGGTGGCGAATGAGTCTCCCTTGGCCCTAAATTCAAAAAAATTCAAAATTTCTTTCAGGATTTTACTCAAATTCACTTCATGTCAATCTGTGATGAGGTATGAATGGATAGTAAGGCACAAGATTTGTATAAATATGTGATTTTAACCTCATTTTACATCTCCTCATTCAAGCATTATATCTCCTAACATATTCAAGCAATCTTCAAGAACTCAAGCATTTTGCATCATTAATTCATGCACTTTCAAGCACTTTGGAGCAGCCATTGACTTCACTTCAGCTTTGCATATTCAAGGATGTGGTAAGTTTGTAATACTTTCATGTTATTCATTTACCATTTCCTTTGCATTTCATTCATTTATATTGGGTTTGATTACTAAAGTGGGGTTTGACCAAGGCAAACCCCTATTCACTAACCCTCAAACATTTTTCCCCTTTGCATTTGTCTTTGCAGCCTTTATTTTGCAGATTTGATAGGTTAAAGGTGTTGAAAAGAGGATTTCAAGTCAACTGGGCTCTTCAAATCAATTCATCATCTATTCAAGCAATTTGAGTGACTTCCAGCCTGTTTTCTGTAGAATTGACCCCGTCAACCTGATATTAGGTCATTACCAGATCTGGAGTAGCAGTGTTGACCTTTAACTTTTCAGAAATCTTGGGGAGGACTAATTCACCACCCTTGGAAAATGAGTCCCACTTGAATTCTATAAATCTGTATTTTGTTAGAAATCAACTCCCGATTGTCAGAAATCAGCTCCCGACACTTTTTCACCAATCGAAGGACTGATTCGCCACCCTTGGCGAATGAGTCCCACTGTGAAAAATCAAAAAAAATCATTAGCATTCCAAACATTCCAGAAAGCTCACACATCATCTAGGTGCACTCATATTTGACCCTGTACCTTTTGTTTTGCATATTTCTTTCAATTTCTTCATCTTTCATAGTAGTTTGCATATCACACTGTGTTTTCAAACATAGCATAAATTGCATCTTTGCATTCATTTTAATCAATTAATTGCACTTATATTAGTTCATTTACATCGTATTACATTTCATACATCCTAATTTGAATGAAACATAAGCATTTTAGGAGCCTAATCTCTTTCTTTCTAGGTGAAAAATCTTAGAAAGAGAGCTAAGCATTTCGGGTTCTTAAAATCTATGGTTCACATTCAATATCCACCCTTGATTAAGTCAATAAATCCTATCCCTCCATTCCTCTCATCTCACATCTATAAATTCAAGTCTCCTCCCCTCACTTTCACATCTTGAGTTGACTTAGCTACATTATGTTGGTATTTTGAGTGAGCAATCCACATAGAAACACTTGAGAAAATCTATCAAGAGTTTGGGTGCATCTTGGTGAAGCTCAATCATGGAGAGGAAGCTATAATCTAGTTTATGCATTTACCTATGTTTCATTTGAATATCATTTACATTGCATGATTTCACTAATTTCCCTCTCATAGTTTGGCATGCCTGATGGGACCCACATCCCTTATACTAACTTTTATTTGAGTTTTGGGAATATTTTAGCTTGCAGGTCTTGGCTCTTGTAAAACTACACTTTTGATTCAAATTGTTTCACCTCTACTTTGGCTCTTGATGCCTCTGATATAAACTATTGCACAGGTACGCTACATATTGTAGTGCTTCTATCTCGAATAACGACCATGCGAGCCCAATTGTTGTGCTTTTGTTTAACCAACATAGTTTAACATTTTCACTAATAGTTTTTGTGTGGCAAGGGTGTTTTTGGGTTTTGTTACAGAGATAAAATGGCATTAGCATTCTAGTTTAGTTACAATTTATTTTTTCCAACTTTACTCCTTTTGCTTACAACAATCTACAACTTCACACTAAGGGAAAAGTTAAAATTTACCCACAACTCTAAAAAAACATTTTTTTAGCTAGGATTTTATCAAGTTCCCTAGTTTCACACTTCACATTTCATTTTGGGGTTTTAACATTAATATTTAAGGTTAATGAAACCACATCCTTATGTACAAAATCAATTGTTAGTTACATTTTTTTCTTTCAATTTCGAGTCCTTTTTTTGTCGTGTTTGCACAAAAAATAGTTGTGCTTATGCATCGACTTGCAATGCCTACGTACCTACAATTCAGTGCTTGCATAGAGACCCACTACACCTATCTAGCAAATTTTTTGCCTCTGCAGCTACTAGTTGTGCCTCTACTTCATAGAGCAACATTTTTGCTTCCGAGCAGAAGGCTAATATATTTAGGAATTTTCATAATTTTGGATTATTTGATAGTTAATCAATCAAAAATTCACAGTAAGTTATGTTAATTAACTAGGTTTCATTGTGTTAACAATAACAATTTGGGGTATGTAAACTTGGTAAAATTTTGCAAATCTGCTTTCTAGTTTTAGGTGCAATTTCTTCTATTTTGCAACTATGTAGTGACTTGTTGCACTTGCATGCTGACCTGCTGCACTTTTTTTCTAAAAAATGTGCCTCTAGTAGGTATAAAATCTACTTTTTGGTTTTTTGTGCTTTTGATTTTAATTCTCTGCAAAGCTGCACTTGTGTTTTGTTTTAAAAATTTTGGGTTTTAAGCTAACTTGTTGGACTAACAAGTGTAATTATTTGACCTGACCAAGACGAAGCTATTAAGACAACTACTAATGTGTGGTTTTGTAGGATGTTTGTAGAAGACTTCATTTTCCACTAATTAGGCACTAAAAGTAGAGTAGTGGATAAATGAACTTGTATACTATGTTTGGAAGGATGCAATAGATGTATGCTCTCCCCTTGCACTTAGAATGATCCTAGGGATCAAAAATATTTATATTTCTTCATTTTGTTTAGTTTTCTAGGAAACAAGGTGTGTTAGTTTTGATTCTATGCTCTCTCGTCACGCTTTGTGCGATCTTGGGGATCAAAAACACCTAGCATACATTTTTCCTTTAGGAGGCCTACCTAGGGATTTCATCACCCTAGGGGACGACCTCAACATTTGTTACCAGTGGGGTATAGAAAGGGGGGAGAACAAAATTTTTACCCTAATCTAGTCATGTCATGTTTAGCGAAGCTCTGATGCTTAAGGTGATTCCAAGGTAGGAGTGTAGGGTTGGTTTGAGCTTTCCTAATGAAATTTCTCATCCCACACTTGTGGTAGGATATTGTTCATGGTTGTGTCTCACACACCCTCTTGGTGTTTAGAGGATTCCCTAGAAAAACATTGTGTAACCTATATTAGGGTATTCACTAGTGCAAGGGATGTGGATCATACCATAAAGTTACTCTCCACATACTCCCTTAAGTTGACATAGAAATATTTGTGTTGGATTGAAGGTCTCCCAAGGAGAGAGAGAGAGAAGGTGTGCCCATGGAATCCATTGACAACCATGTGTCACTAGATCTCTACCTATCTGCCTTTACGAGAAAGGGTGCTCCACCCAAGTATCAAGGATTATTAACCCAAGCAATTGGGTGGTGGGCCTACACTAGTCTATAAACCCACTTGACAAATTTAGGTTTGTAAACAAGTGTTTGGAGTGTATTCTTGTGCAAAACCAGTATAATATGAATCAACCATAGGGTTGAGGATTGACCATACCGTTTAAAATGTTTAAACTTGGCCATTGTGTTTTCTTTTTTGCTAAAACTCTTGCCAAAACATCCAGACTGTAGAGTTTCACCTAGGACCAATACAACTACACCTATGTACTTGTGAAGTCCTACACTCTAAAAAAATGCACCTGCACTCTACCATATTGACACTATATACCATTTTAACTTCCAAGGTGTTGGTATCCTATATGTTCTCAATTTTGTTTCCTTTTTCTCTCCTCTCAATACTAGACACTCATTTCTCATATTTCCCTCATTAGAGAAACTATGTGCACCATTTTTTTCTCTCATTATTGATGATGATTCTCAATGATTCTCTCTTTTGGCAAGGAATTTTTTTAATCTTCAACTATTCAAGTCCTATCTTTAACCTTTATATTACATATACTTCTCCTTTATATTTTCTTCTCCAAGAAAGTGCCTCTATTTTTCCTGCTAACTCTATTTCATTCAAATAGCTATAAAAAATTCTTACATTTAGAGAGGCTCTTAATTCTAGAAATAGTCTAGAGATGAACCATTCTACATTATACTTCTTTGTTAGTAGCTCCTCCAACTTTCACACTATCACTTTAAATCTTTGATCAAATTATTTGATTGTTTCATCTTTTTTCTAAAGTGTATGTCTCATCTTACTTATGCTTTCTAAGGGTGCCTTTGTGGACTCATAGTTATAAAGGAACCCATATTTAATCTCTTGCCACTCCTTATCATGTTGTGGGAACTTCATTTATCATATAGAGCTTCATATCTTAGCCACCCTACAAATTCATAAATTTTAGTTTGATTACTTTGAATTCCATTTCTCCACCATGTAGACTCCTAGACAAATATGTGTTTAGAGGCTTCTTTGGTGTCTTTACCAAAAAATGGCAATTTTGTTTTGTTATTGTCCATGCTGCTAGTGATAGGTTCCTCAAATTTGTCATTATTATTAGAGGTTCCTTCTTCAATAATTAGTGGATTTTCTTATTTTTCCCTCATATTCTTAGGTTTCTTTTCCTCATAAACTTTAGCAATTTTACCACACTTTTGTTGTTTCTCTAGGTTTGTATTCCTTTCCTTATCTCTAGATAATTGAATCTCAAAAATTACTTTTCCAAAACCTCCTCACAGTCAACTCACAAATTCCCTTTTCATTTTATCTTTTTCCATAATGACACTAAATATATCTTACATAGTCACTATAATTCCTTGAGCTGACAAGCTTAGAACAAAACTTGACGAAACATTTTTTTTAAAACAACACCGATAATGTAACAATGACATATCACACTTGCACAATCAACGTGCACACAAGTGTCACAAAAACACAATGTCAGAGACAAAAAGGAACTTCACCATTTCATAAGCAAGGTGGAAAAAACAAAAGACTAACCACTCATGGGATAATCCACCATGATGAACATATGAGAGAGAGAGAGTAGACAACACATCATGATGATTGGTTACTAAACCATGATCACATTCTCTCACAACAATGCAGCAAGATAGGATGATGGATTCATCAACCTCCAATCAACATACAAACACACTAAACCACTCTAAACACAAAGGAAAATGTTAACAAGAGGTTTCCTAACCAAGAGGCACAACTCACCACAAACTAGAATGACACAAGTCACTTCTAGACAACCTCATGTTTGGTAAGACATCTATCACAAAGTGACATCACCTAAGGGAAGAAACTAGTCCACAGCACTCCATGACCTATGAGGATTGTTGAGGACACTTACAAGATGAAACATGAAGGATTATAACCTTCACAAGAATTTATAATACTAGAAGAACAATCTACCCAACCCTAGGTTTGACAACTATGTCATTTTGGAAGGTTGCACACAAAACAATGTAGGATATGGCATAAGTCCTAAATGATGACACTTGAGAACTAATTCAAAGCACTACTAGGACCCCAGGGCTATGGTGATCAATTTTTTTACATGGTTTACCCATCTAAGGTCTCGAAAAAGAGAGGAACTAACAAAAACCAAAAGGAGAGAACACTTGACTAGGTTTTTAAAGACCTAATTGACAAAAAATGATCACCTCAGACAAACAAAAAAAGCATAAAAAATTATCCAACAAGGGAATAGAGCTTAAAAAACCTTAACTAACTCTAGTTAAGAGGTTTTAGATTCTAGAATTTGTATGGGGACCACATTGCCCCAACGTAGTACCAAGCCACCCCAACACACTTAACCATCTTTTTGAGTTTTTTGGCATACAAAACCAAGCCACCCCAAATGCCACTAGGTTTCCCCAATAGAGTTAGTAAATTTTCTAAAAATATAGGTTAACTTATTGTTTGATAGGGTTTTCCTAGATACAAGACCAAGTTGCCCAACTGTGAATTTTGACACTTAAGTTCATTTTAAGCACCAAATGAAATGTTCCTAAGTTTGATAATGCATTCTAACATCATAATAAGGATAATTCATAAGAATTTATGCTACACACAAACAATCAAAATACTCTTTTCATTTTACAAGTTGCATCCATGTCCAAGGAGAGGTTCTAAATTAATGAATTACAAGATAATTGAATGAAATACATATAACTGCATGAGTTAAACTTTAAATATACATGATACCATGATGTTCCTTAATCCACAAACCTCAGGTCCCCAACAATGGTTACCATACTACCCAACCTCATGGAATCAAATGATCCACTCCCACTGTGCTAGGAGATAGGCACATGGGCTACAAACACAAAACTCACACCAAAAAAATTGGGATAAGGCTTACACACACCATGCATGAGATATACACTCTACATGCACATCATATAAACACTCAATCATCCAAAGCACATAATGGATCCACTATGTATCAACACATGGTGCAGTCACAATGGTATAACACAAAACACATTGGGAAAACTCACCAATGTCACATCACAAATCTGTATTGGGCCAAATCATAAATTCCATAAAAGATCATCCTTGGGAAGACTCAACAAGGGTTAAAGAATACATCCACATGGAAGGGAATACACCATCCTTTAGGATTCTACTCAACTACACTAGGGTCAAATAATAGAGAGCAAGAGAGGTAATTTCATCGCAGACACTCACATGGGGCTCAATGAAGAACCAAGTATCCTATCATACATATGAGGGTAGTTGATCTTACAAATATTACACTCCTTGAGTGTCTTGTCTTCCTCAATTATCCTTAGCCTTTATAAGCACTCAAGGTACAAGAGGGATATCCATTATCTTGGTTAATTAATTACCCATGCTTCATTAGTTTTCACTTATTAATCCAACTCCCCAAAACATGATTACCTACGTGCCACTTTGGGTCAGGTTCATGTTGGGATCCATTCCCAAAATCTCTTTAACACTTAAACCCTAAGCTCATCACACCCTCCAACAAGTGTGGCATGGAAGCCAATGCAAAAATACAATATTTTCCAAAATCAATGACACTTTACCACAATGCATATTATCACATTTCACGAGGTTTCATATTTTCAAAACATTGAAATTCATTCATTTTCATACAAAACTTTCAAATTTTCATAATATTTCAGCAAAGCAATAACTAAGTTTTTCTCAATTCCACCATTAAAATTCATCAAATTTTCAAATTTTAAAAATAAAAATTCTAAGAATACCCTATGGTTGTAAATATGCCCAACACCCCTCTTAAGCTATAGAATTGATATTTTCATCATTTCCCAAAAAATGGGCATGGAAACCCAATATTTTTGAAAATTTGTAAAATTTAATCAAATCTCTACATATACATTTGAATCAAATTGCAAAATGAAAGGAGATGGGAGGATTCTATACTCCCCTAATCATTATCCTACAAACAAATTTGAAGAAATATGATAAAATTAATTTAAAACAAAGAAAATACCTCAATGCCCTTCAAATTTTAAATGTGAAATTTGTCAAGCATGACAAATGAGGAGTCATGAAAACAAGCAAGCACAATCTCTTCATGATTCCTATCCCAATGAATCTGACCTTGTCGAATTTTGATAATAATTGCACTCTCAATCAACAATTTTCAATTTGCTCAAAACAAATATTTTCTCTCCCACTATTTTTTCCAATTTCACAACATAAAAATGAAAAATAAAAACCTTTTTCCTATTTACCCATTTCAAAACCCAATTAAAATTTAACTAAAAATTCATTTTCTAATTTAGAATTTAAAACTCCCTCAATTTCTCGCAAAACCAATTGGATCAATTAAATCCATTTAAAAACATCATTTAACATATAATTTAACCATTAAATCCATAAAAGCATATTTTCATTTAAATTTACAAAATTCAAAATTTAATCAGGATAATTAAATCAAGCATAACTCACAATTCCCAATCTGAGGAATATTTTGAAATTTAAATTAAAAAATAGATAAATTTCATTTTTTATTTCATTCTATTTTCCCCTTTCTCGAAGCACAAAGAATATTTTAATAATAGATAAAATAATCCTTTAAATTCCTAAAATTTTATATATGGAAAATTACAAAATTTAAACCATCAATTAAAGCAAATATTTACGGGGTATTCACGACATGTAGGGATTCCAGAATAACTCCTGAATCAGATCCAGGTTCACATAAGGTCAAATATGACACATACTGTACTTGATTCAAGTACGATTGGGGAATGTGTATGAAGGGGCCCAATGTGACATCTCCAAATTAACCATTGTTGGGGATAACTTAGACCATGTAGCCAGGTGAAGAAATAACTCTATACCTGTAACCATTCAATGCATATCAAGTGTACCTTCTCAATGTATATATAGTACAAGCACATCATAATCATCCCAAAAGAGTCCAATAGCATAAGCATAAAATGGCATCTGAACATCCAGCATATAAATACTTAAATAAATCATTCCTTCTAAACATCCATATTCAAGATCACTTTTAATCATAGCATAAATAATCCATTTCACTGAACTAAAGTATAATAATAAACCAATCATTTAACTACATAAAATGCCACCAACTGACATGTTGAGGAATCTCATCTCGAACATGTATTTGTTCATACACACCAATTGCAACCATAAAATAATCACTATAACAATCACAAGGAAGCAATGAAGCTAAAACATTAATCTCGCATTAACAAGATGCAAATGGGAGGGGCACTACATCCTCCCCCACTAAAATTAGGCTTACCATGGAAGCCTACACAAGGAAGGATAGGTACACCTAGTACATGATCCTTCAAACACATCATACTCACAGATCAATCCTCTAGAATCTCACCAAGTCTAGGCATGAAACACACAACACACAACTCTAGGGATGCACAAGCTAAGTGACCACCCGCCACTAGGTGCACAACCACCTCAGAGATCACCACAACACCCTCACCAATTCCCACTACAACTGATGGCAAGACCAACTACTAGGTCTAAAAAACCACAATTCAACAAGGTCCTACTCAAGGACTACCACAACTGCTAGGAACTCCATCTAGCTACTAACTCAATCAAGTTCAAGGTACACAATCCTGCTAACCCTTCCTTAGCACAAGGCCAATGACTACAAGGCTTCTGTCATGTCCCCGAAATGGAACACTAAAATTACTAAGCATTGAAATGCAAATACATAAATACAATACATATTAAAACATAAATACAAATATTAACAATTTAATATTATTAAAATAATAATAATATAATAATATAAATATTAATAAATATATATATAATAAATATAATTTAATAAGAAACACATAAAATAAAACAATATTAACATATTAGTCTATAACTAATCTTTGTACCCTCTTATTTCTGGCTGACCATTACAAAGGAGGTGAAATCATCGATTAAAAAATGAATTGCAGAAAAAGACAAAAGGCCATCGATCATATATGGTCTAAAGAAAAAGAAAAAAGAGAATATAAGACACAAGTCTTATAAAGCAATTTGTTTTGTTGTTCATTAATTAAAGGCAGCAAGTGATACTAATTGGAAGGCAATGAATTAATAAGAGCAGCGATTATCCTTGTTAACCATTAAAAGATGCAATTTAATAATAAAGTGTGATCTATTTTAGTAAAGACAACGATTTTTTATAAAGGATAGCGATCTGTTATGAAGAGTTGTGCTTATTAAGGAAAAAGGATGACTGTTCACTCCCTCCATGAAGAATATATAAAGGAGAATTTATTTTTGAATAAAGTGGAAGAAAATTAGATTTAAAAAAGGGATATAGGAATAGAAAATGAGGAATGTATTTGCATATGAGAACTACAGAGATAATCACAAAGAAATCAGAATAAAGGATTGGAAAGGAAGGAAATCAAATCATGGAGGAATGAAAGAATAAATCTAATGATAGTAGTAGTTGATTAGATTTAAACACACTCAAATATATGGATTCAATATATATAGTCGATCGAATAAAAATGGAATCAATAGAGACATAATTAGATAAGTATATTATTGTTAGAGTATATGGGGATAATAAATATAATTAAATATATGCACCTATCTATTGTATATATTCATATTATATATATTTATATATTTATATTTATATAAGTGTGTGTGTGAATTGTATATGATTATGCAATAATGATTCTTTCAACAATTATTGATCCTTATTAGTACTTATTTACTTGGTTTGATCTATTTGTTTCTCTTTAAGCAATATCTCCAAAGTATTAGAATAGGTGGATTAAGGTAGAAAGTTAGAGGCCAAGAATGAGAAAGGAATTAGACATGTTCATCACAATAGAGTTCTATTACCAAGGGTATCTCTCCCAATCATTATTTACATGTGTATGCCTATTGCCATCAATAATTAAATATGCTTCATATATAATTTCTAATGAAAAATATTCCTAAGTGTCTGAAACCCACTTGGTGGGAAGGGACTTAGGTGCAGTGGTAGGGGAAAAATCCCACTTACGACGTCTACCCAACTCCTCATGAAGGTAGGGCCCAAGGTGTAGTGGTAGGAGCCAAAATATCCCACTTGCAATCTCCGTCTGATCCTGCAGATTGGCAAGTATCTTCAAGGTTTAGGACATAATGGGGAAAGTAGATACAAGTCACCAAGGGAGAGGGTTGTGGTATACACCCTCTTAGGCTTGACATATGACTTTGGGTAGACCCATCATGTTCCCTCTCCCAATGTCCAAAATTATTTCATTATTGATAGCCTGTGAATGTGATGTAATTATCTAATCCTAACAAATATATATACACGATGTGAATGTTGTTCATGTGATGAATGCAAGATTCAATCCAAGATCATATCGTTAAAGAGATATTTATTTAAGGTGAAAACCCTAACCCTAATTTGACGTAATTAGCAATCAATAAACAAATCCTAGGGAAAATTAGGATAGCGGACATTACAACTTCACTTCCTATGGTCTCTCCTAAGACCACGACCTTAACCTTCAAAGATACGACCAATTAGCTAGGGAAAATCATCCCACAAGGCTAGAGGAAACACTACTATCGGAACACAACAATCTACTAAGAGGGGGTGAATCAATAGATATTAAAATTTTAACCCTTTAACTTAGAGAGAAAGTCAACTACTTAAATATTTAGTGTGCAGACTTAAATATGAAATGCAGAAATGTAAACAAGCACACAATCTAACAACACATAACATAGGATATACCTGGAAAACCCAAGATGGGAAAAACCACGATGAGAAAATGTTGCTAGGAGCTACTGCCCTAATGTAACCTCACAAAGAAACCTTTTCTTACAAATTTAAAGGGCACCAACCCTAAGGAGACACTAATCCATAATCTGAGCACCAACTTAGTTATCTGATGGCACAAACTAATCAGATTTACAACATAAAATATTATTATAATTTGTTCATTAAGAACATAAATCAATGTTATAGCTTACTCTGCAACTGCTCAAGCTTTTGTTGTCACAACAACTCTCTTCTTGTTCTGCACCCCTTTGTTCTACTTTGTTCTTCTCTTTTTCTCTTAGTGCATTCTCTGTCTACCTTAATCCACCATCATACCCTTGTGCAAATCTCTCTTTTTTTTTTCAGTGTATTTTATATCTGCCTCAAGAGCTCAGAATCACTTCTATGCATTGCACACTCTACTTCACTTATTTTTCACAATTAATTCACTTTTCCACCTTTTATTATCTATTTTGTGTAGTTTCTAACCGATGGTGATTTCCTTGGGATTCTCCACCAAATCAAGATCTTATATTAGGGTTTTGAGATATCTTCTACACTGTCATACTCCTACATTGAGCCGCACAACATTAATTTATATTGCAAAGAATTTTCCCTCTTTGTCTTTATGTCAAACCCTAGGATCAGATTTGCATTTAATTCATTCTTTGTTTATTCGATCTGATTTTGATCTTCATAGACATGACTACCTATGTCACCGCTTAGCAAATCAAATCTTTACTGATATTGGTCACAGGTGCAATTAGACCAATTGAATTCATTCATTGTGACAATTACCCATCGAAACCATGTTTACATTGTCATAGCCATTAAAGACCTTCAAGTTTGAATTCTAGCCATCAATCTTCAGTCTTCATGTCATGATCCACTGATCCCCATTCATCGACACACCTTTAAAACATAACCATCAGATGAACCTTCTTTTAAATATCCATCATTGATTTCTTGCCATGTGTCTGCCAGAACCACCAATTCTCTAACTTCCATCCAATCAAAAAATTGTTTGATCTCCACAATTCCCCACTCCCCGCGAGCTATAGATGAGATCCCACCATAGGTGCGATGGGCTAGTTGGCACCATCAGATCTTATTTGATCACGGTCATTGATCATACTCCATCGCACATTGTTAAACTATAAGTCAGCTTCAAAGAACTTTCAGTAATACAAGGGACTTTAGCGATAGCTATCGGATATGAAACTAATGAGTGCACATCATTGATTGACCTAACATCGGAAAGTCGAAGGGACATAAAATATCTCCTATTGATAAAGTGTTGTCTTCTTTGATCAAGTGAAGAAAAATATTTATTTTGCAACTTAGGAAATATTAAATGCATCAAATATATGTCGGACCAGTAAACACAAGGTGAAGGGGCCGGTCATGGGATGAACTTACTAACATAAGTTTGTGACTTATGTGCCCTACAACTTCCAACAAGTAGTCAACGATAGAATAGAAAATCTATTAAGGCACCATGATTGCAGCCCTAGGGTTTAGCTAGAAAACCCTAATTATGGTCAAGAGGATACATAATTTATTTTTGGGTGCATCATACATCCTTTGGACCTATTCATCACATTTCTAAGAAGCTATCAAAAAACCCATGTCAAATCTTTCCTATGATTTTACTTTTGAACACTGGAAGAATTCATTGCAACATCATGACAAAGTTGCATGACAATAATGCAACATCCTGAGCAACTTTTGCAACTTACACTCCATCTTCTAGAACCATATCCACAACATATCATGTCTCTCCTTAGAAATCAATGACAACATACCCTTCATACATGATCGGTTCCATCTCACACCTGATCCCCTTTTGACATCAATGACAATAATATGCTAACAATCTCCCCCTTTGTCATTGATGGAAAAACTAAATGCTCATACCAATTAACTAAATGGTTTGATACTGGTTGAAGTTTGTAACATTAAATCTTTGTATCAATTGAACCATTTACACAGTAATTTACTCACCTTTTTACATGCATCTCTTCTTTGCTCACCAAGCTCCTATTTTGAGAATTTTGAGTTATAGGGTATTAGATGAGGGTGCTTTAGGGGATAGCGCCGGAGCGGGGAAACAACCTGAAGTATCCGAACCTATGATTTGGCTTCAGAACAGGCATTCAGTCATTTATATCAGAACGAAGATCCATGTCTGGTGACCATCATTTCTCCTGCCTGGTGTTGACTCCAAATAAATAGCCTCGAGCTGCATTACCAAAGTGGCCTCATCGTGCTGGCTCTTCCAAAGCGACGTCTAAAACTGAACTCATGCACCAAAGCCATGGTGCTTTTGATCCATGATGGTTTCAGCTTAATGCGATTAAATTAACGCATGACATTATGCCGTGGAGACTGGTAATTACTTTATTTTGAATATTTTGTTCGTTTATCTTGATTTACTGGAAGTAGCTGTGCTCGAATTCGCCGGGACGCGATTGACAATTCCTGCTACCTTTTGCCGTTCAGCCATGCATGATGCAAGCGTTTTGAAGTCTTGGCCGAAGTCGCACTCCGGTTGTTCAACCTGCTAGTCGGACAGCGGCCAGCGACCTGGCTGGCAATGGCCTGGAAAAGGTGTGCGTGGTGGCCGGTTTAATACGGGTAAAATGAATAAAAAGAAGGTGGTTAGCGATATTTTGCGCACGGGCCGCTCGCTATAAATATTTGGTAAAGCAAAGCGAGCGCGAGAAAGAAAAAGTTGAGGAATGTACCAGTAAGGATCTCAATAAACTGAAGCCCAACCCGAACCATGAATCGCCATTTCGGGATGCTGGCCTTTGAATCGGCCCTTCGGGATCTCGAATCCAAAATCGCAATTTAGTGCCCTGAACGCCTGGAAACCGGTGTTTTGAGTATACCTATTTATATTGTGGACGGGTTTATCCAGATCAGGGTTTTTCCTGGAGTTTCACGCAAAATCCCGGTGTTGAGGGAAAGGGAGAGCGGATGATGAGTGATTTTTGGTTGAATTGCTGAAGTATAATGATCGAATAATATAAGCTGAATTTTGCAATGTTTGATTCACCCCCCCTCTCAGTGTTGCTTGTTTCCAACAATTGGTATCAGAGCTAGTTCCTCAGAAGAAGTCTAACAGCTTGGGCAGATCTTGGAAAGTGTTTAGAATGGGTACAAGCAGTCTTCAACAACAACTTATGGTGGCCTTGGATGATCTTGACCAATCAAAATTTGAGAACCAAGAATTGCAAGAAAATATTGAGAGTGCAGAAAAATTCATCCATTCACTGAAAGACAAAATCAATGAATCAAGGGAGAAAAGAAAGGAATTATGTGATCAACTCAACCAGAAGAACAGAAGCAGGAAAGATGAACAACTCAGTCATGCCTTGAAGGATGAAATAGAAGAATGTGAAAAATTTTCCAAAGAAAATGTTGCCCTGAAGCGTGAGATGGAATCTATCATGATGAAGATGACCAAGGAGATTGAAGATAGAAAGAAGAATGAAGAAAAGCTTGCTCAATCCTTGAAAGAAAAATTTGAACAATGCAGCTGATTGGACAATGAATTGGAACAATCTAAAAACAATGAGGAAGTGCTTGAAAAATAGCTTGATGATCTCAGAGATGAACTTACTGCTGCAAATGAGTACAAGGAGAAATTCAAAGCAAGCTCAACCAAGCTTGATGAATTGATTAAAGGTCAAAGGACTGATGGTGACAAGTGAGGTCTTGGCTATGAGGAAGGTGAAAGTTTCAGATCTGGACAAAGGAATTTTGGACAAGGAAGATTCCTACAAGGAATTCAAATAAATGGAGCTAGAAGGAATCCGATGAGACAACCAAATGCTCAGAGATTCAATGGTTATTGTTTTTCTTGCAAAAAAATTGGCCATATGGCTTCTCGGTGTAGAAGCAGGATGAATCCAAGTGGACCATCATTCTCAAGTTAGTGCTTTAACTGTAACAAGTTTGGTCATAAGTCCAATGAATGCAAAAATGCGATGAACAAATTTCATAGAGATATTAGATGCTATGCATGCAATAGACTTGGGCATATTGCTAACCAATGCGGATCAAGGCAAAATCAGTGGAACAATTGGTCTGAACAGAGAAATGTTGTGTTACAACTGCAACAAATTTGGCCATATTGCTAGATTTTGTTGGAACAAAAGAGGTACGGTAAGATAGTGTAGGAGTAAATGGTGACTCCTCGACACCCCCAAGATCAGTTGTGACCAAAACCACTTCCACAAGAGAGAGAATGGCAAGAAAGCTTGTTTCACAATGCAAGATTGATTAATGGCTGAATTGCTATTGCTTGATATAAGCTTGAATACAAGTGTACATGAGATGCCTTGCTTATGTAGGCAAGGTTGAAATGTAGTAGTGAACATGATGTTGACAAATGTCATGATCTTATGACATGAGACAACCAACAGCCTAATCACCTAGGAAATGATGCATCCTAGCTAGATAAGATAAGTTCTAGAAATGCCAACTAATACTTCTAGAAAGAATCTTTTACCTAAGTAAACTTAACCATGTGAATATGTCCCCTAATTACCTAGTGAATGAATTAGCTAGGTACAAGACAATTATTCACACCAACACCCCCCCTTAAGTTCAACTTAGGGAGAAGATTATTATGCAAAATGTGCAAAGACTATGACTATGGGTCTCGGCTACTAGGCCATGTTAGGTACCCATTTACAATGCAAATGATGCAATCTCTCACAAGTGAAGAAAAGGAGAAAACCCAGTGGGACAAAACTCCTCTCCAAAGAAGAAACAAACAAACAAACACCAGTATGAGGACTCAATGATACCCCATGACAACATGCATCATGTATATACAATCAAATACCCCCCATAAGAGGGAAGTAGAGAGATAAGATATCCCCCCCATGATGAAGAAGCTCCAATGCTGATGAAGAATGCCTGAAAATAAAAGATGACCCAATGTCTGCAAGCAACACATCTTCCCTTAGGAAGAAACAAATCCATAAGCTGATGAAGAAGCCACTCCATGTCCAACTGAAAGGAGAAAGCATGAATGCTTAACATGTATGCCTCTGAAAATTGATGAAGATCCTCCAAGCTTGAATGAGCCACAACATAATCATGGTCAAACTGAACCAAGAAACATGACAAATCAAGTGATGGAGGAGACTCATGAATTTCAATCTCCAAAGACAAAGTAGATGGGATAACAGTTGTACTGAAACTATCATCAAAGAGGAGAGAAATCCCCTCAAGTGTGTCCTCCAAATTTGCAGTATGAGACTCCATAAACAAGCTAGAAATCCCTGTCAAATACTCATCCCACAAAGCATGATCTAAAAAACTATGATCATCCTGCTGAATAGAAGCATCAATGGTTGAAGAAGCAGGAGGTGGAGGAGTAGGAAGCTCAACACTGGTCTCAAGAATACCAAGGTGTAGTTGACCAAACTTCTCCTCACTATCATGGTTCACACTCAATGGAGTGTGTGATGCAATCAAAGGAACATTATCATCTTCTGAAGCAAAATGTGAAAAGGAATATACACGAGATGAGTGATCAGCCATCTCGATAGCAACAATATCCCTAGTCTCCAAGTCCCTTATGTACACCCTATCTAGAGTGAAGTCAACTATTTTACCTTGACTCCCATGAGTAATTTGATAAATAGAAAGGAGATTAGTGGACAAGGAAGGAACACAAAGTACATCATTGAAAGTCCCTTCCCCCATATCAATATAACCCTTCCCACTTACCTTCATATATGTATTGTTACCCATCAATATATGAGGTGAATTACAAGGCTCAAAAGAAGAGAACATATCCATAGAAGATGCCATATGATGAGATGCCCCTGAATCAAGAAGCCATCTATGAGATGCAAGAATTGTAGATGCCAAGAGTGCTTGTCCTTTCATCTTGTGTAGCCTAGAAGTAGATCCTGTGTCCTGTGACTGAGATGATGATGATGGAGTTGACGATTGAGATGTTAAAGAAGAAGTACCAGACACTGATGAGGGCAGCTTAATGTTATTCTTTTGAAGAAGGTGTGTCAGTTCATCAATCTTCTTATTATAACATCTATGCTCATCATGTCCTAATCTTTTACAATATGCACATTTTGACTTCTTCTTTTTAGATGATTCCTCTTTAGAAGAGGATGTGGACTCAGGAGTGCTATGTGAAGGAGAATCTTTACCTTGATCATTAGACTTGGGTGCCTTGTTCTGCTTCTTACCTATGCCACTTGAATCCTTTGTCTCCTTCGCAACAAGAGCATGAGATCTAGAAGACTTCAATGTGCCCATGTGTACCAACTTTTCTTGTTCCCTTGTGAGTTGAGCTGCAAATTCATCAAGAGAAGGCATTTTGTATGCATTGCCAAGAGCATCCATTGTAGCATAGAAAGTAGAAACAAACACTGAATAATCAGGATCAAGCTTAGCAAGAATAGAAAGTATCAACTGTTCATCCTCTTTAGTAACCCCACAATTAGATAACTGCAATCTAAGAGAATTGAGCTTAGAGAAAAAGTCTTGGACATTGTCAAAATCTGAAGGATTAAGACCCATTAGTTCATTCTCCAACTTAAATTTCCTCATCTTATCTGGCTTACCAAAGAGACTCTCTAAAGTATCCCAAGCTTCATTAGGATGAGTGCAAGATGCAACATGATATCTAAGATTTGGAGAAATGGACAACTTCAAAGTACCAAGATCTTCATCCCTTCTATCAAGCCATTTTCTTTTCTCTTTTACTCCTGCAGGTTCTGGATCTTGACCAAATGTGATTCGTTGTAACTTTGATTTTAACAATAATAACTCCATTTGAGATTTCCACTCATGATAGTTATATGGAGTTAGAAGTACAACTTTTTTCAAATCCATGATACAATGAGATATTACAAGAGAAGAACAAAAAAAATTCCTTCACAATACAAGATATCAACCCCTTTGTCCCAACAAGATTTGCACTTTTTTTGCAAATTTACAAGAAGGAATCCCAAACTATCAAATCAGCTACAAAGTGAAAATATGAAAATATGGAAACCAATCTACAAAAAATGCATGAGTAGATCTAAAGTGCTCCTCAATACCTTTCTGATGCCACAAATTTGGAGAAAATCAGAGATCGGAGCACAAAGATATGAGCTCGGAAGAAGAAAATGATGATCGGGCTTCAACCTGGAAAAAGAGGCACAAAGCTACAAAATCTATGCAAAATATCTACACCACTGAAAAATTTAGGTTTTCACCTTTCCAACGATATTTCGTTTCTGAAAAATGGCCTTCGTAATGCGAAAGTTATGAAATAATGAAAAAAATTCCTATAAAAAGGCACTATGGGGGCAAACACAAATAATTAGCGGGCTAAATAGGAGAAATTTCTCGACACCTAGGCGCTAGTACTTGGTCGGTCATACAACCGTGGGGAACAAGTTTGAAAAAAACACCAAGCCGTAATAGCCTTTACAAAGGTTTTAAAAAACCGTGGCTAATGAATAAATTGTCGGCCTTACAAATATGTGGTCAAGTATTCAAATACAACAAATGTTTTATAAACAAACAATTTTTATAAAATATGCCAATGAAATATTAAACCGACCATATTTTTAACAAAGGCACCTGCTTACGGGCTTGAGGAGTGGACAAGGACCGGCAGTGTGGTACCCGATGCCTTGTACAGATGACACCTTTGACAGCCGAGTGGTGAAGGATCTGACCGGTGTAGGCTTTGACCGCCGGCCAAGAGCCAACAAACTCCGAAAACCAGCTGCAAGAGAAGGATAAGGCAACGGACAAAGAACTATACTGCACCCAAAGCCAATAAAGACTTTGTACCTCCGATGCACAAATTTGATGGCCCAGATTTGACAGAGGGAGTACTGCTGACAATGGATCTGATCAGAAAATGTGGAAACCACAATATGAATAATGATCTGATGATCTACAGTACTTCGATTCCTGTGGAATGAAGAAATCGGGCTTCTATGTCAATGACAACCGACAAGAACTTATGAGGATCTGACACTGACGCAGACCAACAGAAATGTAATGTACCCGCTGATGGAGCCTCTGACCGATGAGTACCAACCGGATTTGATGTCCTTCAAACAATCAATGCCGACGACCAGAGTACCATGAAGGAGCTCATACCCTTAAATGACAGATCTGATGTGAGACCTTCAGAAAATGCCAATCGATGCAACCTGTACCAAGAATGCAGAATATTCCGCAAAAGATGCCGACACAGTATATATGCAAATCGACTAGAATTTTAATAGTCCGAAAATATAATATTTGTGCCCCAAAAATATTTGAATAGTCCAATATATTCAAAAATTTGCCCCAAACTTTTACAAAATACTGCAGAAATATTTTTTTCTGAAAAATATTTTTTTTGCGAAATTATGAAAATCGTACCGCTTGGGAGGCTGTCCCAGCAAAAAAAAATTTGCCTCAAAAACAACTTTACCCAAAATAGATGAATTTACAGTCAAAATTCATCTGTGGAAGCTTCTGAACTCAACCGTGAGGCTATTGAAACCCCAATCTACACCCAGCAAAAATATTCAAGCCAAAATATCACCCTCTGATCTGGGAAGGAATCTGCAACACCTGGAGTGCTCTGATACCATGTAGGAGTAAATGGTGACTCCTCGACACCCCCAAGATCAATTGCGACCAAAACCACTTCCACAAGAGAGAGAATAGCAAGAAAGCTTGCTTCACAATGCAAGATTGATTAATGGTTGAATTGCTATTACTTGATATAAGCTTGAATACAAGTGTACATGAGATGCCTTGCTTATGTAGGCAACGTTGAAATGTAGTAGTGAACATGATGTTGACAAATGTCATGATCTTATGACATGAGACAACCAACAACCTAATCACCTAGGAAATGATGCATCCTAGCTAGATAAGATAAGTTCTAGAAATGCCAACTAAGACTTCTAGAAAGAATCTTTTACCTAAGTAAACTTAACCATGTGAATATGTCCCCTAATTACCTAGTGAATGAATTAGCTAGGTACAAGATAATTATTCACACCAATAGATAGAATACATAGCAGGATGTCAAAGGAAAAGGGAAAGTTACTACAGATGTGATCAGGAGGAAAATGCAAAAGAAATGGGTGAAAAAGAATCCCTTTGTTGAAGGAAATATGCCAGCACCAGAATCTACTTCTGGTAATTCCTTTGGGAATTAGTTTTAGGCCTTTGGCGTAGGGGGAGCTATCATAAAAATCCTTTAACCCCCTGCAATAAATTGATACTAGAATGTGGACTAGTCTAGTAGGTGGATCAATAATTTTTAGATGTTGTTTAACCTAATTGGAGGCAGTATTGTAGAGTTTTGGAGATCCGCAGAAGAATCATCTATCTCAGTACATGGAAATAGGGTAACCAGATGAATTAGGGTAAAGGAATTTATTGCGACAAAAAGGGTTAGATGTGCAAACGATAAAAAAAAAATTATCCTTCATTTGTCACTTTACATTTTGGAGGAAAGCAGTTTGAAGATCCCTAGAGTGAACTTTGTTGAATTGTGGAGAGATTCAAAGCATGAAGAAGAACCTGTGATCAAAATTTGATTTGACAAAAAGGTATTTATCAAAAATCCTATGAATTTATGAATTTACAATCATGTCCACTCCTCTGGTAGTCGAAGTCAAGGACAGACCCCGTCCTAAATTCAAATGGCATCCCTATAAGTTTTTTGAGACCAAGTCCCTCGGTGCGTTTTCATCTATGTCGTACAGAGTATTACATACAAAAGATATTAGGGATTATCTACATGTCAATATTGAAGAATTAGGAAGTTCTCAAATGATGAATATGTATTCCCATCATATAATTGGAGATGATTTTATTTTAAAGCCAAAATTTAAAACCCTAAAAGAGAAGAAGTTCATGCAGTTTACAAAATTTCCCATATTTGAGGATGTGGCTAAATATACCCTTCAAGATCACAAAAGAGGCTATATGTGTAGTCACGGGTCTGAATTCCACTGATAGAATTCCAATCTTGAAATCTGTGAAGAATGAGAGGTTACAAAGGCAACAGGTGCACAATGGGATAGAAGGGAAATGACAATAGAAGATATTGCTGAAGTGGATGTAAAATTTGCATCAATGGTTGGCTACAAGATATACCATTCTAGTCGGGATAATTCTATATCTGGTAGGCCATCTATATAGCTTATGAAATGGTAAAACAAAATGTAGAATATGACTTGTGCGAGCTGCTCATAAGTCGGTTGATGGAGAATCTGAGTAAAATCAAGAAAGATAAGAAGAATACTTTCAAATATGGTAATCTACTATTGTGTTTATTTTTCTATTTCATGGATGAGGTTCTGAGTGTTGGAAAAGTACATTGGAAAAATGATGTGCCTATAGCTATTCAGATAAGGAACATGTTGTTTGGAATTGGTGATCGTCAAGTCAGGAATACTTCCCTATGGGGGTACTTCAAAAATTTCTAGAATATGATGCATTCCAAGCAAAAAATTCCCACTTCACTTGTGGAATAGTACAAAGATACGGTTTGCTTCATGGTGGATATTGACCAATGTCATGTGGAAGTTGTTGATCCCAAAACAATATGGATCATTCCTATGGGATACAAGGTAGAGGAGAACATCTTGAAGATGTATGCAAAACACTTGTTGAGTTCACCTTTGGATCAAGGAGAAGAGAGGTTTGGAAATTATGCAGAGAAAAGTATGCAGGTTCATGAGGAATTGAAAAAAAATGATGATAGTTAGGAGAGTAAGAAAAGAGGTAGAAGTTTTTGCAGAAAGTATATGCTTACCTGTAGAAGCTTTGAGAGAAGCAAGGAGAGATGAGGCAGAAGCAGCAAAAGTGAAAGCAGAAACAAAGTTTGCTAGTCCGGGAGCATTGTCTGCCCACGCTAGATCTACAAGGAGTTGCCCTATAGCCAATCCAACTCAAGACAAGCCTTTCGGTAAAAGGAAGAAGAATAAAAGCACAAGAACATATAAAGTTGTTTCAGAAGATGAGGAAACAAAATCAGAAGAAGTTTTGAGAGAAATGAAGGCTACTAGAACTTGGGTTGTAAAGTTAACTAAGAGAAAATATTATAGTAAAGAAGAAGAAGCAAAGAAAATGGCAAATGTTGACAAACCTGGTATGTCATTTGAGGAAGTTGAGAATGCAGTTATCAAGAATGGAAATCTCAAGCCCCTTTGTGAATTGTATGAAACTTTTGATGAATCCGGTCAAAGAGTTCTTGAAGAAGCCACAATAAAACATATGAACATTTTCAATAAATTTCTTGTTGAGATTATGTTTGGCTTACCAAAGAGTCTGTATAATATTTTGGAGTCGAGAAAATTAAGTGCTAGAACAAAAGAAGAGAATCTAAGGAAGAGAATCCTTGCAGATTTATGTCCAGAAATGTCAATTGAGGAGATGAATTCACTCCTTGAAAAAGCTAAAAAGGAATTTAAGAGCAAGACAAGGGTGAATAAACTCATGATTGGTGAAACTGATGCTATTGTTGGTGAAACCAAGGAGATTTTGGAAGAGTTTATGTCAAAGAATAAGATTAATGTTGAGGAAATGAATACTGAAAATGTTCCAAAAAATGAGGAAGTGAATGCAGACGCTAAGGATTTTTAGATTCCTTCTAATGTGGAAAATACAGAGACACCTATGGAAACTAAATTCCCTAAGGTGGTATTAGCTGAGGAGAAGGAGGTGCAAAATGAAGAGGTTGAAGTGCCCAAAGGAAATCCAAAAATAGTCTTTGAAGAACCCAAGGCTGAAGAAGAAAAAGTTCAAGGAAATTAGAGTGAAGGAAAGAGACACTATCGAGGCAATGAAGAAATCTCTGATGGAGCAACAGGAAGATTTTGATCCTTAATTGGATGAAAGCTCAATCAATCTGTCCACTTTGTCCCCAATTCAGATGATGAAGGTCGCATCAATTGATCAAGCTAAGGCCAGTCATGAGAATATTCTAAAGTCTCACATAAAGGATAGTGAATTGCTAAGCCTTGCATCTGGAGTTCTACAAAAATTAATTCCTACTCATTTCATGTATCCATTTGGTTCCTCTTCCAGTGAGCTAAAGAAGCTCATAAATGTTGTAAGTACTCAATTCGAGTCTCTTGAAAAATCTACTAAGGATAAAGTGCAAAAAGATTTTAATGGTAAAAGAAGTGATTGCAAAGGATAAGAATTTGTTAGCCACCTGCATGAAGAACATTCAAGGTTCCATATCTGAAGCTGGAAAGGCCTATAAGGCATGTTTGGTTTTGTCCAAGTTTACTGAAGGTGATGAGACAAAGGTGAAGGATCTTGAAAATTAATTGTCTCTAATTTCTGATACTTTTGATCCATTAGTTGGTGATGTTGCTCAACAAGAAAGTCAAGTAACATCTCTACTTGACAAAATAAGATGCTTGAACAATGAAAATGAAAGGATTGTTGGGAGAGTAAGTGAACTCAGAGGACTAATTTGTTCGATGATTGAGATAATGGTGAGTGCTCTAAAGGAAGCGAAATTTGTTGTGGCAGTTAGTGACCCAGTGAACTTAGAATTTGCAGAAGCTCAATCCTACTTAATGTGTGGTCACATAATAGTTTTGGAGAGTCTTAAAAAGGTTTGTGATGAAAATTTAAGAGTGTTGAAGCAAGATTTTATAGATATTTTCAAACTTTTGTAAGTTACAAGTTCGTGCCTATACAGTTTTTGAATCTTGTTTCAGTTTCCCCAGTTTTTTCCATTGATGTCAAAGGGGGAGATGTATACAGTGAAAAATGTGTATTTATCTTAGGGGGAGTTTCTTTTTTGAGCCGATATTGAAGATTCTTTTTTTGAATTTTTGAAGTGGAAGTGTACTTCATGTTGGTTTTGATCCGACACTTAGTCATTTTTCACTAAATGTTTCCATCAATGACAAAGGGGGAGATTGTTGGAAAGAGACACTACAATTATGCTTTGGTGTTGTCATTGATGGAAACCCTAGTCGGTAATTGGATTTGCACGACATCATTTGCTTATACTGGCAATCAAATTGAGGACAGACAAGAAGAACAAAGCATCCGATAGTTTGGTGATCATCGATTCACTTGTTGATTTCCAGTTGTTATTTTGAGTTGTGGATCTCATGAAAGGCTCATCAGTGTATTTCTTGTGTTATCTAGAAATTTTAGTGCCTTGTACCAAGTTATGTGTAAGTTTGGTGATACGGTTGATACTTTTCTATTTATCAGTATTTTGGGGTCGACTCAGTTGATATTATGTGTTGTGGATAATCAAGGAATGCTTATTCAAATATTTTTGTGTTCACTCATCTTGATTTGGGTTTGAGCTATGTTGTGGCCAACAGTTGTGGATGCGCATTGGATAATTCTTAAGATTTGAGCCGAAAGTTGCTAATATTTTAAAGTTTTATTGAAGTTGACTTGTTGCGATTAAATTGTTAGTCGTGGATATATATGTATGATCTATTATATCATTTTGGTATGTGTGTGTGGTGTGTTGATGTGTATTTTGAATATCAGAAGAGTGTTAGAGCAATTTTATGCACAATTTCACTTACGCATAAAGATTTTGTGGTGCGAGTTAGAGCAAGAGTAGAGCAAAAGTTTAGTATCAGTCAGAAGGATAGAAGATCAACAACTGAGCCTAACTAGAATTGTAATCAAGTATTTGTAAATGCTATTCTTTTAGTTCATTCTCTTAGATCTAATCCAAATTTTTGTAAGGTAGTGTGCCTTCCTATTTTGAGCAGTGAGCTCTAGGCAGTGTGCCTGAATGCAAGTGCATTCCCATTTTGTAAACTTCTTTTTCGTTTTCTAGTTCTTGGTTTTAATGTCATTTTTTTAACGGGTTTCACGTAAAATACATATTTATGGTGTAGTTTAATATATTTTTACTGTTTCTTTGGACAGATGCTGAGTGGGTTGTGATCACAGTAACTAAAGTTAATTTTTGATTCACCCTCCTCTGGTGTTTCTTTGGCTTTTTAACATTGCTCATTTCTGCTGTCAACAAGAGAGACTCCCAAAGTCTCCCTCTTTGACAAACCGTTCCACAGAAAGTAGGAATCCTTAATTTGTACAATAATAGTTGGTTCAATTTTGCTTGTAGTTTTGACGGTCCGTATTTTCCATGGATAAATAGAATTCTAGTGGGAAGCTACCAGTTCATGTCTTTGTCTTCTTTAGTGATATGTTGGTAAAGTACTCAGTTTTTTACTCAAATATTCAGTTGTTCCTTTGGGAGGCTTATTTCAGCTACTTGTTCAATCAGTGCAAACAGCACTCATGTTGCTGCAGCCTTCTCTCTAATGGTGATGCTTGATCGGATCTCATGGCTTTGTTCTGGGTGCATCACTAGAATCTTTGTTATGTTTATGACCTTGAATTATCCACAATTGAGATGGGTTCTTTGCTTTCCAACCTTTGCTGTGCAAGTGTCGCTATCAAGGGATCACTTCCAGGTACAGCATCTCGCTACCTCACCTTTTGTAGTTACATAGGTGGTTGGTCTTGCTGCCTCATCCGAGCTAACTGTTTCTGAGAAAGGTCTCTTGGCAGATTTTCTGCATCATCATAATCAACCCAATTTGAAATTTTATCATGTTTCAGGGAAAGATGCTGCTCTTGAGTACCATAGCGCATGATGTGGGTGCTGATGTATCTAAATATTCTTTTCACTGTGTTGACATGATATTCTTTTGGAGAAGCTTGAAACCTTTCTACTAAGCATATTGCTTGCATAATATCTGGCCTTGATGCAATTAAGTATAGAAAGCTACCAATAAGTGATCTATACATGGTCTGATTTGCATCTGGTGAATCATCTAATTTGTTTAACTTACAACCAGTTATCATGGGGGCACTAACTGGTCTACTATCCTCCATATCAAACCTCTTAAGCATTTCCTTCTAGCATACTTATCATACATAGCAATCTATAATTCAAATCAAAAGGTGAGCACATGATTATTTTTGTTGTATATGTAGATGACATCATATTTGGAGGTAGCAATGATAAAATGTATAAAATATTTTCTACACATGTCGAGATAAATTTGAGATGTCTTAAATATTGGAGGTTATCATTTTCCCTGGATTAAATTTGGCAACATAGCGGTTATCATTTGACATCTCAAATTCATCATATATGTCTTAGAAAATATTTTATTTGTTTAATCGTGCCTCTTCATCATGTCTAAAATAATCATGTGCTCCTGTATCCTCTTGGCTTGTTTGTGGAATTTTGCCAATTAATCTGGGTACCTGCTCTTGGTGCTTGCTAGATCATATGATGCTTTCACCGCTAATGCACACACATAATCGCTCATCTTCTGACAGCTGAAAACCTAGACATTCTTTAAAGCTTCCTCTTTGGAACATTAAAATGTAGATTTGACGTAAACTGATCTTGCACACAAATCCTTTATACACTGAAAATGCAAGAAACATTTTTTATTACTTCTAATCTTGCCACAGGTGCAAATTTTTCTTCAAAATCAATACCTTCAACTTGTGCATACTCCTTGCACACTAATCTTTCCTTATTCCTTACTATGGCTCCATCTTCATTCAACTTGTTTCTAAACACCCATTTAGTTCCAATTACATTTTTGCTTGGAGGTCTAGGAACCAACTCCCATGTTTGTTCTTTTCAATCTGATTTAGTTCCTCTTTCATAGCCTCTATCTAGCTCTCATCCTTGTTGTATTTAGTAAAACTTCTTGGTTCAATTTGAGACAGGAGAGAAAATTTTACTTGTTCTTTTTTTCTTTGCAAATCTTCTCCTAGTCTGAACACCTTCATTTTTGTCTCCAATTATCTGATCTGCAAGGTGATCCTTCTACACATACTTTTTAGGGGCCTTCTCAGCTTCTAATTCCTCAAATTCTTCTTCTTCATGATTAGTTGATGGTACATCAAAATTTGGTTCATCATCACAATCATTCTCATTAGGTTTGGTATGCTTTATTTTCTCATCAATTTTGGCAATAATACTTTCCACAATCTTGTCCAATCTTTTGTTATAGCATGTATATGCTTTGTTTTGGATGGAATCTCTTAGAAATATTCCTTCATCACTTCTTGATTCAAATTTTCCCAAATTATTATCTTCTCTTTTGATGTAGCACTTGCTGCCAAACACTTTGAAGTACTTCACAGAGGAAGACTTGCCATACCACAACTCATAGGGGGTACTATCACTATGTACTCTTATTTGAGCTCTATTCTAAATATATATCATAGTATGAATTTCTTTTCTCCAAAATATATTAGTTAATCTAGCCTCTTTTAACATTATTTTGGCCATGTCTTGCACTACTCTATTCTTTCTTTCTACAACTCCATTCTGTTGTGGATTTCTTGGCACTGAGTATTGTCTCTAGATTCCATGTTCCTCATAGTATTCAACAAATTATTTTGATGTGAATTCTCCTCCTTTTTCTAACTCCTTTTCAACCATCTTCCTGAATATCTTGAATCTTTCAAATGCTTGTGACTTATCTCTCAAGAATGCTACCCATGTCATTCTTGTGTAGTCATCAATTAGCAACATAAATTACCTTTCTCCATGAAGTCCCCCTATCCTTGTGGGTCCACAAAAATCAGTATGAACTAGTTGTAAAGGCTTAATGGTTGAATACTCCTTAGTTGGGAAACTAGCCTTTGTTTTCTTTCTATGCTGATGCTCTTTGCATATGACATTTGCAGGCTTGGTTATTTTAGGCATGTGTATTACTAGACCTCTTGAACTTACCTTCACCAGATTATCAAAGTTTGCATGCCCCATTATTTTGTGCCACAAACAACTCTCATCAACTTGTACTAACAAACAACTTTGACCTTTTACTTCAAAAATGTTATAAAGATTTCCATCAATTCTCAATCCTTGTCCAACTATTTTTTCATTCTTTCTTATTTTAAATCCTTTTGAATCAAAGATGACTTTGTAACCATTGTCACACATTTGGCTCACACTTAATAGGTTGTGCTTCAATCCTTCCACATAGAAAACATCTTTAATGGTATTTTTACCATCTAGGCTCAAGATGCCTTTACCACAGATCTTGATTGTAGTGTTATCACCCAAACTCGCAGATCTTCCATTACATTTTTTGAGTTTGATGAATTTAATTTTATCTCCAGTCATGTGCTTGGAGTAGTCACTATCAATTACCCATAGATTTTTCTTCTTAGCATCCAGTGTTTCTATGTAATCATTGATTGTGTGGAGATTTCTCCTTTTTCTTTCCACACCTTCTTAGCTTTCTTATCTATCTTTTCCTCCATAATTCTAGATTCTTTGTTTATTCTAGGAGGAGGATCTTTCTTTTTCTCATTCTTAACATTTGTTCTAGTAAAAAAAATTTTACAATTTTTAGCTATATGACCAAAGTTATTATAGTTATAACAAACTACAAATTCATATCTACTAAAGGAGCAAACAATTTTTTTTTTTCAAAGTTTGCACTCCTCTTAGGAATGACTCTACATTCTCTAGCCCTATGACCAAATTGATTACACCTATAGCAATATCCATATAAATATGAAGAATACCTGGTCATAGCATTTTTTGTGGGATGAGGTAGTATTTTGTGCATCTTCTTCCTTATGTCTCTCACCCTAGTGAATCCATTAGCATAATTATTCTTCTTGTCTACTACAAGCTTCTTTTCTTCTTTAGTTTTCTCTGCCTCTACAGATTTTTCAGTAGATATACTCCCTTTGCAATCTTCTTTATCAACTGAATGAGACTTTTCTCCTGCTCTAAATATTTCATACAACTTTACAGAAGTGTCTATGAAGGTACTCTTACCTTTCTCAAGCCCTAGTCTAGATTTCTCTTTATTTGAGGGATTTTGTGTGCTCAATAGCTCATCCAAAATGTTTGAGCCACTTTTTAGCTTGAGTCCTTTCTCTATTTTCTCTTTTTCCTTTCTAGATATTTTCTTAGAGAAATAATCTTTTCCTCAAGCTTCATACATTTTTCAGCCTTAGATTGCAACTTGGATTTAATTACATCTTCTTCCCTCTTGGCTTCCTCCAATTGTAACTTCAAATCTACCACATTCTGGGTAGATTCTTCTAGCTCCTTGCTTAATTTATCTTACTCTTTTTGTGCAAGCTTCTTTTGCTTTAATTTCTCCTTTTTCAATAGTTCAATCTCATCTCTAAGATCATCTATCTCATCTAGAGAACAGATAAGTTATCCCTCCAGATTGACCTCTCCTTCTTCTTCACCATCTTCACCAAGGTCTTCAAATTTTCCATCTTTTTGTTCCTTGGATTCTTTTTCCCTGAAGAGAAACTCATTTTCTCTCACAAAAAAATCACAACTGTGTTCATCATCTAAGCTATTGTTGTCATCTGATACATCAATGTCCTCTTGGATGTATAGACTCTTCTTTTTCTGAAAGCTCCTTCTTTTAGGGTGGTAGGATTTCTTCATTTTATCATCTTTCTCATGCTCAAAATTATCTTTCTTATTATAGGGACATTTAGCAGCAAAATGACCTACTTTACCACATTCAAAGAATTTAAAGGGCAACTTACCTTTATACTTTCCAGATCCTCTTCTTAGTCTCATGATGAAATTTACCTCTTCTTCATCAGTCTCATCATTCTCAGATGTGATCAACTCAACCTTGTTTTTCTTAGGAGATGCATCCTTCTCCTTGTTGACATTCTTAAAAGCAGCTTCCTTTCTAGATGGTTCTGCATCTCCCATCCTCATTTCATATGCAGTGAATATACCATGCAACTCATTAAGAGTAAGTTTGTCTATTTCTCTTCCTTCCTCTATTGTAGATATATTAGGATCATATATGGTTTTCATTGACCTTAGAACCTTCAATACAACATCTTCTTTTATATCTTCTCTATATCCTTTAATAGAGTTCACAATATCATTAACCCTCAAAAGATAGTCTGCAATCTTCTCTTATGTCATTTTTAGGCCTTCAAATCTAGCTCTCAATATTTGAAGCTTTGTCAGTTTTACCTTGTCATCTCCTTCATAGATATTTTTCAATGTATCCTAGACATCATGTGTAGTCTTACAATACATAACATTTCTATGCACAGATCTAGACAGGTTGTTCATAATAGCAAACCATGCTTTTTCATTGTTCTCAAAAACCTTCTTTCTTGCAGCATCAGTAGGAAGTGTGGTTGGTGGTGTGTATCTAGTTAGAACTAACATCCACACATAAAAACCTAAAGATCCCAAATATCCTTTCATCAATGAGCTCCAAAAGGTATAATTAGTTCCATCGAACTTGGGTGGCTTATTTGCAGAAGAACCTTCTTGACTGGCCATTTGTGTTCACAAATCCATGGATCTACCTGAGTTGATCAAGCTTCTCCTAGGGAACCTTTCTCTAATACCAATTGTTGGAACACAACAATCTATTGAGAGGGAGGTGAATCAATAGATATTAAAATTTTAACCCTTTAACTTAGAGAGCAGGTTGACTACTTAAACACTTAGTGTGCATATTGAAATATGAAATGTAGAAATGTAAACAAGCACACAATCTAACAACACATAACACATGATATACCTGGAAAACCCAAGATGGGAAAAACCACGATGAGAAAATGATGCTAGGAGCTATTGTCCTAATCCAGCCTCACAATGAAACCTTTTGTTACAACTTTTAAGGGCACCAACCCTAAGGAGACATCAATCCCCTAATCTGAGCATCAATTTAGTTATCTAGTGACACCAACCAATCAGATTTACAACATAAAATATTATTACAATTTTTTCATTAAGAACACAAATCAATGTTACAGCTTACTCTGCAACTACTCAAGTTTTCGTTGTTGTCACAACAACTCTCGTCTTGCTCTGCACCCTCTATTATGCTATATTCTTCTCTTTTTCTCTTTGTGAATTCTTTGTCCACCTTAATCCACCCTCATACCCTTTTGTAGCTCTCTCTTTTTTTTTCCAGTGTATTCTCTATTTGCCTTAGGAGCTCAGAATCACTTCTATGCACTACACACTCTACTTCACTTCTTTTTCATAGTTCACTTTTCCACCTTTGATTATCTATTTTGTGTAGTTTCTAATCGACGGTGATTGCCTTAGGATTCTCCACCAAATCGATATCTTTTGTTAGGATTTTGAGATATCTTCTACATTGTCATACTCTTGCGTTGAGCCGCACAACATTAACTTCTGGTGCAGATAATTTTCCCTCTTCATCTCTTTGTCAAACCCTAGGATCAAATCTACATTTAATTAATTCTTTGTTTATTTGATCTAATTTTAATCTTCATAGACATGGCTACCTGTGTCGTCACTTAGCAAATCAAATCTTTACCGATATTGGTCATAGGTGCAGTTGGACTAATTAAATTTATTCATTGTGATAGCTACCCATCGAAACCCTGTTTACACTATCATAGCCATTGAAGATCTTCAAGTTTAAATTCTAGCCATCGATCTTTAGTCTTCACACCATGATCTAGCAATCCCCATTCATTGTCACACCTTTAAAACATCACCGTTAGATGAACCTTCCTTTATATTTCCATTGTTGATTTCCATCTCATGACTATCACATATCGCTACTTTACATAGGACATCATCATTCATTTCCATAATATGAAGCTCCTTAGTGATCACCTTCTAATCACTTCCTTTGAATTTGAGCCATTGATCTCATCCATCGCATATCGCTGCTTTGCATATGCCTCCATATTTCATTATCACGATGCATAGAACCTTGGCAATCACCATCAAATGAACCTCTAAAATATTTGCACTGTCCCCCGCTATATTACTAGCTCTAACAGTAGGCCCAAAAAATCTCAACGGGCTGGAGGTCTATTGCCATCTATCCACCTTTGACGTGACCTTCCACTACTACTCACTACTCATCACTCATCATTGAAACACTTAGAGCATCGACATCTATTTTTGCAATGTGAAGGAATACCATGATCACTATCCAATCGCCTTCATTGAATCTCATTATTCATCGCTCATCACCCAAAGGCTTCCTTTGTTCTGCTTCACAATAGCGATGTGAAACAATAGAGCGATATCCTACGACGTGTCTGTCGAACCCACCAATGCTCTGACCTCCATCCGATCAAAACATTGTTTGATCTCCACTATTCCCCACTCTCTTGTGAGGTATAGATGAGGTCTCACCATAGGTTCCATAGGCTAGCGGGCACCGTTGGATCTTCTTTGATAGCATCCATTTATCATACTACATCACACATCGTTAAACTATAAGTCGAATTCAAAGAACTTTCAGCAATGCAAGGGACCTTAGCGATAGCCATCAGATATGAAACTAATGAGTGTGCACCATTGATTTACCTGACATCGGCAAGTTGAAGGGACATAAAATATCTCATGTTTATAAGGTATTGTCTTCTTCGATCAAGTGAAGACAAAATATTTCTTTTACGACTTAGGAAATATTTAAGTGCATCAAATATCTATTGGACCGGTAAACACAAGGTGAAGGGGTCAGTCATGGGATGAACTTAATGACCTAAGTTTATGACTTATGTGACCTACAACTTCCAACAAGTAGTCAACGAGATAATAGAAAAATTGTTAAGGCACCATGACTACAGCCCTAGGGTTTAGCCAGTTAACCCCAATTCTGGTTGAGAGGAAACATAATTCATTTATGGGAACATCATACATCATCTAGACCTATTCATCACATTTATGAGAATTTCTCAGAAAACCCATGCCAAATCTGGCCTTTGATTTTACTTTTGAACACTAGAAGAATTCACTACAACATCATGACAAAGTTGCATGAAAATAATGCAACATCCTGAGCAACTTTTACAACTTACACTCCATCTTCCAGAACCACATCCACAACATACCATGTCTCTCCTTAGACATCAATGACAACACACCCTTCATACAGGATCAATTCCATCTCACAACTGATCCCCTTTTTGACATCAATGACAATAATATGCTAACAAATACCTCACCTCCAACTATGACACTCACCACAAGGTTCTTCCTTGGGTACCACTTGGAAAAGCAAGGATTTCCTAAGCAAACTAGCTTCTCAACGTGAAACTAGGAACAACACAAGGGTTCTTAGAGGCAAGAATCTAGGAAACTACCTTCAAATAGCATAAGAAGTCCCAAAAAATGAGGCTTCGTGGCCCCAAAACTCACATTGCAACCACCAAGGAAGCAACTAAAACACTAAGCATAGGAGAAAAACTCAGATTTTCCACTATCATGATGCTCAACCGTGACTCACCTGAGGGTTAAACAACCCAATAAAATCATGAAATCATGATCAGAAAGGAAACCAACAACCACTATAGGGTTCAAGCACTAATTATTATTCAAGGGAATACACAAGATATCCAATTCATCAAACCAAAATTACATCTTCTTCTAGCCTTAAGCTAGGAACACCACTAAAAAACCAAGGAGAAACTCCTAAAAACCACCAAGACAACTTCAATTGGAAGCTTAACAAGGATAGCCATATATAATATAATAAAATAACACAATAATATGTGTTGAAGCACTTACTAACACACCTTCATACCCTATACTATGGCCAATATGAGTGTAGCTATGGATAACACATCTCCAAATGACATGATATGCATCTTCACGCTATCAAATAACATGGATTTCAGTGTCAAAGGAACCTCAACAAACACTCATCTAATGCCAAGGCACTAGGAAACATGGTCACAAAACCACAAGCAAGAGCAGACACAATTGGTGGACTAAATCACACCCAACCATCTACTAGAAAGAAGAATTAGACACGATGCATCCAAACATTTAATCTTACTCAAAGATCATAGAATTCCATAACACTCTCATACAGATATTTGAATACACTTCATTCAATGTCAAGCACAAGGAAATTCACATACATCGAAGTCACTCAAAGCTAGAAACCATATGCATATAATCATTTCACAAATTTTTTGAATACTATAGAACATTCACTTTCATTTCATCATGAACAATATTTTGATGCAATATTATTCTACTTAAAACACAAACACCAAGAATTAGGACATTCTCTGCCATCTACTCCCTTGTACATTATATCAGGGGTTTGTAATGGACATGATAGGAACAAATGTAACAAAGAACAGGACCAAAACTTTCAAACATTTAGAATAGCCACAACTAAGATAAAATACAACCCAAGAGGGAGAATTATCAATACAACAATAAGAATAGAATGCTAGCAATTCCAACAAAAAATCAAGCATGACCAAGGGTCATAAAATAGATAGAAAGAAAATTTGGTGACTAGACCACTCATAAGAAAATTAAAAGTTCAATGTCCATCCATAATATTTTATTAGAGAGTTCATCAATGACCAAAATAAAGCATAAAACTTAGAAAATATGAGTACATGAACTGAGTGACTAATTTTAGCCACATTTGAGGAAGGGCTACATAACACCTTGGGAGTACAACATCCAAAGTGCGTTCAAGATGGCATGCTCAAACACAATAGAAACATAACTCACCAATTTCACTCATTCATGCCAATGAGAACCACACTAACTAGATGCACTTCATCAAGACATGATCACATTATAATGCAAGAAGACATGCAGTGTTCACTATGACAGCCTCAAATTCTATCCACACAAAGGTAGGCTTCACCCAAGCACCACTTTCACAAAGAATGGACAAATGCAATGCAATGACACACACATTATTCACATCATGCATCACTACCCCATGCTAAAACAATTGGCATCCACGTCCTTCATAGGGCACATTACAACTGAGGCTCTAAGCCAACCAACATAATGTTCCTAATAAGCATAATTTCATTTAACAATTAAACATGCATCCCATGCAAGAGGAAAAATAATGCCAATTACTCATCTAGGTTCTCACAAGAATCTTAGGGACAACATGATTAGGGGACATAATTCATTGACCCAAATACTCTATTATGACAATGCAACATTCCATTTATGCGCTAACATGATCATTCACACATATGATGATACTTCACTAGGAATAAAATGCACAATGCACCATAGGCAACATTACCATAAGGTCACATTTTTTACAATTCAATCATATGACATACACCACATTTACTTTCAATGCATCAGTCACATAAGACAATTCATAATGCCCTATCATGGACCAAAACATTACCACTAAACTTCAATCAAATGCATCCATCTACCCACATCCAAAGAGAACATGTAAGCATAAACAAGACCACTCAAGGTCATTACACATTCACACTAAGCAAGAATTGAGACATTGAGATGGAAACCACACATGAAAGCACTTCTTGACAACTAAAGGGCCCAACTAACCCTCACAAGCAATCATTTCTCAAACATATCACACTAGAGAAAAAATAACAACACATGTTGCTAACAACGAACTCACACATAAAAGGACCCAACCAAAGCTCTCTCACAATGAGCAACACACTAGAGAGTGATCATTCTCCACTCATAAGACTCTCAACTAGGGGTATCTTCCCATATATTTCAATGCATTAGATTCTAGGAGGCACTCTTCCTCCTCAAACACATTGCATAGATTGGTTCACACTGAACCCTCAAAAATGTCACCCAAGGCACCCATGCAAGGAGCCAAACATTAACTCATGCTTCTTAAGACATCTTGTTGTAAAGCGACATCACCCAAGGGAAGAAACTACTCCAAAACACCCCATGAACTATGAGGATTTTTTAGGACACTTACAAGATGAACCATGAAGGATTATAACCTTCACAAGACTTCACAAGACTAGAAGAACAATCTCCCCAAGCCTAGGTTTGACACCCATGTCGTTTTAGAAGTTTGCATGTAAAACAATGTAAGAGATGACATAAGTCCTCAATGGTAACACTTGAGAACTAATTCAAAGAACTAATAGGACCCAAAGACTATGGTGATAAAATTTCATCTACCTGGTTTACCCATCTAAGGTCCCGAAAAGAGAGAAACTAACAAGACCAAAAGGAGAGAAAACTTAACTAGGTTATTGAAGAGCTAGTCAATGAAAACAATCACCACAAACAAACAAAAAGGCATAAAAAATATCTAACAAGGGCATAGGGATTATAAAACCATTAACTAACCTTGGTTGATAGGTTTTACATTCTGTAATTTGTATGGGGAACAGGTCGCCTCAACACAGTACCAGGCCACCCCAACACAACCAATTTTTTGAGTTTTCTAGCATACAAAACCAAACCACTCCTAATTCTACTAGGCTAGCCCAAATTCCACCAGGCCTCCCCAGATGCCACCAAGCCTCCCCATATGCCAATAGGCCACCCCAATAGAGTTAGGAAATTTTATGAAAATCTGGGTTAACTTATTGTTTGATAGGGTCGTCTAGGTACAAGACCAGGCCGCCCAACTATGAATTTTGACACTTAGGTTCATTTTAATCACCAAATGAAGTGTTCCTAAGTTTGATAATGCATTCTGACATCATAATAAGGATAATGCATAAGAATTCATGCTCGACACTAATATCGAGACACACAAATGACCAAAATACTCTTTTTATTTTACAAGTTACATCCATCCCCAAGGAGAGGTTTCAAAACAATGAATTACAAGATAATTGAATGGCATATCATATATTTGCATGAGTTAAAATATAAATTACATGATATCATCATGTTCCTCGATCCACAAACCTCAGGTCCCCAATGGTGGTTACTATGCCACCCGACCTCATAGAATTAAACAATCCACTCACACCATGCTAGGAGATAGTCATGTGGGCCACAAACACAAGACTCGTGCCAAACAAAAGGGAAGAAGGCTTACACACACACCATACACGAATTATACACTCCACATGCACATCATATAAACATTCAATCATCCAAATCACATAATGGATCCAATACGTATCAACACATGGTAAAGTCACAATGGTATAACACAAAACACATTGGGAAAAATCACCAATGTCACATCACAAATCCGCACTAAGCCAACTCACCAATTCCATACAAGATCATCCTTGGGAAAACTCACCAAGGGTAAAACAATACATCCACATGAAATGGGATACACCATCCTTTATGATTCTACTCAACTACACTAGGGTTTAATTATGTTAGAGAGCAAGAGAGGGAATGTCATTGTGGACACTCATGTGGGGCTCAGCGTGGAGCCAAGTATCCTTTCATACAGACAGGAGTACTTGATCTTACAATTTTTATGCTCCTTGAGCATCTTGTCTTCCTCGATCATCCTTAGCCTTTACAAGCACTCAAGGCATGAGAGGGATATCTATTGTCTTGGTTAATTAATTACCCATGTTTCATTAGTTTTCACTTATTAATCCAACTGCCCACACCGTGATTGCCTAGTGCCACATTGGGCCAGGTTCATGTTCAGATCCATTCTCAAACTCTCTTTAACACTTAAACCCTAAGCTCATCACACCCTCCAATGAGTGGCACGAAACCCAGTGCAAAAATACAATCTTTTCCAAAATCAATGACACTTTCCCACAATGCATATTAGCACATTTCACGACATTCCATATTTTCAAAACATCAAAATTCATTCATTTTCATACAAAACTTTCAAATTTCCCAGATATTTTAACAAAGCAAAAACCAAGTTTTTCCCAATTCCACCATTAAAATTCATCAACATTTCAAATTTTAAAAATCAAAATTATATGAATACCCTTTGGTTGCAAATATGTCCAACACCCTCTTAAGCTATAAAACTCACATTTTCATCATTTCCCAAAAATTTGGGAATGATAACCCCGTAATTTTGAAAATTTCTAAAGTTTAATCAAATCTCTACATTTACAAATCAAATTGCAAAATAAAAGGAGATGGGAGGGTTCTACACTCCCCTAATCACTCTCCTACAAACAAATTCGAAGAAAGATGGTCAAATGAATTTAAAACAAAGAAAATACCTCAATGCCCTTCAAAATTTGAAATGTGGAATTTCCCAAGCACGCCAAACGAGGAGTCACGAAAACAAGCAAACACGATCCCTTCCCAATTCCTATCCCAACGAATCTGACCTTGTCAAATTTTGATAAAAATTGCACTCTCGATCAACAATTTTCAATTTTCTCAAAACAAAAAAGTTCTCTCCTACTAGTTTTCCCAATTTCACAACATAAAAATGAAAAATAGAAACATTTTTCCTTTGTACCCATTTCAAAACCCAATTAAAATTTAACTAAAAATTCATTTTCTAATTTTGGAATTCAAAACTCCCTCAGTTTCTCCCAAAACCAACTAGATCAATTAAATCCATTTAAAAACACCATTTAACATAAAATTTAACCATTAAATCCATAAAAGCATATTTTCATTTAAATTTATAAAATCCAAAATTTAATCAAGATAATTAAATCAAACATAATTCACAACTCCCAACCTGAGGAATTTTCAAATTTTAAATTAAACAATAGATAAGTTTAATTTCTTCTTTCATTCTATTTCCCCCTTTCTCAAAGCACAAAGATTATTTTAATAATAATAAATAAAATAGTCATTTAAATTCCTAACATTTCATTTACAAAAAAAATGTGGAATTTAAACCATCAATTAAATTAGACATTTACAGGTTGTTCACAACACATAGGGATTCAAAAATAACTCCTAAATCAGATTTGGGTTCACATAAGGTCAAATATGACACCGTACTTGATTCGAGTACAATCGGAGAATGGGTATGAAGGGGTCCAATGTGACCTCTAAATTAACCACCGTTAGGGAATAACTCAAACCTGTGTAGCCAGGTGGAGAAATAAACTTGTACCCATAACCATTCAACGCACATCAAGGGTACTTGCTCAATGTATATATAACCGAAGCACATCATAATCATCCCAACGAGGTCCAATAGCATAAGCATAAAATGACATCTGAACATCCATCATATAAATACTTTTAAAAAAAAAATCATTCTAAACATCCAAAGTCAGGCTCACATTTAATCATAGCATAAATAATGCATTTCACTGAACTAAAGCATAATAATAAACCAATCATGTAATCACACAAAATGCCACCAACCAACATGTTGAGGAATCTCAACTTGAACATGGGGTGGTTCATACACACCAATCAGAGCCATACAATAATCACCATAAGAATCATGAGGAAATGGTGAAGCTAAAACATCAATCTCACATTAACAAGATGCAAATGGGAGGGGCATTACAATCACTCCTTATCTTAAGTGGCACAGGAGATGACTCATGGTCTAGAGGTTCGCCTCTTCATGGGGACATTTTAGGTTAAGATATATTTTCATTAGTTAACCACATCTCACTAAATAATATCATATTTTCTCATCATTCATTGATTGTTTGAATTGTATCTATGGTTAAACTATTAAACATGTTTTCTATTTCTTCTTTCTCTACATTTTTTTCTCTTATTATTATAAATTTTTCATCATTTTCTCTTTTTGTTTCCCCACACTTCTACTCACCCTATTGTCTAGGTACTTCACACTAAGATCTTAATGTTTTATTTTTTTGAATGGGGTTAATAAACCCTCAAACCCTTGAATATTGTTTACTCTGATGTTTGATAGATCAAGTTACGAATATGGCTGTCGAGTAAAAATTTTGAATAGCAGAGCACCCCTGCTTCTATGCTTTGGCTCCTAAGCCTTTTTCCTAATGACTTCTTAAATTCAATATAACCTTTTATCTAGTCTACAAATCCAGTTAAGTATTTTTCTACTCCATTAATATGGGTGGTTAGTTGCTCTAATATCACATTGTTATTGAACAATGCAATGACTTTGTCTCTCTATTGGTGGAATCTTAGTTTTTTCTATATTTGCAAATTTTTCACATTTAGTTGCGACCCCTTTGGCACACTAATTTATAATTGACAACTCTAATGATGGTGGCTTTTCTTGTTATCTCATTTTTCCATGGGTGTTTTTGATTTGGTATTTCATTAATCTTTGTATTCATCCCTAATGGCTCATTCTCATCCTACCTCAATTAGACATATCTCTTCAATATCCCTTCAAGATCCCACCCTTTCTATTTGCCATCCCCCAAGTGCCTAACCCCCTCCCACAAGGCTATAATCTAGAGTATTATGATGCAAACCACAAAATTAGGTTTCCTCTTTTCTTGTTGGCTCTTATACTACCACTAATGACTTATTGATTGATCTATCTTCCTTTACCACTTTATCAAGGTCTCAAAAACAAAACAATATGTTAGCAAAAATGGGGTGCAAATTGAAAATCTAAACATAAGTTTCTTGATAGTTGTATTTATACCCAATAAGAGGGATAAGAAGTTCCAGGCTTATGCAGTGAACTACAAAGTGTTGAGATAGAATTTAATGAACCAAATTAAGTTTCTATAGAGGAATTCACTTGAATTCCTTGAAAGTTCTTGTACCTCTTCCCTTGGATTTATCATTATCATCCCATCTTCCTTCGAATGCATAAACTTCCTATTCATGTTGTATTGGGTTGATTCCCCCTACTTAATGAGTTGTGCATCACATTTACTTTCAAGTGTTGGAATTAACCATTTAAACTATTAGCAATAACCTATTATTTCCATGTGCTAAACCCCATAGAGACATTCTTGCATCAAAACTCTTGTATTTTGGCTTTGTCTCTTATATGACCATAACTATCATAAAAAGGGGTGTTTCTAGTAATCCAAACTATGTATTTGTTATCTTGACTCAAGAAAGTGAACAAACTTATAAGTGGCATGTTTAAATTTATTAAATGTAAACCTTGGCCCAAACTACTAAAAAATTTGCTATTATTTATTTTCCAACATCAGGAAATTCCCTATTAGAGTTTTCCACATCCTTGAAGACTTAAAAGACATTAATAATATTATGTGACTGTAGACATGCAAAATTAGCATTATGCATTCAATTAGGTCCATTCATCAAGTAAAACAGATTCACACTCATCCACTCATTAAATTAATCAAGTTCACCTTCATCCATTCATCAGGTAAATTAAACTCATTAAGTTCATTCCTAAGGTTGTTCATTTAAAATTAAATAAATCAACCATCATCTCTTTAATTAAATAAACCAAGCTTTATTTAATTAAATCTCCAAATATTCAAGTCAAAAAGGTCAAAATCACCTAATCATCATTAAGCTAATCTAATCCTAATTAGCCTAACCTAACTACCCATCACATTCTCTAGATTTTTCCACTTGCACAAATAAATCAATTTATTGATTTATTAAATCCAACATTTTCCATCAACATGGCATCTTTGAGGAATATTCCCTCAAGTTTGAATTCAAAATCAAGTGGACATGTACATCCAACAAAGCAATTAATGAGCTCTTACATGTCCCTTGCACAAGTCAAACTCAGCATTTACTCTCAAATTCAAATTTGAAATTTCCCCCTCTTGGGCACATTTCCCAAATCTTGCACACTCCTCAACCACTCACAAGTTGACAAGTGGCCTCTTCTCATTGGCTTATCTTTAATCCCACATCCTCCATGTTTGGTACTCTTTTATCACTTTTGGCCATAAATAGAGGTCTCCTCTATTGTTCAAATCCTCCACAATCTTTGTATCTCATCTACAATATCATGCAAGGTCACTCTCTTCAATGGAGAACTGATTTTGTCCACTCCATATCTTAGCACTCCATATCATTCTTCATAGAAATTTCATCATGGAGCTTAGCAAAGGATTGGGAAAGGGCTATTTTCCACAATAGCACCAATCCACTATGAGATAGAGTTCGATTCTTGCTTATGCTTTCACTTAGTTCATTTGATATTTTGTTGTTTTGATTGCATTATGAAGCAGGATTCAATATTTCATAGGGTTTGCTTAGTTTTTTTTTTACTTCATTTGCTAATAACTGTAAAGCTTTTGATATTTGAGGTAAATGCAGATTTAGCCACCACAAAATGGCGCTAGAAGGAGGGCGATATATAGTCTGTCTTTTGTTTTCATTTGATTGAAATTTTGCATGATTATTACATCTTGTTGCAAGTATAATGTTATTGTTGCAGATTTACTATAGTGATTGGAGTATTTTCATTCCTCATCTAACACTTCTGCATGCCTGAATCATGTTATTTCAGACAGTAAAAGTAATGGTATGCATTTGTTTTTATTTGAGGTAATGTTCTTTTAATTGTAGTCTTGAATGTCGAGGTTAGATAGAGTGTAGGAAGAGGCGACATTATTCTACCACCTACATTCTAATAAATCAATAAAAGTTTTTCAGATACGGTAAGGTGATTTTATGTGGGATAAATCCAAGTCACTTACTTTGTCCCACTCTCACTCAGGCGTATTAGGTTGGTCATTAACCATAAACTAGATTATCATTACCTGAAATACAACAGAAACTTGCATGCATAGATTTGGCTCAGTTGTTTAATGCATTTTCTTTTTAAAGTCCTTGAGAAACCTCTACCCAGGATATGTCTTTTATACAGTGACCCGTAGATCTCATAATGTTTGAGGAAAATCTATGAATCTAGGCAGTTCTCTGTGATCATGTACGTTGCTAATCTAGTGTTGCTGCCAGCACCATAACCAAACCCAGCTCCACCCGTGCCAAAGCTTGATCCACCGCCAACATCATGTCCTATGCCTATGTCGACACCATGCCCGATTCATTCTCCTACCCCACCTCTATAACCACCACCACTAGCTCCGCCATATTCACCATCACTAGCTTCGCTGTATCCACCACTCACTGCTTTTTGTTAAACGGTTCACATGCCTGTTCTATGTGTCCACTTTTGCATGTCTATCTTTCGTTGTGTGTATTCCCCATTTTCTTATTTCCATTTATTTTTCAAGCGGGCTTCTTTTGAATGAAATGGAAATGGTGGTTATGACAGGAGGAGAGCAAGGAAACATCAGAAGTGTAAAAGTCTGAAAAGACAGTAGAATGCAGCCCAACACATATGTGAATTTTTTTATGTACGCACGGATATGTGAGGACAGACCCACGCAAATCTAGAGATGAAGAGGCCTTTACAAAATTTGAAACAGAGGGACTTGAATTCGCTATCAATACACTCGTGCCTTTTCCCGACCAGCAGCAGTGCTTCCCTACCAATATCTTTCTCAGAATCTTGGCTTTAAGACAAAGTTTGCTTTATCACAGTTTGTCGCTCATTTCATAATCTACAGTGTTATAATTTATGGTTACACATTAATGCACCTCTCTTAGAAGATTTATTGTGTCTTTTGTTGCGCCCAAACCACTAACCACTCCCACGTGGTGGTCACTTGGTAGAAAGTGCGCAGTAACAGCTGCATTCTAAACTTCTTTTAGTCTCTGCATTAAATGATATGTTGTTAACTTTTCTCAAATAATTCATATATCGGCTGCTAGTACTCATAGTCATGGTGAAAGGATCCTCGTCTGATATGAGCTCACTATTCTTAGCTAGGAGTTTCCATTAATATTAGAAATCTCTCTGAAACTCAGTTGTTGTGTCTAATAACTAATCAATGAATTATTGTTTGGTGTCAAGCGCCCCAATCTAAGAAGACAGCTCACAAAAAATTGGCAGCCATAGGAAAAGTAAGACCTTTTCATCATTTCAACGCAAAAGAGACCATCATTTCTGTTCCAACGCCTTTTCATGTTTATGAATGGACAGAGAGAGGTGACTGTTGTCGCGTATAGCCTGAGAGAATATTAAAACCTGATGATTTCTTCCATGCCTTCATGTCGTAGCCTGTATGTTTCTTGTCCAGTAGCCACGCATTGGGAATCCTTATGAGGTCTTCTGCGTCCAGTAACATGATGATAGTAGTTTGATAATATTGGGACTTTGAGTAACTTTACAAACTGCCAACGTCCATCACTTCCCAATAAAGATTGGAATGGATCTTCTTATGACCATATTAAATGTAGTAGGTGGATGTGAAGTCTTTGTTCAATAAAGCCGACAACTATTGAGTTTAGGGTGTGTAGGCTTGGATGTTAGGCAAGTGAATTGCTACGGACTTAAATTTTGCACGAGAGGTATGCTGCAATAGCCCTGTGAATTATGGCCAATCTACCATTTCCTGCCTTCAAGTACCTACCTATTTGTTAACTTCCTGCCATTCTTGGGTGATACATTGTTTTCTTATCATCTAACTCCACCAACTTGAGAATGCCATAAATGCCTTGAACTGCACTATCTGATTTGCACGGTTAAGTCATCGCTATTTTTACCATTAAATGTTGGCTCCTTTTGTCACTTGCTTTGATTTTTTGAAATAGTGCAGGCATTTAATTTTGAGATGCATATGCTTTTCTCCTTGACTTTATTGATAGAAAATCCACAAATAACATTGAAATTAAAGCCACATGTTATTTACTAATGTAGTATGCTAGGGATTAAATAGATTAACTTGGTAAATTCACATTGGATTGTTTTGATTCACTCATGATTCAAATATTCTCTTATGCTCTATCACTATACTTGTGATTTATTAATCTTCTAATAAATGTCATAAATATATATATTATTACATTTATTATGATTACCTTGAGATAGTGAAAGTTTTTAAGAGATGGTGTAGAGAAACTTTGATGAGGAAAAAATGAACCTAACAAGTGTGGTACCCTCTCGATGCAATCAATGTCAAAGCATGATCCACTTATAAATGCTTTTCTTATTATCATACTCATCCAAATCATTTGTTTTTTTCAAATAGAAATTATGTTATTGTTTGGAATTAATAATCAAAGTGGATTTAATGTTCTAAAATCTCACATAATTGTATTTTTTGTTTAATAGGTATTAGGTAAAGCGAAGAAGGAAAGCAAGGAACAAGGAAAAGGTACAACGAATACGAGGAAAGCAAAGAAAAAAGCAAACAAAGGTACAAAGAAAACAACGAAAACGAAGGAGGATAACGAAGAACAACGAAGCATGAAGATGACAGTTTGAAAGATCAAAGTGTTTTTAAACACTTTAAGTGTTTGTTTAACACTTCTTCAAGAAATTGTTATCTTTTTCGTTCTTAGGACACTAATTTTCGTTTGGTTTTAAAAAGAATCTTTCAATTTCTTCTTGCAAAGGTTAAAACGAACTTGAGGATCACAACTTACTAGATTTTGTTTCTTGGATTAACAATTGAACAAAGTGTCTCTCATTCGTCTTTTGGTGCTTAAAAAGAACTCACATTTTGCTTTGTGCATTTCAATAGAACAAGTGCAAACTTTGTTTTCGTGAAAGCTTACTTAAACTAAAGGCATCGAAAAAGGATGTAAGCGCTTCTCTCGCGCTTTATAGCGATCTTGAGAATCAAAAGACCTTTTTCATAACTTTAGGGTGAGACAAAGCCATCACCTCCACACTTTGATTTGGGTTTAAAATTGAACAAGATTTTGTGCGAGTGTGAGTGAGGGCATTATCGCGTATATTCTCTCTTTGTTGCTATCAAAGATTGATCGAGTTACGGATTTTGTCTTTACTCGCTTTTCTTTATCCTAGAGGGCCTGCCTTGGGGAAAAAGTAGTCACCCAAGGGAACGACTCAACCGGTAACACTCTAAAGCCAAGAGTATTTCCAACCGGGATATAAATGTGGGTATTGGAGTAAACGCTAGTATCACACGGTTGGCTCCGATGAGATGGATCCGAAAGGGGACTCTCGCCATATGGGTCAATCTCCACGAACGAAAAGCCAGAACTAGAACCCTTTTTTTGTAGTGACTAATTGATCCATTAAGTGAGTTTATCAAAGTGGTGCATTGGAACTTAGATTCCAAGAAGTTACTTGCCATGTCCGATCTTGGTTAAAGTATAGAGGTTAAGACTTCATTCTTAACATACCTTTATACTCTTTCCTTGGTTGCATGTAAAATCATCTCTTCTACGAAGGGCATGAGGAAAACCCACCAAGAAAAACGTACCAATTGAGCTAGGATGTTGCATTGCTTGTGAGTCAGTTTGAAAACACAGTGCTTTAATCGAAAACATTGGAAAACCAACATTCAACATGAGCATCAAATCTCAAACCCTTTAGGAAAAGCAAATATCCTTGAACAAATTCACATGTTATTGCTTGCCCTTGGGATTCGTATCCTTGGAGGCTTCTAAGCATTTGGATTTCATCTCAATTTTCTCCTACTAAGGTCAACAATAAGTAACTCTTGCCTCGAATTTCCTTGGTTTCCACATAATACACTTTGCGGGATAAGGGGAAAGTTGAGAAATTAGACATCTAGATTCAAAATCTAATCAAGAGCGTGTTTGTGGTAAAAAGAATCCATTAAGAAAAGTTTAAATCAATTGGACCCCACTCATTTGCTTGGCATCTTTTGGTCATATGGTTTTCATGCAAACATTGGTCTTTTGATTTTGAATTACTCTTAGAGAAAGGCATGTTCTTCACTATCTTGGTCTAGTAAACAAATTCTTCCTAGGTTCATTTAGGATCAAATCAAACATTTCACCCACCCCAAACACTTATCATCTTCATCCCAAAAATAACTTTAGAGCTTTGAAAACATCATTCTAGACTTGGGTAAATCATCAAATTCAAAATCACCTTGTTTAGTTAGGTGTTTGGGAATGCATCCTTTCTCATACATTTAATTGAATTAACAATCCTTTGAACAAGTTCATCCTAAGATAACATCTAACATTTTAGGGTTTACAAGTTCATTACCCAAATCAAACCAATCAAAATCAAACCCTGAGTCTAGCATTGATACAAAGTCCCTAAATGTTCGACACTCATATCATTTCCCCTTTTCATCCTTCATCTCGTCATTGGTCCTAAGAACCTTAGAGGTCACTTTTGCAACAAGGTCAAAAAACAAGAGGAGCATGGAATATAAACTTGATCCATACATCATGAGTAATCCAAGTCAACCAAGCTATCAAAGTCTTACAACGCTGATTGATTATCAACACTCACACTTATACAATCCATACATGGGATCATTACCTTCTACAAATGTCAATGGCACAACAAATGTGAGTATGCCCAAATCAAAGTTTGGGACACCTTTCCTAATGGTAGATCTAAATTCAAACCTACAAGTCTGTCAACCGAACAATCAATGCATGAGCCTTCAAACGAACGTCATCCCACCAAATACCTACATGCCAAATGAGAATGTACCAAGTACAAGTTTTCGAAACATGAATCTGAAAAACTTTGGAATAAATATGGTTGCAAATCATACGAATATTCTTCAAAATCCAAACAAAATGTTAAAAACTCCAAGTCAAGGTAACACCACGCAAGATCAAAGTTACCTAAAACAAGGCAATGCGATTCCCAACATCAACAATCTTCAATTTCAACCCATAATGCCAAATTTGAACATCATCCCAAATCAAAACATTGTCCAAAATCAAACACAAGTACACACTCCAAATCTGCTTAAACAAAAGCCAAATCAACTATATCAAGGGAGTCAAGATCGAAATCAAGATTAAATTTGGCGAGATCAAATTGCTACACTTATCAAAATAGTTGAGTCATTGCGCCAAGAGACATCACCACCATTACCCATATCAACATCGTTCATTGGTTTAGGGCTTCCCACTTTACCTAGCACCAATCACTCCATCCAAATCAATCCACCTAACATCAAGCAAGCCATCACATCAAAACCTTTGAATATACCATCGACATCGCACCAACAGATGGTATCTAATCAAATGACATCAATCCTGACAAATCAAAATATGGTCTCCCAAGGATCTATCACCTCGATCACTCCAACCACCACTCTCACACCCATCATATCTCAACCCCTCACTACCATGATCGCTCAAAGTGTATCTCAACCACTTGTCACTACATCCAACACAATTCCAAATACACCACCACTACCACCAAAACCAAGTGCAATAAGTCAATATTGTAACATCGCACTAAAAGCACATCAAGCCTACCAACAAGCGCTTCAACAATATCAGGTGGCTCCACAAGCTGCTCAAGCTACCCACACCGCTCAGGCTACCCAAGCTGCCCAAGCCTCTCAAGCTACCCAACAAACACAAGCACAAACACGAAAAAATGATAATTATTGGGGATATCGATGAACATTCAACCACTGGTGATAGCATTGACAATCTCCCCACCACAATTGTTGAAAGCATTGATTAAGATCTATCCATCAATGAGCACCTTGAAGATGTTTCCACCTCATTCAATGATCAACTCGCCATACATCAAGAGCCAAATTTTTGTGATCTATTTCAAGGAGTGTTAGGACTATTTGATCCTATTGACATAATGCACGATCCGTTGACCTATGATCACGTTGAAAATGTCTCTACATTGCCTTATGAGTTAGAGGACATATCTCAAGAATTCATTCCAAAGCATGACCAACATCTTTCACCAAAGTCTAGCAATGGTCCTTTCTAAGACATGTTGACATCCTTCGACCTCATGGGTACAAATACTGAAGGAACCCTAACCTCAACACTTGAGGATATTGAACTACTTACCATGTCTAATGACGACATCCAAGAACCCTTTGTAAGCAATCCATCCTTTAAAACTGACCCATGTCAAGAACTTGATCCAAAGCATGTCGAAAGCAACCCTGAAATCATTCAAGATCAAGAATTTGTATCTTCAAGATACTACAATAATCTAATGGACACTCTCCTATCTATGCAAAATGATCATATCCATGTGGCACATACTCCGCCATATACCCATGAGATGCTTTCTTTGGATGGACACGTAGATGATCTTCCTTCAGAACAGGATTCTTTTACTCCTGACATTATTACACAAAAAGAGTAGGTTATTGATTCCTATAGTCAAACTGAATTATCAACATCAAGATCAAATACATCCCAAATTCAGACTAGGGACATCAGGCATGAAGATATCCAGCATTATCCACTCAAGGAAACATGTCAAATAGAACATGATATTCCAAAGTTAGCAGAACTGCAATTGAACTAATGTCATCTACAGTGGCTATCTATCAGAGAACGTTTATCGAACAAGACATCTCAAAACAGGAAGAATCAAAGAACAAAGGTACTACTTCTACCATACTGGGGGCAATTTCATCTCAAGCAAACGTCAACATAGGGAGCACGAAGAATCCTTGTGATGAAACCGATGCCAATACTACAACCAGCCACGTCACGAATCTCCATCCACCCATCACCCCATCCATGAATTGGGACCAACGTCAAAAGAAAGAATTGAATCAAAGTACGAAGAATGTTATCAAAGAAAGAGAAGCTGAGAAGCATAATGGACAAATCATATACAAATGGATACCAAAAAATACAAAGAAAGATCATCCCTATCAAACTCCATTAATCAAAGAAACTATGGGGAAAAATAAAAAAGGGAAAAGTATCCATCAAAGATGTTTGCAAAAGAAAAAGCAGGGTTTTCAAGCAACGTACAAAGTGTATCAAGCAGTTGGTCTTAATTCCACACACACTTTCGTATCCACCCATCATTGCTCATCTTCCCAAGTTTGGAGAGTCAAAGGTTCCAAACTGTCAACCAATCCATCTCTTATCCCTAAACACACTCAATCCATGCCTCCACGCATGATATCCAACTCTCATATTGACCATGTATTGGCAACAACCCTTCATCATAAGGATTCAGAAGGCACTCTATCGCGATGTGCGCACAAAGACAAAGTTAACTCTGATATCGACGAAACAGATCAGAAATCTCAAAAGTTGTATTCAAGTGCACGTATCTTAGCAAAACAACTTCTTCAAGCAAGATATCGATGGCACATTATGACAGGGGCATCTACATCAACACCACTAGGTGGGTCAGCATGAATCTTCGAAAAACCAAAAAAAAAACCGGATAATCCAAAAAAAAAAATCAAAAAAGGATTGAAAATAGTAAAAAAAATCATCCTCTAGTGAAAACCACTACGGGCGCTTTGGGAAAGACCATGATGAAAACCCCGCAAAAGGCATCATGTGTAGAATCAAGCATCTACGCGTTCAATTGAAAGCATCTCATCCCATCCATAATAAAGCCAACATTTCATCCGTCTTATCCATAATAAATTCATTCATCCATGAACCATTTATCCAATCCATTCGCATATATCTGCATCCATCATCTTAGTTATCTTGATCTTGATGAAATTTTGGTGCACACTTTATGCTTGCTTATGGTAAACATCTTGACATGGGTTGTTTTCATTGAGTTTATCCTATGCAGCATTATCTGAGCCATGAAGCATTATCCAATGAGCTTTCTTGATCCAAACACCTTATCTTATTGCAAGATAATTCATATCCATCCATCCATACACCTATTCGAGCATCCATCTATAACATTTCATACATTGCTAGACACTGGGGGTAGATATGTACATCTTGCTTAAAAAATAAATCTTGATTTATACCCTCCAACTTATGTGGTGATCAGAACATTGGCAAACATGAAATCAAATTGGTCAAGCATTTGCGATCCAAATCCAAATCACTAGCCCATGGCACATTTTGACGAGAAGACAGTCTTCATCTTTCATCGAACATCAATCCAAACAATCAATATCAATTGCATCTAAGTTGCACGTCAAACGCCACATCAAATCATTCGAACAACTTTTGCTCCAAACCAAGCTTCAACAATCCTGATCAGTCGAATCCAATCAATCCATAATCTTGGGATATCCTTCCTGATCATTGTGTTGCTTAACACTATCCTTGCATTGTTGTGCATCCTCAACAATGTTATCGTTATCAATCTCGATCAATCCATCATTGCATTGTTGTGCATCCTCAACAATGTTATCGTCATCAATCTTGATCAATCAAATCCTTACATTGTTGTGTATCCTCAACAATGTTATCATCATCAACAACCCATCGATTCAATCAATCAACGTTAGCTTGGTTTTCAACAAAATCCAAAATGGACATATCCATATCCAAATCGTCAAAATCGTGTGAAAAATCCAAAAACATCCAAAACATCGAAAAATCCAAAAACATTCATAAAACAAAAAACATCAAAAACATTGGAATCTGAACTACGTCGTCTCTGAGCTTAAACGTAGGCAAGGCTCATTTTTTATCAGCTCCCAAGACATCAAAATCCAAAAACATTCAAAAGACATCAAAATCCAAAACATCCATAAAACAAAAAACATCAAAACAATTGGAACTGAACTACGTCATCTATGAGCTTAAACGTAGGCAAGGCTAATCTATTGATCAGCCCTCGAGACATCAAAATCCAAAAACATCTAAAACATCAAAAAATCCAAAAACATCCAAAACATCAAAATCCAAAAACATTCAAAAGACATCAAAATCCAAAAAACATCCATAAAACAAAAAACATCAAAAACAATTGGAATCCGAACTACGTCATCTATGAGCTTAAACGTAGGCAAGGTTAATCTATTGATCAGCCCTCGAGACATCAAAATCCAAAAACATCTAAAACATCAAAAAATCCAAAAACATCCAAAACATCAAAATCCAAAAACATTCAAAAAATGTCAAAATCCAAAAACATTCAAAAAACACAAAATCCAAAAAAAATTCAAAAACACAAAATCCATAAACATCAAAAATCCAAAAACATTCAAAAAACATCAAAAAATTTGGAAAATCAAAACATTTGCAAAATCTTCAAAAACACCAAAAACAGCCTCAACATTTCAAAACGTCAAAAACATCCAAATATTTGAAAAAATCCATCTGTCCCATCTCACTTGCGGGTAATAAACTAATCGTCACCTTCATCCTTTGGAAAAACAAATAGAAACAATCACAGCAATCGACAAAAGCAAACTTCAATCATAAAATCTAAGTCGAAACAACAAACCGTTAAAACAAAATCAAACTCTTAATCATTTTCAAACATGTCAATCAACCTTATATCAATAGTCTATCAATCAACTTATCAAACCATCATCATCCTTTACAATGCATGTCCTAGGATATATCGTTCCGACAATGGGCATCATTTTGGATATCATCTTGGATTTTTATCTTATCAAAACAAATCCCTTTGGCTAGAGTTATGAAGAACATTGGCTTGTTTATGTACTTGATCTTTTCATTTGATTTATCTTATTGTGCTCATTCCAAGGGCATCTCGATGATATCCGAACAAAGGATTTAGAGAGATAGGAATGGGCAACGATCATTATCTTTTGTCTGTTGTGCTTGTTGGATGTTCTTGTAAAATAACTTGGCGAATACTGCTTTGTTAGGTACGTCCTAGCAAGGTTTCTATATGTCAAGTGTGAACAAGAATACTCCTATCTGTTTGTCGAGTCAAAGTCCATCGCACTAGGTACAACGCCATCCTAATTTTTTATACCTTGATGCATCGTACCTAGGTGTGTTATCAAACATAAGGTAAGTAGCCCTTTTAAAATCCCAATTCTTGATAAGCGAATCATCATCATCCATATCATCATCATCTCTAATAAAGTCTCATCAAATCATGGACTTGTGGGATCCTCTTGTCATCATCTCATTTCCGCACTAGCATCATCATCACCAATGCATCCATCTTGCATCCACAAACTGTCAGCATACCACATATCATTCATATCATACATAATAGGAAACACATGCATTTTCATCATAATAATATAGATCTATTAGTCTAAGTATTTGCATAAATCATACATTTGCATAATCACAGCATATCATCATCATAATATAGATTTGTTAGTCTAAGCATCTCATAAATCATCCATTGCATAATCATGGCATATCACATCATCCATTTCATCCATCTCATACACCATATCATCATTTAAGTTGTTTAAGATAACATAGATTTGTTATTCTAAACATCTTAAAAAACCATCTTATTTACATCATCATCCATAACCATCCATTTTGAACCTCTTTATCGTGAAATCGACCCTCAAATCGAATCTTTTCGCTCGATCTCTCGAGGGGGCAATGTAATAGTGTACTTTCCGCTTGAGCAACCGAAAAAATCATAAAAATTTTCAATCTTGATCGCGGCAAGTTTATTATTTGAACCAACGCAACAAATACATTGTTTCAAGAGGGGCAAAATGTAGACATGCAAAATTAGCATTATGCATTCAATTAGGTCCATTCATCAAGTAAATCAGATTCACACTCATCCACTCGTTAAATTAATCAAGTTCACCTTCATCCATTCATCAGGTAAATTAAACTCATTAAGTTCATTCCTAAGGTTGTTCATTTAAAATTAAATAAATCAAACATCATCCCTTTCATTAAATAAACCAAGCTTTATTTAATTAAATCTTCAAATATTCAAGGCAAAAAGGTCAAACTCACCTAATCATCATTAAGCTAATCTAATCATAATTAGCCTAACCTAACTATCCATCACATTCTCTAGATTTTGCCACTTGCACAAATAAATCAATTTATTGATTTATTAAATCCAACATTTTCCATCAACATGGCATCTTTGAGGAATATTCCCTCAAGTTTGAATTCAAAATCAAGTGGACATGTACATCCAACAAAGCAATTAATGAGCTCTTACATGTCCCTTGCACAAGTCAAACTCAGCATTTACTCTCAAATTCAAATTTGAAATTTCCCCCTCTTGGGCACATTTCTCAAATCTTGCACACTCCTCAACCACTCACAAGTTGACAAGTGGCCTCTTCTCATTGGCTTATCTTTAATCCCACATCCTCCATGTTTGGCACTCTTTTATCACTTTTGGCCATAAATAGAGGTCTCCTCTATTGTTCAAATCCTCCACAATCTTTGTATCTCATCTACAATATCATGCAAGGTCACTCTCTTCAATGGAGAACTGATTTTGTCCACTCCATATCTTAGCATTCCATATCATTCTTCATAGCAATTTCATCATGGAGCTTAGCAAAGGATTGGGAAAGGGCTATTTTCCACAATAACACCAATCCAATATGAGATAGAGTTTGATTCTTGCTTATGCTTTCACTTAGTTCATTTGATATTTTGTTGTTTTGATTGCATTATGAAGCAGGATTCAATATTTCATAGGGTTTGCTTAGTTTGTTTTTTACTTCATTTGCTAATAACTGTAAAGCTTTGATATTTGAGGTAAATGCAAATTTAGCCACCACAGTGACAATTTATCAAGCTTCAACTACATAGTTTTGAGTAAATCTTCAACCCCCCCTATTTCACAAGAACACATCTTTCATGACCATGGGTGGCCGACTTAGCACTCATTGTACCTAAGTGATACTCACAAGTTTAAGCGCTAAAACTTATTAATATTTATGTTTTGAATCAAACCTATCATCCCAACACATCATGTCTTATCTGGACCTCCATTTAAACTATTGTCCACCCACAAAGCCACTGGTTCTAGTTCAGATGACTCAATAGAGTATAAAGAAAATTCATGTGGGATGAACCTTATTTGATTTTGTGATAATGCCCCATCTTCTTTTCAGCCATTCTCAAGAGTTACTAGTCGTCACAAACAATACTCAAAACTAAACTTACAAATATATGCTTTTTAAGAAAACTTATCTTAGTTCAAAATACTATCTCCATTTTCTGCATCAGTAGTTCAAAATACTATCTCCATTTTCTGCAATTGATGTCTGTTGCTTGAAGGATTTCATCTATTATCAATGATGAAGCTCCTAACAAATCTATCTTAAAATCTTTTTAACTTTTGGCCCGTCACATGATACCACTACAATGCATTTGTTTATATTTCAGTATAACACTATTACTTATACACTTCGATACAGGATTACTTCTCACAATAATAGTGACCGTGAACTCAATCCCAATATGGCCATATTTTTTAGTGTCTTCAACCAATATCAGCTATCGAGTATCTACTGTGGCTTTAAGTCCCTAGTTTTCCCAGATTTGAAAGAATTTGTGTTTGTACGATCTACCATAGTAGAACTGGGTAAAGTAACAGAAATGTGATTTTCAGTTGCTTTACATGTTTCTGTAATTTTGAAACCGTCCATCATGTGGGTTGTGAATTTTAACATAAGATAAATTTCTATTTCACAATTAAAACACACCACATATGACCATTTTACTCACGGCTCAGCATGTTTTTTTTAACAGCTACAACTAATTTTCATGGTCATGTTCTTGATCTTTTAACTCATGCGGAGAAAAGGAAAATAGACCAAGTTCTTCCAATGATAAAGTTACAGCCTAAAGGTCTGGAATAACATAAGTATATCCAAATTGTAGTTTTTTAATGAAGGTAAGATCAATATCATTTATTCATATTTTTTCTTCAAACACTACTTAACAGATCTGTTATGCAATGAATTCCTTGAAATTTGGCAGTAACCAATTTCTACTGAGTATTTTGGTTGCAACAGGCCGCAAATGTTTGATGAAAATCCACGTGAACAAAAACAACTGATGCTACTGACGAAAAGACAAGTCAAAGGTCAAATAACATTTATAAGTATTACATAGAATTTCAGCACCTAATAATAATATAATTCTTAAAACCTACAAAGCCAAGTGAGATGATACTATATAAATAAGTTTCGGTTTCACTCAATGAAATTTCGTTCTGAATGAATAATGTCTTCCAAGATGAATTCGGAACATTGCACAGTGCTAAATTAAACTACAGTGACGAAAGCATTTATGCTGAACGAATATATAGTTGAAGAAAATATGCTTAAGGTTTCTGTTAAATATATGTGAATTTCAAATGCTTTCATGAGGAATAGTTTATAGCTATTTTAGCATGTGCTAAAAAATTTAACTAAAAACCCAAAGAAAACCACTAACTTTCATCCAAAACTTATCCTCCTTGAAACTTAATTTTGTATTTTACAAAACCAAACCCACGCAGAAGCAAACCTTTCCAACAGATACACAACACTCCATGAACATTCAGATGCTACAAGAGCCCAAATACCAATATTAGAAATGGCAACAGAAAATAAGGACCAGCCAACAACACTTAAATCTTCAGGGGAAATTCAAACAAAGATCCTTCGTGGAAAGTAAATTAGTTATAAAATACTCACAGGTCAGAGTGACTTCATTTTATACTGCAATTTCCCTTTAAAACTTATCATTTTGAGATTTTATAATTTGGCAATTTGCCAAAAGAATGTACAAATAATCATGTTGATTCTGATGGTAACACTCCAAAACAAGCAGGAGACATACAAAAGCAAGGTAATGCTTTTGAGTTCTTTCCAGCTATTCCATAGCTAAAGGTCAGCTCCTCACCTGCAGAAATATCTCTTGATGCAAATAAGCATGGCCTAGGAAGAATTGACCCTGCAGACCGAACTAAATTAAGGAATAGATTACCACAATCACACGAGTGGTTAATAAACCGAGCTACATTACCAATTATTGTAGCATCAACATTTAGCCTCAGACATGCTTGCCCTGAAGGAAGGTGCTCTCTTATGACTAGCAAAGCACAAGAATATTTGTGCTTATTCAAATTGGCTTCATCTTAATGCTTTTGCCTTTCTCTGGTTTCTGTATTTGTCAAAAACTTACCTGTAGACAACAAGATTATGATTAACTTAGTTTTGAAGTTTGCTGAAACGTGGTTCAGATAAAATTAGAAGTATGATTCATGGACAGAATATTCACAGGTACAGGTGGTAGTCCCAAAAGGGAAAACAAAAATTCAGGTCCTCCTAACAATTGTGTTATTAACCTCATTCATTCTTATTTCCATGGTTACAGACTTAAAGTCTTAACAATAACTATTAATGTTGTTTGATACCCCTATTGTACACCCGCGACTTCATTTTTATAAAAAGTCAAACCAAGAGTTGAGGTTCTCAAAAAAGCAAAAAGAAAAATAAAAATGAGCATCATTCTCGCAAGTTGAAAGTACCCCGAGTTACAGATAAGGGCAGCAAAACCTAGAACCTTGAAAGTTCTTAATACTATGTCACATAAGCCTATACATTGCAGTATAACTGGTTGTTACAACAATGCCTCTGCACACTGGCCTCAACAAGGTCAGAAAACATAACTATAATTTTAAAGTGCATGATGAAAATGTAACAAATCGAGTAACCACATTGTAGTTAAAAGCTTGATAATAGATAGGGTATATGTTAACCCTAGCGATAAAAGTAGATCCGTGTAGAAAACATAAACACTGGTACCTTTTCAAAAGAAGAAAAACCCTTAAAAAGTCATTTGCATGTTCCTTAACTACCTTTCTCCAATAAAGAGAATATACTAATTTCTTAAATAGCAGTTTATTTTAGGTAAACGTATAAATAATAGTATAAAAAATCTACAGCAAATGGTGAGTAAAGCACAAGCACTGTTCAAAAATGAAAGAAGCACTCGTCATTTCCACCCTGAGTTGGAGGATAATATCATCCCACTTTCTGGAATGAGAAAGCTGCTACTTCAAAGAGGATTGCAAAACTCACTTGGCTTGTGAAGGAAAACTTCTTTAATAACGAAGAATGTAGAGATACACATCTATCTGGTACAAGATTTGATCAAGAATATCTTCTAAATATGGAGGTAAATCCTGTCAAATGTGTTAAGATTCACGTGTTTCAAATTGTTGGCATTTCTAACTTCATGGAAGCCAAGTAGAGCCAATTAACTGAGGCAAAAATTATTTCGTACTACCACCTGCAGTATATTGTTAAGGCCCATATGAAATTCATTTGAGCCTGTGGTACAGCTGAACTTGAACCTTTGTTGATATAGATACAGATACAACAAGACCTTTTTAAAAAGGTAAATGCATATCAATGATTAAAAATTATCAGATAAACATTCAAATACAGTTGGACTGTTGAGAGCATGAAAATGGAAAATTTTCAGAGTAAAAAATAGCAGAAGGGAATTTATCTGAAGTGTTCTAACTTATTTTTAATTTTATACATATTTCATATTTGGATTCTTCTTGAAGAGTTCTACAATTTCAAAAAACACCACTTCAGTTCAAGTCCTTATACAAAACCTATGACATTTGCAAGTCACAGTACCAGTTATCAGTGACAAGTTCAGTCGCACCCAAATTTATCTTAGAAGTTTGACCACTGTCAAACTTGCCTTTCATGGAACAGTGCAGAGGTGACAGGTTAAACCATTGTCAAACTCGTCACATACAAGACAAAGTGGCAGAGCTGAAGAGTCCTCCAAGAAGTTAGACAGCCCTTCTTTCTTTCTCATCACATGGACAACATTACTCTGCTTCTTGGTCAATTCATCTTCCCTTCCTCTCCCATAAATACACCCCTTCAGGTATGTTTTGGAGAGAAATGGAGAACAAAATATTTGTGAAGGTTGAGAGATCTTAGACAAGCTCAAATTAGAGGTTTTCCTGATAGTAATCCTTTTGTGATCCTAGAGATTGTGGTTGTAGATGATTGCAAAGGATTCTTGGGATAACTGGATTATGTTTAGTTATATGCTAGGAAGGTTTTCTACAGGCCCTTATGAAGGAGCAAGCTTCTACAACTGATTTTGATAACAGATTCTGGCTTAAGTTTTCTTCCCATGTTGTATTTCTCCAGAATAAATCACTTATGTTGATCCTCTTTCATGTGATTTTATTTCTTTAACATGTTTATGCTGTTTGCTTGGGGATGCAGATTTGCTAACAATCTTTATCAAGTAATTAAGATACCACTGTACTTAAAAGTGATCAGCCTATTGCTAGCATAGTTTTTGTTCAACGCCTATTCGTTGGAAACTTGGAATTAACCCCACATAAGCATACTCTTGTTTGCACTATGGTTTTGTGGATTGTTTAAAGCTAAACATTCACATATGTAATAGCATGTTTTGGAGTATGAATTGAAGGATGCAATTGATGTGGGCATGGTAGCAAGCATGCCCAGCATTTGAATAAAGATTTTAAGCTTTTAGCTGTGTTAATGAGAGTTTCATCTGTGAAGTTTATGGATCAAAGAGGCTTGACACATCTATTGTTTGAAATTTCATCTTAGCTCACTTACAATAAAAAGCAACAGCACTGAAAGGTAATAATTACTAGTCTACTTACAAGATACAGAGACATATTAGACAGCTTGAGTTTTCTCTCAGCCATGTCAAATTTATAGTTTTAAACCAGAAGAAAAATAAACTAAAGTGTTATCAAGACTGATCAAAAGGAGAAAAATCTTACGAGTTAGACTTCGACATTAAACAGAGTGTGACAGAGGTTCCTTGGAACCACCAATTTCCAGTTACCAGTTCTTTTCTTGATCTGTAAGTATATTCCCAGTTGTTCCATCTGGCTATCTTGATAAAGACCTGGGTTCTGCCTTCTTGGTGGGGGCATAGTATAGCCTCTCTCTTATATCAGCTTGGATACCTGCATTTCGCAGTGTCTCTATAGAGAACACCCCCAATGACAGCTCTACAATGGTGCCGATATTGGTTACTGGCAACCAACAGCTCATTCCTAGCAACCAAAAGGAAAATGCAGTTATGAATGATAGTAGTATTAAGTCCATTCTCCATTATTCCCTTAGCCATGCCTTGTATGGTGGCCTCCAAGTTTTGATAGGATTGAGGATGGGACTGGCATTATTCATTGGTTTTGTTTAGTCCTGGTGCTGAGAAGGAACTCCTAGGAGCCCATTGGATAGGGGCTTCTCCATGACAAAAGTAAGGACCCCAAACATGAGTAGCATCTTATGTAGCATTGAGATTCAGGATTGGAGAAACATGGAGATGGTTTGAAAGAGAAGGAATAAGGCGATTGGGATTAAGAAAACCAAGACATATTAAGCACAATTCAGCAAGAGTGTTGACAACTGGTGCTAGGGCCAAGGGTATGAAGGAGCGAGGCTTAGAGTGAATTGAAGTTGTGTGATGAACATTCACTTTGAACAGAAGCACATCCTTCGTTAGGGTTAAAACCTTGATGTTGTTGAGGTTGTCACTGGAGATCAGGTACCACAAGAATGTCTTGATCATCTATGGATAGGTCCTTGATCCTAGTTACCTCCCACAATAACCTATCTAATCATATTGTCCAAGGTAAATACCAGTGACTACAATTTTCCTCTGATACACTTTAATGCCTCTACTTTGTTCAAGCTTCTTATGACAAGTATAACACCCTTAACCATTATTTATGACCTTGGCCAAGAGCCAAGGACTTGTCTTGATCCGTGTGTTTCCCTCACTTCACTTGATTGGGATTCTGACATGGGTATTTTGTGATGAGATAATATCTGCATTGAGGTATGGAACGGATTTCTTTAATTTAAAGTTGCTTTTTGTTGTTTGACGCTTTGGTTGGAGGATACAGTTGATGAAGGGGTGGTGTTAACAAGAGGTACTTCGTGTGGACCATGCATAATTGATCACCTCATTACCCCATGAAAAATCTTTTTCCAAACCTTAAGCCGGAGTTTTCCTTCATTGAAAATTTCCCCATTTGAGTCCAAGACAAATCTCATAAATGCTTCCAGCTATTGAAGGTTGATCCCCACTACCATGTTGAGGCTGCCTATACCTAGTTCTAGCCATCTGCCATCTAATATCATTGCAATTCAAGGGACAATAAACCGAGTAACATTAGCTAAACCATAGCTCCATTACTGATGAGTACCAACAAAAACTTTGAGTATTCATGAGTTAAAATTCAAGCCAAGGAACTCGCCCACAAACTCACAGCCAAGTCAACATAAGTCACAAGCACAAACTCGCTATGAGTATTTGCAAGTACTCAGCGAGACTATGCTTGGGACTCACCATCACATCTACAATGCAGTCGATGAGGGAGATTCACCTAGAACACACCAAATATACTGAGAAAATGTTTAAGTTTTGGTTTTTTTAAATCCTGCTCGCCCTCACTTCTTTGTAAAACTATACTTGATCTCCTTTGAGTTCTCTTCTGGTGATTCATAGTACTTGTGGAAGTGATATTTCAGCAAATTTTTAAGTTTAAGGTAGTCTCTTTTGTTGATGTTAGAAGCAGCGTCGGGCTTCCACTTCCAGCCCAGTTCGATCTATGAAGGGCAATTTAAATTATAGTCTAACAGCTATTTAAATTGCAAAACGAATTTTATGAAGAGGCACGTCATTTATTAAATGATGCTTTATTTATTTAATCATTGAGGCCGACATCCTTAGGCACGATTTCATGAAGTGTTGTGTTTCTTTGAGGCCGACTTCATGTGTCTTGGAGACACGACTTTTGGTGAAGGCCGACATGAAGGTTAGAAGAGATGCGTCCCTTCCATTCATGTGTATATATACACAATGCTCCTCCATTGTAAATTATTCATTGTTCATCATAGGTTTGATATACATAAGTGTGAGTTTGTGTATCAAGAAGATCATCAAGTGCAGATCGATATAATTGAAGGAGGTCGAGTTTGCTATCAGCAAGTTGCATTATATTGTTTCTGTATTAGCATCAGATTGTGGTGCTCTTAATTGGCCTCCATATTGGCCTCTTTGTAAAGGAGACATTCATTGATATTCAATATATAAGTGATATATTGTTGCTGGGTTTTTCTCCCTCGAGTGGAGGGTTTTCCCAGGGTATATGCTGTGTTATTGTGTCTGATTTTGAATCAATGTTGATGAGTATAGCAGCATCGTCCGATTCCTTCCAGCACGAATCTCTTGGAGAAAATAATTAAATCGGCTATTTATTTGTTATATACGATTTTCTTGAAGAGGCACTTCATTTCATAAATAATGATTAAATATTTTTAATGAAGAGATGCGAATTAAATGAGGAGACATATTTTTGAGGTGGCCGACTTATTGTTTAGTAAAAGATATATTTCTTATTGAGGCCGACATGCTACTTTGAAAAGGCACGTCTCTCCCATTACTTGGTATATATACACCATCATTTGTACTCCATTCATCATTCAGTTCATTCAATAGTCATTCATATTCAGTCGAGTCAGATACCATCTTCTATCATATGTGAGTTACTCTTCAAGTCAGTTCGACTAGTTGGAAACTAAGTTTCATTCCATCTGGAGATAGCAGTATATTTTTGTGTTTGCATCAGTCTGTGATATGCTTGTTATTGGCCTTCATATTGGCTCATTGTAAAGGCAACATTATTGTGTTGATTCAATAAAATAAGAGATATTATTGGCTGGGTTTTTCTCCCTCAAGAGGAGGGTTTTCCCAGGGTATCTGCTATGTCTTGTGTTGCGTTTTGAATTAATTTTTGTGAATTTAAATCTGATCACTAAATTTAACAATTTTGTCTATCTAATCTGATCATAAAAAACTAGCATGGTATCAGAGCGGGTTTGTGTGAAGATCTGATCAGATTTGTGAATTTCATGAAAGAATTTAAGTGATGAAATTTGTTATATAGTCTGGGCAAATCGAGCACTTGAAAATTTGCCAGCAACTGTGGTCAAAGGTCGTATTGCTGCCTAGTTCGTGAACATACTAGCCAAGCTTCTTGAAGACCCACGATCATTACTGGCGCCTTCACTAGGCTTCCATTTCCATGTTCGTGATTCTCCAAGGGCACTATTGTCTTTACCCATGTCTGAATTGAAGGTGTGCATTTCAATTAGCACTAAGCAGGGTTACCCGGGGAGGTGCCCCCCCCCCCCCAATCCCCCGTCCCGGTTCTGGGGACGTCCCGGGTACTAGGGGACAGCAAGGGGACGGGGGGGGCGACGGTCCCCCTTTTTCGCAAAATCACGGGAAACGTCCCGGGGACGGGGGGACATCGTTTCCCAAAAGAGGGACGGCTGACCAGTCCCGAGGACATCAGGGGGACGGCTGAGCCGTCCCTCGACCGTCCCCGGGACGGCCGGCCATCCCCCGCGTTTTGAAGCACGTAAACATAAAAAAAGCATAAAATTTAAAATAAAAGGCTTGCCTACGTGGCATGTGTGGGCCCTAATATTTTTCACTCTTTTATGAAAGAAAAAAGGCCACTAAAACTTCATTCTATTCATTTGTTTGTGTGAGCAGCCAAGGGTTTGAGAGGAAAAAAAATTGCAGCCATTGAAGGAGAAGGAGCAGCAGTTTGAAGGAGGAGAGGAAGTTGAAATAGCGTTGTTGGGAGTGCAAATCCATCAAAGAGGTATGCATTTCCTTTCTCTATTCTCATTTTTTCATTTTTTTGTAAAATATGAAGTATACATAGTCTGATTTTTTTTATTTTTTTGCATTTTCAGTCAAAACTTGCATTCTAAAAACAAAAAACATGAGCAGCAGTGAGGGTGGGAGTGATAGTGAAGTTGAAATGCAAGCTAGAAGGCAAACTAGAGAGCAAATAACCCCTACCCAACACCATCCTTCATCAACCAATACCAAAACTATGAAGGACTATGCAAAACACCCACTAGACAAAAAAAAACCATTCCTTCAATTTATGACAGCCATGGGTGAAAGACAAAAAAATTCAAGGGGGAGTAGGGTTTGGTTTTGCCATGTTTGTGAAAAGGAGTTTAGGGGCAGCTACACTAGAGTTAGGTCTCATTTTTTGGGTGAGGTGGGCCATGGAGTTAGAGCGTGTCCTGCATTGACAGATGCACTATTTATAGAGTGCCAAAAATTCAAATGGAGTGTGATGGTGGGGTTCAAAGTGGGTCTCCTTCTTTCCCAAGTTCACAATCATCTATGCCTACTCCTACTCCTAGTCCTTCCACGGTTGGTAGTAGTGTTATCTTAAGAGGAAAGAGGAAGGTGATTGGTAGTGATAAGGCAGCCTTAGTTGAGTCCATGTTTCAAAACCAAGCACGAGAAACCACTGAATCCTCCATTTCCAAATTCTTTTTTGCCCATGCCATTCCATTTCATGTGGCCCATTCCTCTTATTTCAAACAAATGGTGAAAGACATAGCCACTATTGGTCCTTCATTCGTACCCCCTGGAGATCATAAGCTACGCACCACCCTCCTAGACAAAGAGTACTCCAAAGTTGATGTATTAATGGAGGAGATGAGGCAAACATAGATGAGGACGGGGTGCTCTATAGTGATGGATGGGTGGACTGATTGTAGACGTCAGCCACTCATCAATGTCATAGTCACATGCCCTGCTGGTTCTTATTTTCTTAGAGCCATAGATTGTTCAGGGAGACGTAAGGATGCTGACTTCCAATTTTCCATTTTGAGAGATGCCATAGAGGAGGTTGGGGCTGCAAATGTGGTGCAGGTGATCACCGATTCAGCACGTGTGTGCAAATCGGTTGGGTTGATGGTGGAGGGTACTTACAGGCACATATTTTGGACCCCATGTTGTGTTCATGCATTGAACAATGCATTGAAAGACATAGAGAAGATGGATTGGGTGAAGAAAACGGTGGCAGAAGCTAGAGAAATTCAGATGTTCATTTGCAACCACCACACCTCACTTGTTCTCTTCAGGACATTTTCAAAGGAGTTTTTCAAACTTGTTGATGTAAATTTTAGTGAACAGATTATATGCACAGAAAAATAATTCAAAATCAAACACAATAACATGGCAGATACCCTGGGAAAACCCTCCTCTTGAGGGAGAAAAACCCAGCAACAAAGATCTCTCTTATATTTATAAACTGTGGCAACAATTCTCTTTACAATGAGGCCTAACACAAGGCCAATATTCAGCACTTGTACAAGATGCAAGAACAGAAAACAAACTGACTCTCCTTCAGATTCAAATTCAGCCTTAGAGAAATTCGCAGTCTGCTCTTGAACAATTCGCAATCTGAACTGGAACAATTCGTAATCTGTACTTGAAGCACTGGATAGAATTCACTTGACAGTTCGCAATCTCTGTTCTTTAATGATTCGCAATCTGCTAATAATGAATTCGCACTTGCATGGAAATTCGCCCTTGATGATAATTCGCACTAGACGATGATGCAAGGGAGACAAATGATCTTCTATATATACAATGCTATGTGAGGTCGCACCTCTTCAGGAACAAAGTCGGTCTCAACCATAAATTACAACTTGAATAAAGCAATTAACAAGTCGGCCAAGATAAGACAAATTATCTTCTAGAATGAAGTCGGCCACAAAGAGAAAATCACAAATAATACGAGTGAGGTCGGCCTCATATGATTTCTTCAAAAATTGTGCCAAGTATAAATGAGCATTATATCGACGCTGTCTATTTATCATTAACACTCCCTCTCAGCTAGAGAGAATGCTTCCAACTGCTCAAGATAAATCATCTCAACATGATGTCCATCACATTGGCTGCAACCAGATGTGAAGAGAAGAATATCACCTCAACGTGATATTAAATATCGTCTCGATATCAACCATAAAATGGTAAGTACAAGTGTTCATCACTTGCGTGATGTTGTCACCTCAACGTGACTTTCACCATGACTCTCTCAGAGGGTGAAACACAAGTACAACATATGTCATGGAGTCTCACACATGACATCCACCATGACTCAACTCTCGAGGGTGGAAACAAGGGCTTTCACTCAAATTCTTTCTGTCTCAAAAGAAAATGCATTAACAAGGGCTTGCACCAAATTTTTCCGCCTCGTAAAAATGTATTAACAAGGGTTGCACTCAAATTCTCCGGCTCCTTGTAAAGGCATTATTAGGCTTGCACCTCAAATTTTTCCATCTTAGAAGAAATGCATTAACAAGGCTCACCGATTGAGACTCTTACTCAGTCAAGGCTGGATTCTCCACCATACCAAGCTTATCTCGAAAGTACACAAACTTTGTCCTGGCGAGAGGCTTGGTGAGAATATCTGTCGTCTGCTCATCAATGCTAATGTACCTCAACTGTACAGCCTTTCCTCAGTACCATATCTTTGATATAGTGGTATTTGCTCTCAACATGTTTTGTTCTGTTATGAAACATTGGATTGACAAAAATCTTCACACAACTTTGATTATCATAATGAATGACAGTCGGCCCATTATCATCCAAACAATCCGCAGCCACGGGCCATACCGCTTTCCCGGAAGCTGCCACAAGTCGTAATGTATCGCCCCACTGCATTTGCTAATGCTACAGATGATCGCTTCCTACTGCGACCAGAAATCGCTAGCGTAAACTCCAAACTAAAGCAACAACCAAAGGTGCTTTTCCGATCTGCGGATACAACCCCGCCCAATCGTAATCGCTGGAACCATGTAACTCAAGTTTGCATCTCGGCGATACTTCAACCTATATCCAACTGCATTCTTCAATGCAAGACCTTCGTGATATGTTTTGCCGCTGCAAATAAGATAACTGGTTTTGGATCACACATAAACCTGCTAAGTACCACCGATAGCAAATATCGTGTCTAGTGTTAATTTAGATATCAAGGATCCAATCACCGCCTCAGACAATGTAGGATCCACCAAATCAACTAGTCAGTAACCTCCTTCAATTTATGTAGATTGGTCTCCATAGGTAGACATGGATTTGCAATCCATCATGCCAAATCTCTTAAGTATACTAATGGTACTTCCTGACTTAGAATTATCTCATCCGGTTTCCGCTAGACTTAACCAAGGAAGTAATGCATGAGCCCAAGGTCCTTTCATCTCAAATTCAAGTCAACTCCTTCTTACACTAAGAATCGTGTGATCTCTCCAGTAGGCGATCAGATCGCCAACATATAAAAACCAAAATTACCACTGATTACCTTGAAGTAGAGATTTGAATCAAGATCATTCTTTGCTAGCTTCCAAACTTGACAGGTACCGATCAATCCTTTCGTACCATGCACGAGGAGTCCGCTTAAGACCATACAAGGCCTTCTTCAATTTGCAAACATGTGACTCCTTCCCATGAACCTCAAATCCATCAGGTTGCTCTATATAAACCTCTTCCTCAATCACTCCATTGAGATAGGCTGTCTTCACATCCATCTGGTGAATCTTCCATCCTCTAGATGTAGCAATAGCAATGATGGTTTTGACAGAAGTGAAGTAGCAATGGGAGTAAATGTCTCATCATAATCAACTCCTCCTTTCTCGAGAGGAACCCACGAGCTGTCAGTCTTGCCTTGTACTTCTAATGCTTCCATCTCAAGATGCTTAACTTTGAATATTTAGATACCATGTACTCTGCCTCTTCGGCTCCAGGGAACAATATCCCAAACATCATTTTTAAGAATTGACCTGATACTTCCTCTCGGCCATACATCTCCAAACTTGATGACTAGATGCTTCCTCAACACAGGTAGGCTCGGATTCTATAATCTGACTCATCAAGGCAACATAACTGGAGAACTTATGTGGCCTTTTGCTTTCTCTGAATGTGCCTCTAGGAGTTGCAAAGCTTTCAGCCTCTTGCATAGTGCGAATGCCATAGGAGGTCTCTTTCTCCCAATAACAATGTCAAGAGTCTATCAAGAGGTTCCAAGGGTTCAACAGATCAATATCTTCTTTGGTCTCAAGTTCTCAATCTCGTGGATGGTCAACTTCCATCCTGAGGAGACTCTTCATTATCAATCTCCATATGAATCCTCTGGATCTCCGGAATGCAACATCTTCCCTCGAATGTGACATCCCTACTGATCTCGATCAACTTCTGACCTGGAATGTAAATTCTATAGGCTTTTGATGTCTCACTGTAGCCCACAAATATTCCCTTCTTGCCAGAAGGCTCCAGCTTGGTTCTCTTTTCCTTGGGAACATGAACATAGACAGGACATCCAAAGATCCTCAAGTGACTGACTTCAGGCTTCTTCCCTGTAAAGGCTTCTTCTGGAGTCATATTCTCCAAGATCTTATGAGGACTTTTGTTGAACATACACCGCTGTCCTGGAAGCTTCGCCCATAGGAAGGTTTGCAATCTTGATCATGGATCATGCCTTCACCGCTTCCACAATCGCTTTGTTCTTTCTTTCGCAACACTGCTTTGTTGAGGATTATAGGGAACACAGAACTCCCTCTTAATCCCCTGCATCAATACAAAAATTCGAAAACTATCAAAGGTGTATTCTCCACCATTGTCAGATCTGAGGACCTTAATTCTTTTACCAGAAATATTTTCTACTAAGTCTTTAAACTCTTTAAACCTATCCAACACTTCCTCAGACTCTTTAGATTTCAAAAAATAAATCCAAGTCTTCCTAGAGTGATCATCAATGAAAAGAACATAATACAAGAAACCACTTGAAGAAGGAACAGACATAGGACCACATAAATCAGAATGAATAAGCTCTAAAATACACTTAGATCTATTTTCTCTACTATGAAAGGGGGCTTTTATATTCTTACCTAATGCGCAGCCCTTGCAAGTACCTTCGTGCTCTTGAGTGAACTTAGGAAGGCCCGTCACCATCTTCTCCATGATAGGTAAAGCTCGGAAGTGTAGATGAGCCAATCTCCGATGCCAAAGATCGCATAGACTTGAAGAGTCATGAACCAAAGCTTGTAATGAACGTGTGCAGACCTTGTAAAGGTTTTCATGTCTAACTCCAATTACTTGAGCATCCTTGAAGCTAGAGTTCTCCATCCATACTAAAACTTTTCCTTTGGAGAAGGCAACTTGATATCCTTTATCTTCCAAAGCTGATATAGAGATAAGATTGCGCTTGATTCCAGGAACATAAAGAACATTACCCAATTGAAGTGATATGCCGGAATCCAAATGAAGTGTAGAGGTCCCAATTCCTTTCACGAAGTAGCTAGCATCATCTCCAATGATGACTTGTTCAGAAGACTCCTCCACCAAACTTGATAAGTGCTCCTTGGAACAGGTGATGTGACGTGCACCACTGTCGATTATCCAAGTGTTGGTGTCGGAAGGTACACTGCTTGATAATGCTGAATAGAACAAATATTCACTTGAATCCTTTTGAGGAGAGGCATCATCAACATCCGCAACAGTGACCTGTTGCTTAGGTCTAGTTGGACAATACTTGGCGAAGTGGCCAAACTTATCACACCTAAAACATTGAATCTTGGACATATCCCTCTTCTTCTTAGATGGAGGTGCATCATCATTTCCCTTGTCCCAATTCCTTTTGAAGAATCCTTTTCTTCCATCTTTTCCTTTCTTCTTTGAAGTATGGGAAGCGAGAACATGAATATCTTCATTCTTTGAACTTTGACCAACGCCTCTTGCCAACAACCTTGATTCCTCTTGAATGCAATCAGATCTTAGGCGATCAAACTTAGGCAATTTTGACCTTGCACTGATTCCCTGAATGTATGATTCCCAAGACAAAGGCAGCCCATTGAGAGTGAGCATAGTCAGATCCTTGTCTTCAACCATATGCCCAATTGTAGAGAGCTGATCTCTCAAATCTGCAATCCTCATAAAGTATGCAATCACTGATTCACCTTTAGACATCTTCACATGATGAAGTTGTTGCTTCAATGCAAGTGCCCGACTGGTATTGTTGATTTCGTACATCTCTTCCAAGGTCTTGAGCATATCTCTCGCTGTCTTCAACTTAGGGATGATAGGAACAATGTGATCCTTTACAGAATCAACCAATATCTTCATTGCTTTAATGTCTTTCTTCAGCCACTGCAACTTTTCTTCTTCCTCCTCAGGTTCAGAAGTGCTAGACTCCACGAACTCACCCAAGTCATTTTCACGCAAGGTAAGCATGATCCTGAATCTCCATGATGTGAAGTTGGATGCACCTTCGAGTCTATCTTCAACCTTCAAACCATTCACCATCTTGATTAAGTGAACAATAGGGTAAGTTGATTAGCAATAATCTGATCACGATCCTCTCAAACCCGCTCTGATACCATGTAAATTTTAGTGAACAGATTATATGCACAGAAAAATAATTCAAAATCAGACACAATAACACAGCAGATACCCTGGGAAAACCCTCCTCTTGAGGGAGAAAAACCCAGCAACAAAGATCTCTCTTATATTTATAAACTGTGGCAACAATTCTCTTTACAATGAGGCCTAACACAAGGCCAATATTCAGCACCTGTACAAGATGCAAGAACAGAAAACAAACCGACTCTCCTTTAGATTCAAATTCAGCCTTAGAGAAATTCGCAGTCTGCTCTTGAACAATTCGCAATCTGAACTGGAACAATTCGCAATCTGTACTTGAAGCACTTGATAGAATTCACTTGACAGTTCGCAATCTCTGTTCTTTAATGATTCACAATCTGCTAATAATGAATTCGCACTTGCATGGAAATTCGCCCTTGATGATAATTCACACTAGATGATGATGCAAGGGAGACAAATGATCTTCTATTTATACAATGCTATGTGAGGTCGCACCTCTTCAGGAACAAAGTCGGCCTCAACCATAAATTACAATTTGAATAAAGCAATTAACAAGTCGGCCAAGATAAGACAAATTATCTTCTAGAATGAAGTCGGCCACAAAAAGAAAATCACAAATAATACGAGTGAGGTCGGCCTCATATGATTTCTTCAAAAATTGTGCCAAGTATAAATGAGCATTATATCAACGCTGTCTATTTATCTTTAACAGTTGATACAAGGTATGCCATTTACTTCATTTTGTTTCACTTTCAATTTGTATTCATAATCTGATTTTGTTTTAAATTTTTATTTTTTAATGAATCATTGAATTAATGAATGTAGATATGCCACATACTTCATCCTATTGGAGAGGATGGTTGAGGTGCATGAGCCTCTACAACTGATGATGGTCAATGCTGAGTGGACTAGATGGCCTAATGCAAGTTCTACTCAAGGAAAGAGCATCAAACAAAAGATCCTCGATGATGATTGGTGGGCCAATGTGAGGTAAGACATATTAGATGGCTGATTTTCATATTAAATTTCTGATTTTAATATTTTAATTTTATTGTCCAATGTTCCAACTTTTGAAGTTTCTAACATGTCAATTAACTTGTCAACTAATTATTTTGAACTTTTTGTTTGCATTTTGCAAATATATTTGCTCCTTCATCTCACCCATTGTAGATGTCATTAGATATGCTGATACAAACTCTCCTAGTCTTGGAGAGATATATGAGACATTTGACACTATGCTTGGGAAGATCAGGCAAGTTATTTTGGCAAAGGACCCCACTTTCGATTTATATGAGCAACACATTAGGCCCATTGCGACACGGAGGTGGAATACAATGAACACCCCACTTTATATGGCTGCCTTTGCTCTAAATCCAAAATGGTATGCACCTATGGATGGTAGGGTGCCTCCATGTGATGATGTTGAGGTTTTAGATGGGTTCACACGGGCCATTGAAAAGATTTATCCAGCCGAGCAAGCTTCACTACTTCGGTCACAATTTCTAGACTTTGCTAATCTTAATGGCCCAAACTTGAGCAAACCACAGGCGAGGTTGGATAGAGCTATATTAGCTCAAGCAAACCCTATTGGATGGTGGACCTATCATGGGAGAGATACACCGCAGTTGAAGATACTTGCCACTCGCCTTCTTGCACAGGTTGCTAGTTCCTCTGCTGCAGAGAGGAATTGGTCCACGTGTAGCTTTATCCACTCCCTCAAGAGGAATAGACTTACCTCTAGATGAGCGGAGAAGCTAGTGGCCGTTCATAGTGCTCTTCGGCTTCAGGATCAACAGACTCCAGAGTATCACCAGACTCTAGCTCTACGGTGGTATATTGATCCCGAGGACGCAACTCAGGTAGATGAGGAGGAGACAGCTGAGGGCTTGGTTGGGGTCCCATTGGCTGAGGAGGAGCATTACAGTGGCAATGACTCAGAGGATGACTCTGATTTTGATGCAGTTATGAGAGATGATTAGGGGCAGCAGTGCTCTTTGTTTATTTTGTATTCATTATTGACATACGATATTGTATTTTGATTTTCATAGCAAACTAAAACTTTAAAACTATATGGCAGCAATGTAGCCTTTGGGCATTTTGATACAAGTTTATAAATTATAACTTGGAGGTTGTTTCATGATTCGTGTAACTGTATGTTAATTTTGAATGCGTGTTGAGTATTGGCATAATGTTGAACACAAATGTTATATGTTAATGTTCTATAATGTGTATTATGCATGCCTTATTCATGTTATCTATTGAATATTTAAAATTTCCCTATATTTTTAAATTTTTCCCTATATTTTTATATAGCCGTCCCCTGTTGTCCCTAATTTTGGCCTCAAAAATCGGAAACTTGGGGACTCGTCCCGCTATCCCCTGCCGTCCCCGTCCCGGAAACTTGGGGTAACCTTGGCGCTAAGCATTCAAGTATGCTAGTTCCAGCGATCCACTAATATCTTCAGCCAATCGTAGATCGGGCTCATATTATTTGGCTATTGATAATTCAGTTCCACTACTAGTACTGGGCCTGTGGCTCTTCATCATGGACATATGTAGCAGATTGTGTATGAGAGCACAGTCTTTGAAGAATCCACTAATACACTGGAATCATATCATGGATATTGATAAATGTTTGAAGTGGAACATAACCTTTGAGTGCCGACAGGAGTTCTTTCCGAGACTCAAGATATCGAACTTCAAGTCTCTTAAATGGGCGTTGGGTGTAGCAATCTGCGTTGTTCATTGAAGCCGTCATCTTATTTATTGTTGAAAATATTGAAATTTTTTGATGCTGTCTTCTAATGTATGCAGGATCGACACCAACAGGGCACAAGGCCGGGTCTGCCTCGGATAAGTTTGCTTCAGCTGTGCAGAAGTCATCACCGAGATATGATATTCTTGGAGTTGCCAGCACAATTCTGAAGCTGCAGATTGTGGTCAATGCAGTCTCCCAGGACAAACGTCGGAATAAGATTTGAATGGTCTTCAGACCAGATTCAAATATTAAGAAGATCACTCCATCATGTTCTCTAGTCTGCATAAAGAAGAATAAGCCAACTAACCTTAGCATATGTTTTGGTGGAGGAAAGGCTATGAGAAATCAATTCTGGAGATGAAGAGAGAACGTCTATTTACTATTGATGTGATTTCGCCATATAATCTAAGATCTGAGAAGCGTTGGTGCCTTGGTTATCACCTGTGTTTGAAGATGATCTGTGGGTCACTTCAAACTCTGAGATGTGATTCCTATGATAGGTGCAAATCAAGGATGGCAACACTAAAGGTGGCAAAGATGAGTCACAACCACAGATCCAACTCTATGGTGCACCATCAATTAAGAGATAAGTATTTCATGGTTGATTCATGTTCATGAATTTTTATGTGTTTTTTAAATTCATGCTATAACATTGGGATAGTGAATCTTGTATGCTTCTAGCTTTGGTATTTCTCCTTGGGATGGTTTTATAAACTATTAGTAATCTCTCTAAAATGCTTCCAGGACGGATCAAGGAACAAGAAAGTGATGAGAGATTGCTTAGTGAGGAAAAGCTTGAGGCATCTTGTGAGGAAGTCATGCCGACTAGAGACATGATCAAGCATGGAGTCTTAGCTTGTAACCTCGGGATAGAGTTGGTGGCTGAAGACATCTCTCAAAGAGGAAGAACCTATTCAGGTTGTCATTGTGATCAATTACTTCGAAGAGAGAGTTAAAATCCGAGGCTCGAGTTGAGAGTATGTCCGAGAAAAGAATTGAGATTCTGGCAATAGAGGGATTTAACTTCCAAAGAATTATTTTGCAATCTCTGAGGCAAGGATCAAGAGGGAGTTATGTGACTCACTGAGATGAAATGTAGGTTGCAATATTGCAAGGCCGATGCTAAAGTCCTTGGAAGACCTCTTCAGTTGCTGAGATCATAATTGTACAAGACAATCAATCTAGATTTGTTGTTGGTAGCTCCATAAACCTATTCAGAATAGAGTGATTTGGGATGAGGTTGAGGAGGGCAATCCTGAACTCTCTACAGTATCAGAGGTGTGCGTTGTATAACATTTCTCTAAGGCATGCGTTGCAGGCAATCTTGGACGAAGAGGTCAGAAGATTGATGCAAGTACTTGAAGATTCAAAGGGAGCCTACTGAACCTGAAGAAGATGGTGATCTAGTTGATCTTGGTTCTTTATGTTGATGATTTATTTCTTACTGGAGAAGATTACTTCATTTTCAAATGCAAGGAGTTAGCTTCTGAATTTGAAATGAAGGATCCTGGATACATGCATTACTTCCTTTGTTTAGAAATATGGCAGAGGCCTAATGAGATCATTCTAAATCAAGGGGAGTATACAATGGACATCCTGAAGAGTTTTGTTGGATTGTGAATGCATGTCTACACCGATGGAGACAAATTTGTAGAAGTTAAAAGAGGCTGCAGCTAGTTTAGATCTGGTGGATCCCACAATGTATAGGCAGCTGATTGGATCGTTGATGTATCTAGTCAACACTAGACCAGATATTTGCTATGCAGTGAGTGCACTTAGTCGGTTCATGTGTGAATCAAGGAAAATACATCTAGTTGCAGCAAGGCATATCCTGAGTTACTTGTGTGGCACAGTTGGGTATGGCTTGAGATATTCTTCTGATGTGTCTCGAAGCTGCATGGATATTCTAATTCTCATTGGGCAGGATGTGTTGCTGATCGGAAGAGCACCTCTAGATGTTGCTTCAGTTTGGAGTCTACGATGATCTCCTAGTAGCACTGCACCGCAGAGGCCGAGTATATTGCAGCTTGTGTGGCAACTCGAGAAGCAGTGTGGCTTTGGAAGCTCCCTTGAGATTGTTTGGTTCATCGTTGAGTTATTTGTCATCCTTTGTGATAATCAAGTTATGTGGCTTTCGCGGAGAGGGAGCTGACATCGATGATCTGCAATGATCCTTCAATGCATTTCTCTGTGAGAAGATTTTGAGTGCAAGCCCTTGTGTCGTTTTCCTCAGGCGAAGGAATACAGTGCTTATGGCCCTTGATGTAACGCATCTTTCTGCGAAAATTATTGTTTCCACCCTCACAGGAGTAACCATAGTGGATGTCATGTGTTAACTCAGCAGGCAACATCACATGATGCTGTCGATGATCTTCTTGTACTTGTGTTTCACCCTTTGGGGTAACCATGGTGGTCACCAGGAGTAGGGTGTGGCGAGCATCGTTGAGTGGTGCAGCTGGTGAAAACACTTGTGCACATTACCATACGCATGGGCGCCATGATGGTTGGTATACGATGAGGCGATATGTTTCCTTTCCACATATGGGAGTAGCCATTGTGGTTGACATCACGATGAGGTGATATGTCTTATGCAGCTGGAAGTATCCTCCCTAGGTGAGAGGGAGTGTTGATGTTAGAGGAGCAGCGTTGGGCTTCTACTTCCAGCCTAGTTCAGTGAAGGGCAATTTTAAATTGTAGTCTAATGGCTGTTCAGTTGCAAGACGTTATGAGAGAACGCGTCATTTATTAAATGATCTTTGTTGTTATTTAATCATTGGCGGGGAACGTCCTTGAGCGATTTCATGAGTGTTGCATTCTTTTGAGATGACATGTGTCTTGGGCTTACTTGTTTGGTGGAAGCCGACATGAAGGAGGTTAGAAAGAGATCGTCCCTTCCATTCGTAATATGCTCTTGGTGCTCTCCATTATAGTATTCATTGTTCATCTATTAGTTAGAGTAGCATATAAATTAACGAGGTTTGCATGGCATCGAAAGATCTGTAAGTGCAGTTAGTATAATTGAAGGGAGTGAGTTTGCTATCAACAAGTTGCATTATATTCTTTCTATTATTGTATCAGATTGTGGTGCTCTTAATTGGCCTCCATATTGGCCTCTTTGTAAAGGAGGCATTCATTGATATTCAATATATAAGTGATATATTGTTGCTGGGTTTTTCTCCCTCAAGTGGAGGGTTTTCCCAGGGTATATGCTGTGTTATTGTGTCTGATTTTGAATTAAATTCTGTCTATCTAATCTGATCATAAAAAACTAACATCTTTTCCTTATTTATTTTCAAGTTTTTTCTAGATTTCTTTACCATTCCTAAATTATTCCCTTGCATGTCCATTCATGTTTTACATGCATTCAAATTAATCTAGTGTTTCTGCATTTAAATTTTATTTTTTTTCAAAGCCAGTGTTATGCAATTTTATTTTATTTTTGAATGCCAAGGTTTTGCATCAACAAAATTTGTTTTTCTTATTTTTTCACTGCTAGGATTTGCCCTTTGTATTCAATGGCATCAATAAATGGAAGCATTGGCAACACAAATGCTGCTTGACAGCATGGTATATAAAAACTAATCATAGGATCAATCATTTGCAACTATTGTGGGTTGAAGTTGAGTAAACACATCAATTGTGACAAAAAATGTTGCAAAAGAGAAAAATATAATAGGAAATATGCTGCAATTACTTGAGAATAATAAGCCATTATAAAGGGGGTAAACCTCCAAAAGTCGCCAAGAACACAATTTGCAATATGATGATAATAAACTAACCACTAGCTCCTATATATACCCTTCTTATGCCTTGGATGTCACCTAGGCCGACTTAGATACCTAAATATCACACCTAGGGTGACCTAATTATCCAATAAAGATATCATAAAGATCATATAACTTAATGAAAAGTTTAAGGTAGCCACAAGCCAACTACTCATAATCCTATGCACACTATAGGACTAAGGGTATAGCATCAATTGCCTCAAATACCACCTTGCACATATTGGTAGCCACAATGTCAAACTATGTCCAAATATTGAACCAAAGGTTGTACAGGAGGTAAAGGTGGCCCTTACATTAACAGCCATTACAATAATGATGAACCCCAACATTGTATATAATGAATCTAGGGTTTACCTTGCTGTCCTAACCAGACTCGAGAAGATGTTTAAACATTAAAACTTCATGCTCAACTTATAGAGATCATAACAGTAGTAATTTTTTGATTGCAACTGATATCATAATATTAATCCAACTTAAATATCCCAGAATCAGTAAACACACAACAGAGACGCAATTCAATAAATAATAATTTCAGATCTAAATGGAAACAAATTATAGAACCTGGTGTGAGTTTCATGCAATTTTCTGTGCTTGGCCATACCTTCTGGGATTGATGATTGGTACGATCTACCTTCCAAGCTCACAGATTTATTTGGTTAAGAAATAGGTGTAAGGTCTCCAATGTCCACAGTGGATGGCTAAGATCTGATTGTTATCCATCAATGATGTCTTATGCTGATCTCTGTAGGAATTTGGATTTGATGAAGTACTCAAAAACACTTGTGCCTAGCCGGCTATAGGTATATCTTCTAGCAGATGGTGTCACCCAGATCTCTCTCTTCGTTCTCTAAGAGTGGCAATTAGAATGGTCAGTGCCCCACATCAATACTTGTTATAATAGTCCCCAACTTGGTGCCTACCCTCAAATGAACCAAATTTGTTGGATGATATTCAAGCCTGTGGTGGATAAAATTAGGAATTAAAAATGAACCTGCAATCCAAAATCAGATATAACAATGACAGCGAGGGGAGGCGTTTCGTCAAGGGGAGGGGTTTCGTCTTCACCTCATAGTGCTCAATCATAGAGGGTTTCATCCCTGTATGAACAAATCGTTTGAAACAGAAAAAACAATTGTTTTCAAAAAGCATGTCCTCAAATGGTTCCTAGATCTAATTTTATGTGGGGATGGAAAGTAGGACCCCAAGGCACTAATTTGGGCACCCAGATTCAAATTTGAATTTTATTTTTTTATTTATTTTTATTTATTATTTTATTACTTATATTTACATTTAAAAATTCATTAAGCATACACATATTAAGGTGGTGTTTAAAAACACCTTTATTGATGAAGCACTAAAGACCAACATATTTTGGAGGGAACATGACAGTCCTCCCTTCCCCAAATTGTATGCCCTCAAGCAATTTCAAACTTGGGTGCTCAAATATCTCAACTACTTCCCATATAGCATCCTCAAGTGGAAGATTCTTCCGTTTCAACAAACACTCTAGAATGACCTTGTTTCTTAGCCTCCTTTCTCTCATGTCAATGATAGTTTTGAGCTCCAAAATCAATTTTTCTTCATCATCAAATGGTAGCAGCTCTAATGAAGGTGTGACTTTTTGACCAGGAGCCTTCTTAAGGCATGGCACATGAAAAACATTATGAATCGTGCTATATTTTTAAAGTTCCAGCTCATATGCAACCTCACCCATCCTCCTTATGATCTTGTAAGGTCCAAAAAACTGTAGCTTAACTTTTTCTACACCACCTCCTTTGAGGAAAGATTGTCTATAGGGCTCTAACCTCAAGAAGACCATGTCTCCCACCTCAAAAACTCTCTCTAATCAATGGCAGTCAACATACATCTTTTGTTGGTTTTAGGACTACTATAGATTTTCTTTTAGTACATTCACAATATCTAGACTTTGTTGTACCAAATTCCTAGCCCTAGGAACTCTACTATCCGAAAGAATCAAATCCATGAATGAAATTGCATCTGCCTTGAAAAAAGTCATACCTATTGACATGTGATGAGTGGAATTGTAGCAATACTCCCCAAGGTGGAGCCACTTAACCCATGGTGTTTGCTACCCCATAACATAGTTCCTCAAATACCCTTCTATCCATGTATTTACAATTTCGGTTTGCCCATCCATTTGAGGGTAATAGCTACTGCTTGGAGTCAATTTTGTACATGTCAATTAAAAGAATTTTTGTCAAAACAAACCAATAAATCTGCTATCCTTGTCACTTACACTGTTTTTTGGCAGCCCATGTAGTCTAAATATCTCTCTAAAGAACAAATCAACTACTTGTGAAGCCTTGTACTCTAAAGATATAGCATGCAAATGAGCATACCTAGTAAGTCTATCCACAACCACAAAGATGCAATCCTTACCTTGCACTTTTGGAAAACCCATGATGAAATCCATGGAGATACTACCCCATCTTTTTACTTGGAATGGATAGGGCCTGCAATAAACCAATTGGAAATACATGCTCTATTTTGTCTTGTTGACCAACCAAACACTCCATAACATGCTCAAAACATCTCTTGAGCCCCTTCCATGAAAAATGCTCTCTTACCTGTTTATACGTCTTGTAATATCCCAAATGACCAACTAGTGGTGTGTTATGACATGCCCTCAAAATTTTCTCCATATTTGATGTTGGGACAAGATACACTTAGTTTTTATAAAGAATGAGCTCATTAACCACTTTGTACATGTCATCTTTTAGCAAATGTGTTATTGGCATATTCAACTATTATAGAAACCATCCAATCAGTAGATATACCCATAGATGAAAAACTCACAGAAAACTCGGCGAGTTTTTAAAAGCTTGCGAGTTTTTTGGCTGGCCGAGTTTTTGGGCCATTTACTTGCCAAACCCCCACGCGGGGCACTGCCCCTCGACCCCATTGGGGGCATTTCCCTCAAACTCCCATTGAATTCATTTGATTTTCTAGGTACTCTCCAAGTCCAAGTTTCCAAGTTTTCCTACAAGTCTTAATCTATAATATCGTCTAGTTCTACCTCTCCCCTAGTGCATCGTAAATTTGAACAATCAAAGACCATGTTCAAATTTAACCTTGCCAAGGGCCTGTGTTCAAGCCGTGAAGGTTGTAGACTAATCTAAGCACAAGAGCAGTGTATCTTACTGTATCCAGTAATTGCATCCATCAGAATATTTAAAGAGATAAGTATTCTTTGTTTTGTTTGAAATCACCTTTCTAGGCTGAATTTCAGTTATATCATTTATTTGGATCATGTGTAATTAGTAAAGAGAGATCGTGGTTTCTCTTGAATTGTGTTCACTAGCATAAGATCCTTTTAAGATTCAAATTATTATTTGTAAGTTATTTTTTCATGCTAGTTGTGAAGATTTTTGAGTGACTCTGAAATAAAAAGAGAACTGCAATTTCGATGGTGATAAGTTGGTCACATCGATATCATTCTCTAATGCATGAACTGAGATAGAGCCTTGACTCTTGGAGAGAGTGGGTTCTTCATGCTAACTGCATAATGCATTCAAGAAATTTGTAGTTGTTCAGATTGTCTTTTGTTGTGTTGAGTTTAGCACTTTCGAAAGGAGTAAAAGATGGAAGAAAGAGTTATATCAGAATTCAATAAAGATAAGTTTATTTATCCCTTCATTCTGATCTTTTGATATATTTCTCTTATAGGTTGATCTATTTATTCATGTTTTAATATTGTTCATAAATTCTTATGTATTCATGCTATAACCTAAGATAGTAAACCTTGTATGATTCTAGTCTTGATATTTCTTTGGATAGTTATAAACTGTTAGTAATCTCTCTCTAAAATGCTTCCAGGACAAATGTAGGAGCAAGAAGGTGATGAGAGATTGCTTAGTGATGAAAAGTTTGAGGCGTCTTGTGAGGAAGTCATGCCAACCAAAGAAATGATCAAGCGTGAAGTCACAACTTGCAGCCATGGGACTGAGTTGGTGGCTAGAGGGAGTTCACTTCCAGAAATCTTCTTTGCAATATCTGATCAAGAGGGAGTTTTGTAACTCACTGAGAAGAAGTGAAGATTACTGTATTGCAAGGCTAGGTGCTAAATCCTTAGAGGATCCCTTCAGCTGTTGAGATCAGAATTGCTCAAGACACTCATTTGGATTTGACATTGGTAGCTCCGCAAACCTATTCAGAATAGAGTGATCTAGGATGAGGTCGAGGAGGACAATCCTGAACTCTCTATAGTATCAAAGGGGTGCACGAGAAAAACATTTTTCTAAGGCAAGCGTTGTAGGCAATCTTGGACAAAGAGGTCAAAAGGTTGATGCAAGTACTTGAAGATTCGGAGGGAGCCTATTGAACCTAAAGAAGATGGTAATCTAGTTGATCTTGGTTCTTTATGTTGATTTATTTCTTACTAGAGAAGATCACCTCATTATCAAATGCAAGAAGGAGTTAGCTTCTAAATTTGAAATGAAGGATCTTAGTTACATGCACTACTTCCTTGGTTTAGAAGTATGGCAGAAGCTGAATGAGATCATTCTGAGTCAAGGGAAGTATACTATTGACATCTTGAAGAGATTTGGTATGATGGATTACAAATCCATGTCTACGCCTATGGAGACCAACTTGCTAAAAGAGGTCGCAGCTAGTACAGTTCTAGTGAATCCTACTATGTACAGGCAGATGATTGGATTGTTGATGTATCTAGTCAATGTTAATGTTTATGACAGCGTCAATCAGATTCTTCCAGCTGTCTTAGTATTTGCTATTTTGAAGCTGGGCCGACATTCAAACTGTCTTATTCAAAAGTCAGCATGCAAAACTGTAACTGTCATGCATTGGAATCTTTTTGTAACTCCTCCTAAAATTAGACGCATGATTCTCCTAGTGCATCCTCTTGTAACTGTCATGCAGAGGTAACTGACATGCATGAAACCGACATGCTATGTTTAGAGAGTCACATTTTATATTCATTCATTCAACATTCAGTTTTTTTTTATAGGAAGTTCGAATTATTCAAGAGCTGTGTGAGTTCTTCATCAAGGGCAGATTGTTGAAGGCTGTGTTTACTGAGTTTTGCATCTGACTGTATCTGTGTTGCTTCATAAGTTTGATGCTTATATTCTGGCTCTCAAATCGGCCTCATTGCAAAGGAGTTTATTTTGAGATTCAATAATATAAGAGATATTATTGGCTGGGTTTTTCTCCCTCATGAGGAGGGTTTTCCCAGGATAAATTGATGTGTGTTTTGTTCTTCTTGTTAACTTTCTGTTATATCTTATTTCTAGTTCAAAATTTAACACGGTATCAGAGCGGGTCTAAAGAAAAGATCCAGAACCAGACTCTTGAGTCTTGAAATATTCTTGCTTGTCTTCTAGCCTATTTATTTCAGCTTTCTTCAATGGTGAACGGACTCAAAGTTGAAGACAGGCTGGATGGTGCATCCAACTTTACTTCATGGAAATTCAGAATCCTAATTGCACTTGAAGAAAATGACCTTCTCAACTATGTGAAGATTGATGTAGCTGAACCTGCTGATGACACTGAGAAAGCTCAATGGAGGAAGAACCATATTATGGCAAAGAAGATTTTGATTGATTCTGTTAAGGATCATTTGGTACCTATCATTTCCAAGCTAGATTCAGCTAAAAAGATGTTTGAGAGTCTTCAAAGTTTGCATGAATTTAACAACTCTAGCAGAGCTCTAGCGTTAAGGCGTCAACTCTTACATATTAAAATGGCTAGAGGAGAATCTGTTGTATCCTTCTTCATGAAGATTTCAGAATTGAAGGATCAGCTAAATGCTATTGGAAATTCTATTGAAGACAAAGACCTGGTTATGTTGGCCATGAATGGCCTTCCTCACTCTTGGGAATCTTTCATTCAAGGAATTAGTGGAAGAGCTGAGTTACCCAATTTTGATCGTTTGAAAGCTGATTGTATTCAAGAGGAATGTAGATTGGAGGCACGAGGAAATGGGCGAAGATCTCACCATGAAGAAGAGCATGTCCTTGCTGCTCATACTTCTAAAAGGAAAGGAAGGAAAGGAAACTTCAAGAGGTATGAAGATAGGAATTTTGGTTCAGCCCCTAAACCTAAGAAGAAGAAGGATCTATCTAAGATTCAGTGTTTCAGATGTGACAAGTATGGTCACCTTGCTAAAGATTGATCAAGACCTAAGCATCAAGTTGCTGTTACAAATGTTGAAAATGAATCTACTCATAGAGAATCAAGTGAAGATTCAGAGGGTTTCTTGTTTATATCAGCTCTTTCAAGTAATGTTCCTACTGATAGTGATACTTGGCTAATTGATAGTGGTGCTTCTCGCCATCTTACGGGATTTCAAGAGCACCTTTCTGATCTAAGAGAAAAGGATACCCACTTGCAAGTTATTATTGGTAATGACACTTGTTATTCTGTAAAAGGTGCTGGATCTACATCCTTTCATTTAAATTCAGGAATTCCTCTTCATCTGAGTGATGTGCTATTCGTTCCTGGAATCAAGAGGAATCTGATTTCTATCTCAGCATTGGAAGATAAAGGATACCAAGTTGCATTTGCTGAAGGCAAAGTTCTTGCATGGAAGAAGAACTCCAACTTTAAAACAGCTCGTGAAATTGGTGCCCGTTATGAGAGTCTATATAGACTTTCAGCTCGCCCTATTCAAGCTTTAGCACATGATTCCATGAGTTCTAGTGAGTTGTGGCATAAAAGATTCACTCATCTAAATTTCAGAACTCTTTCTTCCATGGAGAAGGTGGTCATTGGTTTCCCAAAGCTCAATCAAGAACATGATGGTGTCTGCAAAGGTTGTGCTTTAGGTAAGAACATTAAAAGTCCTTTTCACAATAGTGAAAGTAGAGCAAAAGGAATTTTAGACTTGATTCATTCAGACTTGTGTGGACCTATGTCTGCTGCATCATTGAGTGGTTTTTGGTACTATGTGACTTTTATTGATGATTTCTCACGTAAGACTTGGATTTATTTTCTAAAATCTAAAGAATCTGATGAAGTCCTATCTAGATTTAAAGAGTTCAAAGCTCAAGTAGAGAATCTGTCTGATAAGAGGATCAAAGTTTTAAGGTCTGACAATGGGGGTGAATATACTTCTGGTGTTTTTCAAAATTTATGTATTGATGCTGGGATTAAGAGGGAGTTTTGTGTCCCTTATAATCCACAACAAAATGGAGTTGCAGAAAGAAAGAACAGATCTATTGTTGAGGCAGCGAAAGCCATGATCCATGATCAAGGGCTTCAAATTTTTCTTTGGGCAGAAGCTTGCAGGACAGCTGTTTATGTTCAGAATCGTAGCCCACATCAAATTTTAGACAATATGACTCCTGAAGAAGCATTCACAGGTATCAAACCTGAAGTTGGTCATTTTAGAATTTTTGGATGTCCAGTTTACATTCACATACCTAAAGAAAAAATATCTAAATTAGAACCTTCAGGCAAGAGGGGATTTTTTGTTGGTTATAGTGAAACTTCAAAAGCTTACAGGGTCTACATTCTGGGACAAAAGCAAATTGAAATCAGCAAAGATGTTTCATTTGAAGAAGATGTAGCTTGCAAAAGATCTAAAGGATCTTCTATGGAAATTGATAGAGAAGATCATGAGACTTCTCAAGATATGGACATTGCTGCTCTTGATTCCCCTTCTGAGATTCAAAGGGAGACTCCTGATTTAGAAGACCCTCTTGGTCCTGTTGATCCTTTAGATTCCTATTTTGGACCAAGTAATGTTTCATTTGACAAGAAGAGACCTTTGTGGGCCAGGCATACTATGGAAGATGCTGAAAAATTTGCAGCCCCTTGTGGTACTTTCAGAGAGAGTAAGAGACCTCATAAGTTTGCAGGTTATGTTGCTTCAATGAGTCATATTATTGAATCTGAGCCTTCAAGTTTTGAAGAGGCTTCAAACCAGCAAGTATGGAGACATGCCATGACAGAAGAATATCAATCTATTATCAAGAATGATGTTTGGGATATTATTCCAAGACCTAAAGGTAAATCTGTTGTTTCTTCTAAGTGGTTGTTCAAAATTAAACATGCAGCTGATGGAAGTTTTGAAAAGTATAAAGCCAGATTTGTAGCAAGAGGTTTTTCTCAAAAAGAAGGTATAGATTATGAGGAAACATTTGCTCCTGTAGCTCGGTATACTTCCATCAGAACCATTATTGCTATTGCTGCTGTTAAAGGATGGAAATTACATCAAATGGATGTAAAGACAGCATTCTTAAATAGTGTAATTGAAGAAGAGGTATTTATTGAGCAGCTAGAGGGTTTTGTGATTCATGAGAAGGAATCACATGTATGCAGATTGAAAAAGGCCTTGTATGGCCTTAAGCAAGCTCCACGTGCATGGTATGAAAGAATTGATCATTATTTAGTAAGCTTGGGCTTCCTCAAAAATGATGCAGATCCAAATCTCTATTTCAAGGTAATTGAAGATAAAGCATTAATTTTGGTTCTTTATGTTGATGATCTTTTTATTACTGGAGGAGATGATCTTATAGCTAAATGTAAGAAAGAGTTAACCTCTGAATTCGAGATGAAAGATCTTGGTCTTTTGCATTACTTTCTCGGTTTAGAAGTATGGCAAAGACCAAATGAGATTTTCTTAAGTCAAGGGAAATATGCTATTGACATTTTGAAACGATTTGGTATGTTAGACTGCAAGTCTATGTCAACTCCTATGGAAGCAAATCTGAAAAAGCTACATGAGGTTGCTGCCACTTCAGATTTAGTTGATCCTACTATGTACAGGCAGTTAATTGGTTCTTTAATGTATTTGATCAATACTAGGCCTGATATATGTTATGTTGTTAACACTCTTAGTCAGTTCATGTCTGAGCCTAGACAGATTCATTTTGTTGCAGCTAAGCATATATTGAGATATGTACGTGGTACAGTGGGATATGGTCTGAAATATACTTCTTGTGAAGATCTGAAATTGCAAGGTTTTTCTGATTCAGATTGGGCAGGGTGTGTACTTGATAGGAAGAGCACTTCTGGTTGTTGTTTCAGCTTAGGGTCTGCTATGATTTCTTGGTGCAGCAGAAAACAGTCATGTGTGGCCCAAAGTACAGCAGAAGCTGAATATGTGGTAGCTTGTGTGGCAGCTCGAGAAGCAGTGTGGCTTCGAAAGCTTCTTGCAGGACTGTTTGGACACGTTTTGGAACCTACTGTGATTCTTTGTGACAACCAAAGCTGTGTGAAGCTTTCTGTTAATCCTGTTTTTCATGATAGAACCAAGCATGTGGAGATCAAGTATCATTACTTGAGAGATATGGTTCAAAGAAAAGCAGTTGAACTCAAGTATATTTGCACAAATGAGTAGACAGCTGACATTCTCACCAAGCCACTTTCTAGAGTAAAGTTTTCTTATTTTCGAGATAAGCTTGGTATTGTGGAGAATGTTGCTCTTGCTGAGAGAGAGTCTCAGCCTCAGTGACTCTTGTTTCCCTTGTTAATGCATTTCTCTCTACAAGAGAGATTTGAGGTGCAAGCCCTTGTTAATGCATTTCTCTCTGCAAGAGAGATTTGAGGCACAAGCCCTTGTTAGTGCATTTCTCTCTGCAAGAGAGATTTGAGGTGCAAGCCCTTGTTAGTGCATTTCTCTCTGCGAGAGAGATTTGAGGTGCAAGCCCTTGTTAGTGCATCTTTCTCTGTGAGAGAAATTTGAGGTGTAAGCCCTTGTTATTGCATCTTTCTCTGCGAGAGAAATTTGAGGTGAAAGCCCTTGTTCTATTCTCTTGGAGTAGCCATGGTGGACGCCATGATGAGATGACTACATCACAATGAGGTGATTTGGATTTGTCTTGTGCAGCTGGAAGTATCCTCCCTAGCTGAGAGGGAGTGTTAATGTTTATGACAGCGTCAATCAGATTCTTCCAGCTGTCTTAGTATTTGCTATTTTGAAGCTGGGCCGACCTTCAAACTATCTTATTCAAAAGTCAGCATGCAAAACTGTAACTGTCATGCATTGGAATCTTTTTGTAACTCCTCAAATTAGGCGCATGATTCTCCTAGTGCATCCTCTTGTAACTGTCATGCAGAGGTAACTGACATGCATGAAACCGACATGCTATGTTTAGAGAGTCACATTTTATATTCATTCATTCAGCATTCAGTTTTTTTTTATAGGAAGTTCGAATTATTCAAGAGTTGTGTGAGTTCTTCATCAAGGGCAGATTGTTGAAGGCTGAGTTTACTGAGTTTTGCATCTGACTGTATCTGTGTTGCTTCATAAGTTTGATGCTTATATTCTGGCTCTCAAATCGGCCTCATTGTAAAGGAGTTTATTTTGAGATTCAATAATATAAGAGATATTATTGGCTGGTTTTTTCTCCCTCATGAGGAGGGTTTTCCCAGGATAAATTGGTGTGTGTTTTGTTCTTGTTGTTAACTTTCTGTTAGATCTTATTTCTGGTTCAAAATTTAACAGTCAATACTAAACTAGATATTTGCTATGTAGTGAGTGCACTTAGTCAGTTCATGTGTGAACCATGGCAAATACATCTAGTTGCAGTGAAGCATATCTTGAGATACTTGCGTGGCATAGTTGGATATGGCTTGAGGTATTCTTTTGATGTGGACTTGGAGCTGCTTGGATATACTGATTCCGATTGGGCAGGGTGTGTCACTGATCGGAAGAGCACCTCTGGATGTTGCTTCAATTTGGGGTTTGCAATGATCTCTTAGTGTAGCAAGAAGCAGTCTTCAATGGCACTGAGCACCACAAAGGTCAAGTATATTGCAGCTTGTGTGGCAGCTCAAGAAGCAATGTGGCTTCGGAAGCTCCTTGCAGGATTGTTTGGACAATCATTGGAGCCGACTGTCATCCATTGTGATAATCAAAGCTTTGAGAAACTTTCTGTCATTCCAGTGTTTCATCACAGAACTAAACATGTTGAGATCAAATACCACTATATCAGAGATATGGTATTGAGGAAAGCGATCCAGTTGAAGTATATCAGCACTGATGAGCAGACGGCAGACATTCTCACCAAGCCTCTCTCCAGGATAAAGTTTGTGTGCTATCGAGACAAGCTTGGTATGGTGGAGAATCAAGCCCCAGCTGAGGAGTCTCAGTATCAGTGATCTTCTTTAATGCATTTCTCTTTGAGAGAGATTTGAGGTGCAAGCCCTTGTTAATGCATTTCTCTTTGAGAGAGATTTGAGGTGTAAGCCCTTGATAATGCATTTCTCTTTGAGATTTGAGATGAAAGCCCTTGTCTTCACCCTCTGGGAGAGCCATGGTGGATGTCATGTGTGTGACTCCATGACAACATCACGTGAGAGAGTCCGTGATGATTTTCTTGTACTTGTGTTTTCACCCTCTGGGAGAGCCATGGTGAATGTCACGATGAGGTGACAACATCACATTGAGTGATGAGCACGTACATACCATACATGGGTGTAGCCATGATGGTTGATATCACGATGAGGTGATATCTTTCTTTTCCACATATGGGAGTAGCCATTGTGGTTGACATCAGGATGAGGTGATATGTCTTGTGCAGCTAGAAGTATCCTCCCTAGCTAAGAGGGAGTGTTGATGCTATCATACAACGTCGGGTGTATCCTTCCAGCCGATCTCCTCTACATAATGATAAATTAAATTATAGCCGATGGCTATTTAATTTATAGACAGCAATTCACTTCATGAAGAGACACGATTTTTTATGAGGCCGACTTCTTGCTTATCGGACGTGATCTTTTAAGAGGCACATTCTTTCATGATGGACGCAATTTTGAAGGGACACATTCTTCTGTGATGGGCCGACATCTTGTCTTGAAGAGTCACAACCTATCCATTCATCTTGTATATAAGTTTGATGCCTTTCATTGTTTCATATCATTCATATTCATTGTTGTTCATCATAAATCATCATACATAGTGCGAATTTTGTAGAAGAGCAGATTGATATTTGTGTAGAAGGTTGAGATCATTATCAACAGATTGCATCACTTTGTTTCTGTATTTGCATCAAATTGTGGTGCTTCTTGTTGGCCTTCTTATCAGCCCTACTGTAAAGGAGACATTTCTTGTGACATTCAATATATAAGTGATATATTGTTGCTGGGTTTTTCTCCCTCAAGTGGAGGGTTTTCCCAGGGTATCTGCTGTGTTATTGTGTTGATTTTGAATTAAATTTTTGTGCTCTAATCTGATCATAAATACTAACAGTTTTCACTAGACATGGTAAAGAGGAAGATGTAAATTTGTAAAATATATTAATGTAGTATTTGCTTTCAGTTTTACAAAAACAATTTGCTATTTTCATTTTGTTTTAGACTATCAGCATTAGCGCATTCCACATGAGGATGCCATTTTGTACCCAATTTTCTTTCAAATCAATCAAATACAACTAGACTCAGCTTGTTTCTTTTATGTGCTCATTTATTGACTCACTGGATGCATCTTATCATTGAATTTTGAAAAAAAAATGAGTTTTTAATGAAATTTAAGCAATTTTTTAAGTTGTCCAGCTTTTTGTTGAATTTTTGCCGAGTTTTTAGCGAGACATGTTTTTTGGGCTTGGCGAGTTTTTCAACAATGGATATACCACTCATAGAACACAAATAAGGCTTCCTAGAAAGTGCATCAACCACCATATTATTATTTCCCTTAACATACCCAATGTCAAAATCATAGGCTTGCAACTTACCTATTTTTGTTGTCTATCATTCAACTCCTTCTAATTGAGGAAGAACTTCAAATTGTTATAATTTGTTTTCACCACAAAAACAAATATTGCATGAACTTAGCTAGTGCATGCATGATGGCTATCTCCTTATCATAGATAAAGAAGCTCCTCTCTGACTCCTTGAACTTTCTACTCTCAAATGCTATGTTGTGTCTATTTTGCATCAAAATTGCTCCAATCCTCTATCCTGAAGCATCATTCTCTAAAACAAAAGGGAGTGAAAAATCTAGAATAGCCAAAACAGGACATGAACTAATTACCTCCTTAAGCTTGTCAAAAGCTCTTTGTGCTAAAATGCTCCAAGAGAAAGCCCCCTTCTTCATCAAATATATCAATGGGGCTACAAGCTATGAAAATCCTTTTGACAAACCTCCTATAATAGCTGCAAAGCCTCACAAACCCTCTCAAATGTGACTAAATCCTAAGTTGAGGCCAATCGCCTATTACCTTGATTTTCTCCTCATCCACGCTAACCCCTTAGGCACTAATCTTATGTCCCAAATACAATATCTCAATCAAACCAAACTCACATTTGGATGTTTTGGTGTAGAATGAATGTTGCTCTATGTGCCTCAAGTGGTCCTCCCATGTCTTGCTGAAAATCATGATGTCATCAAAGAAAACTAGCACAAATTTTCCCAATTGTAAAATAAATACCTGATTCATGCATGACAGAAATGTGGTGTGTGCATTAGTCAAACCAAATGGCATGGCCAAGAACTCATAATGCCCATAATGACACCTAAAAGTTGTTTTGTGTACATCCTCATCTCTAACTTTTATTTGATGATGTCTTGACCGTAGATCAATTTTAGTGAAGTACACCATAGTTTGAAGACTTTGCGAGTCCTGGAAAAGACTCTTGGGACTCGCAAATCTTAGGGCTCGCCGAGTCAACTCGCTAAGGACTCCCAAGCCAAGTCCTAGAGAGTCCGGGCTAGGACTCCCAAGTCCTAGTGAGTGACTCACGTGAGTCCTAGAGTCGGACTCCCGAGTCCCAACTTAAGACTCTTGGCATCGCCTAGAAACAATGAGTATGAATGTTTAAAACTTGTTTTTTGTTTTTTTTTTTCATTTGAAAGTTTGACACTATGAGTATGAATGATGAAATTTCAAATATTGAGTGTTTGAAGATCATATAACATGTGTAATATTTGAATTATGAGAAATTGATAATCAAATTAAGCTCTTATGTTCTCTAATTGCATTAATTTATTTATTTATTTTTGTAAAACTACAATTTTCTTCTTTGTCGAGTCCTAGCCAAGTTTTTTGTTAAGTCAGTGCCGCGTCCCGAGTCCAAGTCCTATTTTGGGCTGCCTAGTCTGAGTTTTCAAACTTTGAAGTACACTACACCATGAAGTTCATCAATCTTGGATATGGGGTAGCGATTCTTGATTGTCTTCTTGTTGAGGGTTCTATAATCAATGCACATCCTCATAGTACCACCATTTTTCTTGACCAACAACACGAAGGAAGCAAATGGGCTAGAGCTAGGTTGTATGTGTCCCATATTCAACAACTTCTTAATCGCCTTCTCAAACTCCTCCTTGTATCTCCTAGGATGACAATAAGGTGTAGTAATGACCAGTTTTGGTCCTTCCTCTAATGTTGAAAACCCCTATCCGATGGAAAACCTAGAGGAATTTCACTTAACACCTTGATATGTTTATCCAAGATGGATTGGATGTCAACAAGATAAGACCTCCCACCCTTGGATGAAACCGTATTTGTAATCAAACATTCTACTGCCCAAGCTACTTGATTTCTATGAAAAGCCCTCTCCATTCTCTTTGCTAAAACAATCTTAGGACCTCCTTTGGATAGACCTTGAAGAACCACCTCCTTCCCATCGGATTTGAATTTCAATTCCAAAGTCTAATAATTTTGTGAGAACTCCCAAGTGAGTGCAACCATTGGACACCCAAAACCTAATCTGTCTCACCAATACCAACTACATAGAAATCATCTCGCATCTTATGCCTCCCTAGGATACTCAAGCCACTGAATCCTTTTGTTCCATGGTATAGTAAATCCATCAACCACTATAACATTAAATCCCTCAAAGAATAAGAACATAACTCAAAAATTGCTAAAAGTGTACTGCTCAAGTGTGTACCTTTCTACTGAATGAGAATTGTTTTGTTGAGTGAAGATGATGTAACAAGAAGTAGATGGTTGGTGAAGTAATGAAGCACAGAGATAGAGAGAGGCATAGTTTCATTGGTGGCCATACATCTAGCTAGAGAGTTAAGATGCAAGGGTTAAGAACAAGGTTATACGCATAGGAATCGCCTCGATGAACAAAGCACTTACACTATCAACCAACAAGGCATTTATACTCTCAACCAACAAAAAGAGATCAAGGAAGAGCATTCAACCAACAAGTGGTAGGGTTTAGTACACTCGTCCTGAATGATAGGGGAAGTGACCTACATCATCAAGTTCATCCCATGTGATTGGTTAAGTGACCCAACCAGATTTGAGGAAGCTCTTGGCCTTAGTAGCATTATTTTGCTAGAGTTAAGTGCAAGTATTGGGCAAATTTGACATAACAATTATTCCCTCTATAGCGAATCTCATTCTTCTTGAGCACTGAATCTTGTGGCCACCCTTTTGTCATCAGTTAATTCTTCCATTCAAGAAATATACTTTAGTAGCATTTACACAAGGGAAGAAAAAAACATGGCATACATTCCAAAATGCAAGGTAAGTATCAAAAGCATAAGTTGCCAAAAAATCATGATTAATCACCAAAATTGCAAAATGCCATCAATGGTGATTCTTTCCCAAATGAAATTTACCCCTTTTTAATAAAATTGTGGTCAATGTTTGTTGATCAATTTTTTCCCATATACATGCATTCAAATAGTGCGTTCAAATTTTCAATGATTTTTTGAGTCATTTCATGATTTTTCTTTGGAATCAAAGTTTCCAATTTCAATTATTATTTGGCAAGATGGATTTGGCGTTGTTATTTTCATGTTTGGAAGGTGTGTTAGGTGTCTCGACATTGGTTAGGGAAAATATTGACCACAACGAATTCCTTCTTTTCAGTTGTGGCCTTTGCTTCTCTACAACTTCAACTAAGGTCAACTATTAGACAAATTAATAAAGGTAAGCATAAATTTAAAACTTTCACTAAATTGTGTTGTTTTGATCTCTTTGGCAATCAAGTAAATCTTACATGCGGGATGATCATGGAAGATTTACTTTTGCAAACCTTATTCCACACAACCTCCACCTATTTGACCAACCAACCAATATATAGGTAGATAACTAGTATAAGAAGATAATTTCTTTTACAAATTGACATATGAACATTCACAGATCAACACAATATCTTAAGGCATTGACAACCAAAACAGCACATAGGGATTTACCAAACAGATCATGAATTAACAATAAACTACAAAAAGCATGGACCTAGGTGACCTTTTGTTTTACTCAACAATTTACCAAGTGAGGCAATTTCTTTACATCTTCAAACATTCAATACACTTTCAAAATCTAGTTACCAAATTGTTCTTTATTTTAACTAATACATAAAGATTGAAATCAAATGTTTTGCAGATTTGGTCATCATGCTGCAACAGAGAGACTTTATGTGACCAGATTGCACACCAATCTTAAGTACAACCAAAGTCAAATGTAATTTTTGTTTGAATAATATCAATAGAGGCATTTATCACTTCAAATGACATTTAGTGAAGGAAGCAAGATATGACACCACTACTTGCCCAAAGTGTCCTACACATGTCACATATAAAAAAAAAAATTAGGCTCTTCAGGCAACTTCTTATGGTAAAACAAAACAAAGACAAAAGTGAATTCTCATTCTACAAACAGTAAGAGCAATCCTTTAGATGAGGCAACTAGTGCACAAGAGTCTTTCAAAGAATCTAAGTCAATAGCAACTTCTACAACAAGTGGCTCAAATATAGGAAAATGAAACATTAATTCATGTTTTGCACCTTGTACTACACCACGATCGCAAACCACTTTGAAATTATTACAGGAAATAGGAAGAACATCCATGAATAAGCAAAGAGGGCGATTGCAAATTTTTTGTTCTACTCTAGCCTACATTTCATGTTGTCAAGTCTCCATAGTAGCAAGGCATGGTAGATGCTGTTGTAGCCATATGTCTTGAGTTCAAAGCTCCATCTTATGAGACATTGAGGGTTGGTATAATCAATGACAAGATACAAGATGTTAAGGATATTGTTAATGAACATTGACTCGAGTGGTCAAAGTCTAGATGCACCATAATGTCAGATGGGTGGACATTTAAAAGGAACTCAACTCTCATCAACTTCTTTGTCTCTTGTGATATTGGCACAATCTTTTTAAAATAGGTGGATGCATCGAATAAAATAAAATATATGGTTGTATTGTTTGATTTTTCTAACGAAGGTGGTCTCAAATATAGGGCCACCAAATGTGGTTTAATTTATTACAAACAATGTTGTTGTTTGTGTTGTTGCTAGAAGACTCTTGATGGACAAGTATCCCTCTATGTTCTTTTACCCATGTGTAGCACATTATCTTGATCTAACTTTAGAGGACATTGGAAAACTTGAATGGGTTAAGGAGGTATTGCAAAAGGCTCACATTTTTACCAAGTTAAACTACATCCACATGAGGGTTTTATGTATGATGCAGTCCTTCATAGCGGCCAAGGAGCTCATTTCACCAAGAGTGACAAGATTTTCTATGCACTTCCTTGCATTGCAAACTCTTTGCTAACAAAAAATAAATTTGAAGCGAATGTTTGTTTCATATGAGTGGATCGTATCTAGCTTCACAAATCAAATGGATGGCAACATAAAGGAAAAGTACATTTTTTCTACATGTTTTTGGAAGCAATTGAACAAGTTGTTGAATTTTTAGAGTCTAGTAAAAATTTTGAGACTAGTGGATGGGGAGAAATCCCCCATGGGCTATTTGTATGAGACCATGGATAGGGCCAAGGACATGATGAGGGATAGGATGGAAAATAACAAGGACAAATACATGTCATTGTGGGACATAATCAATAGAAAATGTGATCAACAAACACACTCCTCTTGTCATGCCACTAGATACTATTCGAATCCAACGTTGTTCTATAGCACCTAATTCAAAGATGATGATGTTGGGGTCAAACATGGCCTACTTTTGTATAGAGAAAATATTCCCTATCCCATAAAAGTTGCAAGTGGTTAGGGCAAAGCTACCAACATACAAGCAAGCAAAGGATTTTTTTCTCTAGTATGGGCAAGGCAAGAAGACTTTCAAACTAGGTAGACACCATAAACTTTTGACAAACTCTCTCTATTGTAAACATGTAGTTTAAAGTGTTAAACTTTAATAGATCTTAAATAATATCATCTTGAAATAATTTGGGCTTTTCAGCACAATGATGAGAGTTTTGTGGCCAAAAAGCCAAAAAATTTCAATGGATTGTATAGGTATTTTGAGCTAGCCATATAGTTCAACTGCTTGCAAACATACTTGGAATGTTTTTTAACACATTGATTCCAAAGAATGCAATCATTTAACACAACAACAGATGAATGACTTGATGTTCATTCACCACAAACTTTGCCTAAATAAAAAAAAATCAAGGTTATAGTTTTAAAATACTTGCAATCTGGTGCAGGAGCACCTAGGAAGCATGAGGTAGCACTAGGCAAATTTGGAAGCCTAGCATGAAATCTTGAGAATTTAATACTTTAAGGTCATGTTGACCATCTAGTTTTGTGTTAGAGGTGTTAGAATATGTTAGAAGGAAGGTTGTTCTGTTGTTCAACGTAGATTGGATGAGTTTCACAACTTGTTTCCATTAGGTTTCACTAGGTGTTAGAAATAAAGCCCAAAATGTTGCATTTATGCAATTTTGGCCTAATGTGGTGGTTATATCCGACCAAGAGATGAAGTAACCATTTTATGAACCTTTATAAGGTGGATTTCGATTTGGAGTAGAGGTTAGAATCATTGGAGTTTGTAATCAGTTTGGAAAACAAGAAAACAGAGTCATTGAGTGTGCATTTCCTGTTTGTTTTTCCTGTTTCTGATTTAGTAGATTAATGGATTGATCAAGGTGTTTTGTATGGTTTAGCATGTAGTGAATTTGTCTTTGAAGCATTGTTTGGAACAGTAGATAACAGGTTACTCGTTTCCAAGTTTTCTTGTAAATACTGTGTTCTTTCTTAATTTGCAGTTTTGATTGGTAAACTGTGGAAAAAATGGGGTTTTAGTTTACATTTCCACCGTACTTAGAGTATGGGTTTGTGGGAAATGTGGCTAGGCCCCATGTCTGTATATAGATTAGAGGTAGAAGTCTGTAGGAGTCCAAGAAGCATGGTGAAAGTCTTTTCCTAGGCGAGCTTGACTGTGCCCGGTTAGGAAAGACAGTGAAAACCAAGCATTAACGTTGCAGGGGTGTCAATTCCCTGGCAACCCAAGGTGTATGGTGGATGCAGGAGGCCTTACAAAGGTTTGTCAGGAAAGAAGAGACTCCACCAGTCCATTTGGTGGTTGAAAGAAGCAGACAGATCACTGTGTGGCCAAGAAATGGCCTAAAAAGCCCTAATTCCTACAAAAAGAGGGTTACGCCTGTGTACAGCCAGTGAAGGCCTATAACCTCAAAAAACTTGGAGAGGTAGGAAAATGAACCAGGGTCCCTTTTGGAAGATTGTGATGTTTTTTAGGAAGTTTGGAGTTTAAGCCTATCTTCTCGGGTTAGGAGACCTAATTGGGGCTCAAGGGCTAGTAGCCCTTCTTAAACCCTAGAATAGGGTTTGGTGTGAGCGATGGAGAATTGGAGATTGGTGGATGATCAGGAACCCTAGAGGGATGGATTTGAGGCCATGGAAGTCATCACAAACCCTTGCATCAAGTTAGTGAAGCTTGGAGGTTTAGTTAGCCTTTAGGAAGATTAAGGGCTAAGGAGGGAATGGCAGAGAGAGCACCAAGATTGGCTTGGTCAGGAAATTGGAGATGATAGTAGGGTTGGCCAAGAGAACCAGGGTTGCCTAACAAGCATTAGGGCCTATAGGTTAAGAAGGGTGACACCAAAGGGGTTACCAAGGTGAGACCCAGAGCATGGGACAGTGAGTGTTCCATCCAACCCTACCCTATCACAATCATTATTATAAATTGTAACCATTCTTTTTTTTTTCACTTTCAATTGCCAAAATTGATCTCTACATGGACAAATATAGATACCATTGAAGAAGACCAGCCAATTGACATTGATGAAATTGATTCAGTATTTTAAGTGGATTGCAAATGATGATGTCCTTAATGGTGATACTTATGATCTCCTTAAGTAGTACAACTATGATAGTGATGTAGTTGAACAACTCAAGAGAAGCTCTGACCTAGAAGCTTCATTATCAAGACTTACAGCCCTCTAGTGTAGCTCTCTTCATAGCAGCAAAAGTCATTGGTTACATCTAATCTTTTGAAACTTTGTCTTTAGTTTGTAATTTGACTTTATACAAGATAAATTGTAATTGAAATTTTGAAAACTATTAACATCTAATTATTATTTATGCACTATGAAGTATGCATTCTGGAATGCAATGTAATCAATGGCATGAACATAAGTGAAAAATCAATATTGCACAACTCATGTGCTAAACTCAATTTTATTATCTTGATGCTATTGAAATGTCTTTAAATTTAAAAAACAGCAGGTTTTTCTCTTCCATTTTTGGCATTTTTGTTTTTTTTTTTTAAATCTGATTTTTCAGAGATAAATCCCTTTTTTTTAAACCTATACTGTTTTTTCCCCAAAAGATTTTTGCTCCTATTAGATAAAGTATGATGCCTTTGTTCCACAGAATTGTTAGTTGAGAATATGAAAGAGCTAAGAATATACTGGTGGCTCTAAACCATAAGAAGTCAAGACAACTGAACTTAGTGTACCATTGATCCTGCCCAACGGACTCCATCTATAGCTAGGGTTACCTGTTTAGCCCCTTTGTTTTTGCTTTCATTAGATTGGTCAGCTCCTAAGGCTCATGTATTTACCCCCGTACTGGATGCATGAATTGACCTGCTATTGCCTCTAGTGAAAAATCATATAATTTATTTCTCTTTCTTCCGTTCTAATTCAAGAATGGGCGATGATGGGGAACAAGGAAAATGTTTGCTTCTTTGATATTTAAAGTGACTTACCTGCATACTCGCAAACAAAGGCTCCTTGCTTAACTGGTTCCATGACGTGCAAACTCCACCCTTTCTTCAGATGTCTCACTATTTCAACCCGCACAGATAAACCTTGCTGTGAAACGCGGTTTCTGCAGCTCTGATCACAACCGCACGCCGGACCGCACTCCATGACCACCAGAGGACCTCCACACAAACCATGAGGATTATTTTTATCCTCAATATCAGAGTTTAAAACTCCAATTTCAAATTTACCCTCAAAACCCTCGAACTTAGGATTTAAACCTCCCACTTCAACATTGCTCTCAATATTAGGTTTTAAGTCTCCCACTTCAACATTACCCTCGAAATTAAGATTTATGCGTGCATTAAACAAAAATATTCTCCCATCGTCTGAGTAAACACTAACTTCGTTGCATTGACAGTCCTGCTCCTCGTTGAAGCAATTCGTACAATTGCATCTGGCTCCTTCTAGTAATTCTGAAGCTGAAATTATGGGTTTAGTTTTCATAGAGTTTGCTAGGGTTTCGTGGCCCCATTGTTGCATGGGAGAAGAAATGCTAGCAATTGACGTGTTTGTATAAATAAAATAAGGATACAGAATGTTGTCTACGGAATTCGAAACTGGAACTGGATACTTTTCTAACCCTCGCGCTGCATCTGCTATTCTGAGAGCTGTGATTATTTTTGAGAGTGATCGAAAGGTTCTACAAGTCAATGAGAAAGATGCGATAGATTGAGGTGGAAGCCATGGAATTACAAGAGGTGCCCATTTGGAGTCCCCGCTTTCTTTGAATTGTTTCTCCATTAGCGCACTTGCTCAGTAATATCTGTAACCATAAAAGTTACATATGTCCTATTGGCTTTATTGGTTTTATTAAAACTAGCAATTGCACCTTAGGGTGCAATGGGTACGCCGAAGACAATATAGTGTACTTTATGTTAAATTTCTTTATTAATAAATGGGAAAACCGATTTAGAGTTGTAAAGTAAATATATATATATATTTTTTGCTGAATTTCTTAAAAAGTTGAAGTCCTTGGAGTTGAGTAAGCAAGGAAAACTTAAACCCCCTTAATAAAGAAACATTAATTGAAAATAGAATTTGAGTGGCAGATATGCTTTTTATAATAGACAGCCAAGAAGCAACTTAATAATATGTTGTGATTCTATTCAAAACAATGATTCAATCGTGTTTCTTGAATATATGAGTTGCACAAGAGGCCTTGATTTGCATCCAACTAAAATCCAAACACTTAATAGGAATGAACCCTAAGCAAGGAAGCAAGGAATGAGTTCATAAAACTCAATAGATTTTGACTAATGAACATAAACCCACAAGTCCAATATATTGCTCTGGAAATATCCCCAAATCTAAAAAGCATTCTAAGATATCTTTATCCAATATATCTATACTTGTCTTCAGACAACTGAGAAGCCCATCTTTGTGATAATCTGATATTGCTTTTGCTTGAGAAAGACTGTTTCTCGCATCCCTCCACAGTGCAGGAGGCTTATCACGCAGAGAGCTTCCAATCACCTTAAGAGCAAGTGGTAATCTCCAATTATTGGCAGTTGGTCAGCATCTCTATGACCGTAACATCTATATAGTGTAATCCTCAATTATACACAATACAAAATTTAAATTTTTGGTGTGTTGCATGCTTGTTGATATGGGAAAGAAAAATACGTGACTGTTTCTAGAACTATTTGTTGTCCAAATGCCCAAAAACAGAAAAGGGACAGAGCATCTGCTTCTCTTAATGGCTATCTCTAGTTGTCATCACAGTCTTGTATCCTTCTACTTTAAACAATAGTTTTTCAAGGTGATGCTTTCTCCAAGTTTCATCCAATACAACCAAAGTTGTTCGAGATTTCATTTGGCTAGCCTTGGTTGGAACTGCATATGGGCATCTTCAACAGTTTGAAAATCAGGTATGTGGCCACAAACTATCTTATCCCACATTCTCTCAATAGTTACCTTGAGATTTGGAGACTGCAAAACTGTTTCGAAAACAATGGTGTCCTTAAAGTGATCTGTAACAAGACAAAATAAAATGAAATCAGTTAGTAAATCTCTATAACTAATTGAGAAATCCCTTTAGCTTAGCTCTCACCATCTACTTCGTAACTAATTGGTAATAACAAGGTCAATATTCAAGATTCACATAGTTAAGATGTAGAAACATTGAGAAAAATAAAAAATCCTAAGCTAATATGTGTGTTTTTCAGACCCAATTTTTTGCTATGTGGGTTTTGTATGCAATTTGTATGCAATTATCCAAGATTACACACATCTTAAATCGCATATAATTAAATTTAATATACAAGAGCCAAGAGGCATTATCCACGAAATCACAGATCAAGATCTCCCCACCAAATCAAGAGGCCACAAGAATATGGATTTGAATGAATCTCAAAATTGAACTTGCAGCTAATTTAACAGGCACAATCTGACCTTCAAATGTTAAGTGCCTATGACATTTTTCATAATACTAAATTTCAGTAACAAAACATGTAAGAGATAAATTGGGTATTATGACAAAACAAGGAATAAATTTGAGAAGTTTAATGTAGAAGATTTGGAGATAATGGTTCAAAATAATTAATATCAGAGATTAATTATTTGAAATCATAGTATCAGTTGTTGCTTTTATTAAACGAATACTCATTGGCCTAGCAAATTATTGTAGAATCATGTTAACCTTCAAAATAGATACCTGGTATTCATTAAGCATTAAAAAAGTTATAGGAGATCAACAATCACACTCAAATCAATTTATGCCATAAGCTCAAATAGGTCATATTCATTAAGCATTACAAAAGTTACAGGAGATCAACAATCACACTCAAATCAATTTACCCCATAAACTCATATAAGTCAGTACTAATTCCATAGCTTCACTTTCTCCAGTTGCTTGTCCAAAAGAGCTAGTGGTTGTGGGGGAGAGAAATATTGATCGTGAGGGTAGCAATGGTCAAGAAAAATCAAAACAGCATCCCATGGATTGATTATTATTAAATATATGGAAAGAGTTGGATGTCCCCAGATAAAATATCAAGATAGGAGTTCTGAATGGCTGTGCAACTTTTGCAAAACAAACGTATGTTTATTCATATTCCAAGGCTTGCATTGCAAGGCCCACATATTCTACAACACCTATCACACTCATTGTACCTCTTTATACATTGCTGATACCTATTTTGATTTACATATACTGCTTATAGATGTTTTATAATGCTTATGGATTTTATTAATGTTAGATAATTCATCTATGCATTGATATCCAATATATATATTTATTTATTTAAAATAGCTTTGATTAGATGTTGGTTCTAACCCTAATTTAGATGATTATTGGTATTTAAATTTAATGATGTTTAAGATGTTGATTTTAAGTGAATTATGAATTAGTCCATGAGATTTTGAATTAAGTAACGGATAGTGGATTTAATGTGAATTTAACATTTTGAATGGATTTGTGCTTGGAACATGATTATGAGATTTAATTATCAATAAAATGTTTTGTACACATTGCAAGTCAAGATGTGTTTATACATTGTACTTATGCTTGTGTGTATATGGATGTCTGAGCATGTTATTATAGCACTTCAGCTATGATTATCATGAAGGATTTAATGGGTGAATTGAGTGTGCAGAAAATTACAAGTTAGTCAACTGTAATGTCCCTTCTTAATTAATTAGCTTATTGGAACCTATGTTTACTTTCCCGTTAGGGATATAAAAATATTTTAATAAAGGGGCCATGGTTTAGTAGCAACAAATAGAAATAACAAGTAATATGGGGGTGTGGGTTTCCATCAAAAGGTTGTGGTAAACCCCAAGACACTTTGACAGCTTCTTCAAGACAAATTCTATGAGACGAAATTAATGAGTTACAAATTGGTAGTCATAACAAAGTGAGGGTCAAGAATCTCATTGATATTTTAGTTGCTATCTCATGATATTGCGGGCATAGAATAGAAGCAGCATTTCTGGGTTCTCTTTTCATGGCCATCTCCATCACAGACCTCACCACAGCTTCTGCCATGGAGCAGCTAGCTCTGCAAAATCCTTTGTACAACTGCTGCTGCTTTTGATGCCTATTTTCATCATCCACAGGAAATGAAGTTACTATTATACAAATATACAGAAACTTCATTTCTGCTATACAGGAGAGATACAGAGAGACCAGGATAAAGGAGCATGAGGTTGTGCTCAACTTTGTATAGGTAGATTGCTGCTATACATTATTTGAATTGCATAGGTGTTTCATCATCACATCTTTACTGATTGATCCCAATTGCTAATATCAGAGGGCAAACGGGCCACAAATAATGAATAGCTGACAAACTGGAACTATGAATTGTCCTTGTAATCACTGCTACCATGATACCATTCCTTTGCAAAATAGGTAAAAAGAACAAAACAGTACACTAGCACTGCTGTGGTAAACTGAAAAACCTAAAGATCTCTCAACACTATACTTCAACAATAATATTCTCTCAACACTGCCAAACTGTCAACGTGACTGTATTGTCATATCAAGATAGTATTGAGCAGAGTGCAGGAATATCTGGATCAGCATCATATATATCAATGGAACTTGTAATCTGCAAACACTCACCTTGTATTCTCACAATAAAAAAAACTTATACCAAGTGAAAGCTAGAACCTGACAGCTTGGCCATACATACTGGGAAGAGCACTGGCAAAGGTTGACAGAAATGTGAAACCATGTATTGAGAAATTCAATGAAGAGCACTGTCAAACATTGACTGTGATCACTTGTATACTGTGAGAGAAAAAAACAAACATGGAGATCATTGTATGTTGTCTGACTTTGACTAAGCTCTGCGATACTATATGTTGAGTTATGCAATGAATGTCTCTGTTAAACTGTGACAGATCATTGTATGTTGTCTGACTTTGACTAAGCTCTGCGATACTATATGTTGAGTTATGCAATGAATGTCTCTGTTAAACTGTGACTGCCTTCAGTGACTGAGAGTATATGCTTTGGTAATGTCACAAACTTTGACAATAAACATCAACCACTCAGTGACTACAATCATAAACTGCAAAAATGATGATAGCCATTACTCCCTTTGGACAAACCAATGCAAATCACTGGCAAAGAATAACTAAGAAAAACATAGTAGCATTGTAACATTTTCAACAATAGACTGCCAACAACTTTTGAACCAAAAGCACCAAATCAGTGTCTAGGCAAAACACAGCACTGACATCATATTACTGTCAACAAGATACCTCCAAAGCAACTGAAAGCATATGCTGTTAATCTATCGACACCAAACCCATGCATTAGTATCCACTGGCAAGCAGTGCACCATCAGTCCAGATAACAAACACTAGAATGAGAAACATCAAGCCACTGTACAGTCATTATTGAAGAGTTGCATTATCATAAATAAGGCATGTCATCAAGATCAATGTTTCACTGTAATCAAACACCATAAAAAGCAAAGTGATGATAAATGAAGAGTTACATATCTAACACTGTCGAGCAAATGTTGTCATGTTGTTCACTGTGCAGTAAAGAGCAAAGTCACTGAACTCATACAACATTAGGTAACTGACCAAGATACAAAACATGATCACTGTATGAGCAACTCCTTGACATCTTGTAGTGTATTTGTTTTGGAAAAAACTCTTGTGGGCAAATCTAGTATTCTCCTTGTAAGCGAAGTCTTGTCTACACAATGAGATTAAAAGTAAAGCACTGTATATACCAAATATCAGATATGAATCTGCTGAGCATCACTCTGTCTGTTCAATTCAAAAGATTAAGAGTCAATTTCCAACTTCAAAAGTCTGGCTACATATTAAAAAACTCAATGGCAGGGGTTCCATTGATGGTCTGAGGCAGTGTCTAAAATTCTTTTTTGTTGGCTGGATCTAGAGTTTAAAAATCTTTTTGAAACTTGCTAAACACATTTTTGCATCCAAGTCAAATTAACTTCAATGACTTCATTTGAAAATATTGACAAGCTTGCCAGGTACACCAAGCCTGACTCAAGGTTCGGTTGAGCTAGTTTCAAGAACTTCTTCTACTATTTCAGTTGTGTACTATAGTAGCAAATTAGCAAACATTGGACAAAAATAATCAATGGTAGGATTTAAGACAAGACAAACTTTGGCTGCTCCCAGAAAAGATTAAAAAATTATGATACAATTCATTTAAAATGAGTACAACTAGGTGTGCATATTATGTGCCAGGCATTCAATCTTCTTCATTGTTCGCCTTGGTTCTTGTTCTTTTTTTCAGAAAGAAGTACAAGCTCATAATTTCAATCTTCATTGAGTTAGTTTGAACACAAAGTTCAGAACTATCTTTTTGTGTGTTTCCTTTTGTGGAAAGACAATATTAGGGATTGAAAATTTCTGAACTACACAACATTGTTTTATGGTGAGGTAAAATGTGGTTGATTTGATATAAAACTGTTTGTGCTGGTTTGAATTGTTTTGACTCAACTAAGTTGATTCAACGAAGTTGCTGTTTCATATGGACTCAAATAATCCTTGTGGGATACTCATCTTTTGTTGGTAGGCTTCATCTGCTTGGTTAGGCATTCTTCATTTGATAGAACCTATGTTAGACAAGTGTAATTACGACTTAATCCACTTTTGATTACTAATTAGATTGCACCTGAAAGTTACACATGCTATGAAATTTTTGAGTTAGATTGTGTAGTTATAATGTTCATTTTCTTATTAGTCTTAGCTTTAATGTATTCTATAATGGTTTGTGAGTTCTTATTGTTAGGCTACTGATAAACCTTTACTGTTAGTGGTGGTTGGCAAGCCCTGTCCCTCTACTCAGTCAATCTAGCAGCAACTCAGTGAGTAATGCAAAACCGATAGCTATGTTGGACTAATTTGTACACCAGTTTGATCTTTTTGTTTAGATTTCAAATTTGCTTCAGTTTCCACTTCAGATTTTCTGTGTAAGTCAATCAATTTTATAGTTGAGCTCAACATCTTCTCAAATTTTCCTCTTACCTCTACTTGTACTCAGTCAGTCTAGCAGCAACTCCGTGATTAATGCAAATGTGGGAATAGGAGATACCGTGGATGGGAGTATTATTGTGATGGATTTTTCTGAAGTAAATGTGTCAGTGTAGGGTATTGTAGGTTAGATGGGGGCATTATAGGCTGCTTTTATCAGCGTAAAGTGAGTGTGTTAGTTTTTGGAGGTTGTGTTTTTCCTGTAAATAGCACTAAAAAGTATAATAATGTGTAGATGGGGGTTTATGTTAATGGTTATTCATTTGCAGGCAGCAAAGCTCAAATGGGTAGACGAAGGATACAATTTACTTGTGCCTACAGAGAGTATTTTGACTAAACAAGAAAAAGAGGCCAAACTAGTTCTTGCTCGAACTGCTATTTTGATCATAATTCATGTCCAGCATCAAGATTCTGTCAAGTGAGTTTCGCTAAACACTGAAATGATTCCTACCATTGTCTGTTTTGATTGCTGCTCCGCCCTTCAAAACAAGTTAGGAGGATTAAGGGCAAAACAAGTTAGGAGGATTAAGGGTCTCAAATAATAATCAGACCATGATTGAGAAATTTCTCTCTTTGGTGCAAGGAAAAGAGATTAAAGAGTCTCTTGAAGTACTAAGAACTGTACAAGAGGCATGGGGTCGCCGCAACAGTGATGACATTTGGTTCTCGCTGCTTTTACTGATCAGTTCATATGTAAGGCCAGTGGCAATATTGCAAAACTTACTTGCAAAAGGATTCTCAACTCTCTATTGTATGATAAAGAACTGTCGCACTCAATTGGTAGATTGTCTTCTAGATCCCAACTGCAGAAATGCTCTTGTTTGTCTCAATAAGTGTGCTCCAACTGCAGTTATCGTTGCATTGCATCATATGAGAGCCCTAAATTTGAAGCATTTTCTCTATGTGTGTTGCAGAAACACAACTGTCTTGGCTTAAATGCTGAAATCCCAGTGAAACCCAATGTTCAGCCTCTTTCCTTTTTCAAGATTGTTTTAAGCATGTTGTAGCTGGGCCAAAATCCTGCATATGATCAGTTTCCTTGCCAATATCAACTCTTCTATCGAGGTAAAGCAAAACGGACATTTTGGTATGAGCCAGTATTTCAAGTCAAGTCCTTGGATGGGAAGTTAGTTTGGAGACAAAGGCGATACAGGGTTAAAAGGGAAGATATTCCTGGGACTTTTATATTCACAGTTTTAGATAATGGAGTTGTCTCAAGAGAGTTTTGGAGAATTGTAGATGTTACAGATGATTTAAGCTAGGGCCTGTTCTATTACGGTGGGGCTGCTCAGGCAGCAGGGCAATGTTACAGAGGGGCAGTTCTTGTCACTCCAAATGGAAGCTGGCCTTCTAAAAATGAGGCACAAAGACTAAATTTTCTTTGGAAAGTTGTAAGATTAAAGACTGGGAGTTGTTTGGAGTTGATAATACATGTTGTACTAATCCTCCATTAGGCATACTTGAAGGCTCAAGTTTGCATGTCACACTTCAACTGAAAGATTCCAATGTTTTATCACGTGAATGATAATAATTGAGAAACATCTGACCATAGTAGATGCAAAATCAATATCTTCGATTGCATGCAGTTTCACTCTCTATCTACAATTATTATGGAGAGGGTAAAACAGAACATCAAAAGCAATCTCAGTTCTATGAATCTGCATTTTGATGGTAGAAAAATCTTGATGGCGCTTCCATATAGATTGGATGTGGATATTAGCATGAACAAGCAGCTTAAGTGGCCACAGAAAACATATCATCAACTACAGACATTACTCTATTCTTTTTTATGCAAATCCAAGCTAAAGGGTGTCTTGTGTCTGTATAAAAATAAATAATGGTATGACTTCCAACAGTTGTGATTCTACTGAAAACTTAAAACCTGAAAATTTAGTGCAATGCTTGATAGCTAATCTACATAAAGAAAATGGCTGAGACTGAACGATGGAATGTTTTTTCCTCGTGAATAATATAGGCCTTATTGCCTCTATGGTGTGCTGCATTTACTACTTCCATTTGAGACCATGTTACACTGCTTATCGGTTTTCAGTTCATAGGTTTGTGAAATGCTGGACTTATTATTTAAAGGACAACTCTATTGATTCTTAGGTTTTTGGTAAATGAAACAATCTCTTAGAAGTGTTTCAGAAGAGGTATATTATGGATAGATATAATTCCAGATTACCTATTATGTTTTTCCTGATTCCTCAAACCAGTGACAACTATTTCACCCCTGAAACTCCTTAAATTTCTGTTATTGCAATATCTTGAAGCATTTTCTTATTGAGGTGACAAACATCAGGATGAAGGGGAGACTGAATAAATTACTGTCCGGTATATCTGTTTTATTGCAATGGTACAAATTGTTTGAAAAGAATTAGATATTTCAGGCAGTTTGTTTCAGAAACACTTACTTTTCAACTTAAAGTATTCCATGGTTAATGTTGCTTCAGAATTTCCTTATGGTCAACCAAAAATTCAAGGATGTAACATGGAGCAAGCTTTATTAAAGGTAACAAATATTAAGACACGAATTCTCTGGAGAGTGTTAACTACTGCAGTAGATCTATATGTTACCATCAAGGATATGTTCTCTGAAACTAAAAGACAAGCGCCAAGCTGAGAGATTTCATTTTTAAATTAGCTTGCATGAATGCCTTCTCATTCAGCTTAGAACCTGTGATGAACATGTTTAGCAATGTCCGCACAGCCAAATCTCCTATACTGTCCCTTCTCCAACGAACAGTTCTTTATGGTTATTAGACTGCCTTATATATGGATCTCACGTGACTCTACCTCTTCCCATACAACTATAGCTGCAGTATATGACTCTACCTCTTCCCTGAAGATATTGGTTTTCAGAAATTCACTGAGAGTATTGTTAATGTAGAAATCCTACTTTATTTAGATCAAAGATTGATCTTCTAAATATTGGTTTCAAAAAATTCTATTATTGCAAGAGAAAGTTAGTAGGCTGTTGATGACCAGTGGAATTTTTGTTTCCATAGAAGGAAAATGAATACTACTCTTTCTAACAGTTGATACTTTACTCTTTTCTCTGCAGGGACTATGCGTATCCACAACCAGTGACAATTGTAGTAGCTCAAATTCTAATGGCTATTGGGCATTTTCTTTTTGCAATGGGTTGGCTTGGATCTCTTTATACAGGGACTTTGCTTGTTGGTCTAGGATATGATTTCAAATTCAAAAGCACATATAAATAACAAGTCTCATGGTTTTCTTACTGAAATTGAGAAAACTATTGGATGTACAAAACTGAAAAATATAAGAAAACTGAAGTATCTCAGAGCAAGCAAGCTTAGATAAATTGTACCCATTTAAAATACGAAAACAACCAGCTGTCCCTGTCTGGACAACAGAAAGTCACAACCATTGAATTAGTATTGAGTAAGGCGTGCTCATTTTCAAACATACTAAAAAAAAAAATTTGGACTCATTCAATAAAAAGTAGCATGTATATATGCCAACTGGCATAAAAGACTTTGTGAGTGCATCGAAAAGTAGGTTTCACTAAGAGGTTGCAACTACATCATCTAACAAAATTTTGCCTTCTAATATGCTTTGATCGATGTTCATACCCTGTTCGAAAGCTCTCAACGATGTTCATACCCTGTTTCCACATATGCTTTCTAATTATGCAAGTGACTTACCTCAAGATTATGCACAAATTGTGTCGTGCTCTCAACGATGCCGATGACAAAAATAGGGCAGAGTTTGCAGGAAAAAACTGTAGGAAATTTAATGTTCCAATTACACTAACAAGTTACGACTAAAAAGATTGTAGCAATGGAAAAGAAAGCTTAATGGCACCAAACGCAAATGGGCAAGTATAAGTAGAGTTGGTAAATAACTAACTTCCGTTTTGAAATCCTGTGCAATCTCTCTGGAATGGCAGCTTCCTTATGAGCAACTCTGTGCTCTTCTGGTATTTACGGATCTTCCGAAGAGCAACAGTGCCGGGCCTGAAGCGATGAGGCTTCTTCACTCCACTTGGGCACTCTTTCTAGCCGCCTTGGTTGCTAGCTGCTTGCGAGGGGCCTTCCCTCCTGTCGACTTCCTTGCCGTCTGCTTTGTGCACGCCATTTGATACAAATCTTGCAGAGTAAAATCCCTTTCAACAAGCGCTAGAAACACTAAATTTGAATGCTTTGATGTTGTCGCGGTAGATATTTACGCCGACTCAACAATCGTCAACAATAAACCCCACGACCTGATAAACCGCTGGGATGCATTCCATGGTAGTCCATTGCCTCTCGATCAATCTGCACCGTCGGACATGAAAAGGGCTCGAAAAGTTAAGCGTGGGGACGCCTTCGGCGTAATAATTGTGAATTCTACGATTATTAGATAGGATAATTTGGGCTTCATAAAAAATAAGCGGCTATTCAATAGACAAGATTATAAGTCAATTATCAATGACGGTGAGCATATAGAAACCCAAAGAGGGCTCTCGCTCTCCTTTTGTTTGAATGTTAGGGTACTCCCTAAAACAAAGTTGTTTTGCATGGTTGGCATTAAAAAATAAGATTCTAAAAGTGACAACTATCACAATTAGGGACCTTTCAAATGTGATTTATGCGATAGAAGTATTTGAAGATACAAATCATCTATTTGTACATTGCCTTTTTACTTGTTGGACATTCATTAAAAGTAAATTAAGTTGGTTCTCTCCCGTGTCAAAAACTCTTTTAAGAGTTATTTTCAAGTTGGTCTATTTTATATAAAACAACTCTATTTTCAAGCATTCTATGAGTGGTGCTAGCAATAGTAATTTGGAATATATGGTGCGAGAGAAATAAATATATCTTTAAAAAATAAACAACAACCACATAACAAATTTTAGTAAAGATTGAGAAAGCTATATCTGAAGTAACTAATGCTTATGTTATGAAATCCAAAAATGTAAGTTATATTTTCACATATTGGAATGCAAGCATAATAAAGCATAGGAGCCAACTTGCCCTTCCTTTCAAAGGAATATTACACCAGTCTACAAACAAAGGTTAAATAGGAGTAAGATATCTTGGATACCACCTCCATTAAGATTCTACAAACTTAATTTGATGGTGCATCAAGGGGTAACCATGGTATATTAGGTGCAAGGATTTCTATTCAAAATTGCAAGGGAGCACTTGTTGGTGCCAAGTCAATTTGTCTTCCTTATGGCACAAATAATGCAATAGAAGCCCAAACTCTTCTTCATGGGCTAAATATGACCATAAAGCTCAAACTTACAAAAATTCAGATAGAAGGGGACTCTCTTGTGATAATAAATGCATGCAAAGAAAGACGGATGCAAAACTGGAAATTAGATTATATTTTGCAATAGGTTTGGTTACTAATGAATAAGCTAGAAGCATATCAAATCACTTATATTTACAAAGGGAAACCAGGTGGCCAATTATTTGTAAAATATTGGTTGTGAACAGTAGGAAGTGTAAATTGTCTATGATAAGAACTCTATCAATATTCATGAAAAGGTGCTAGACACAGTTGCTCATGATGGTTCTAGGTTGGATCGTTAAGTTTGGGGTGTTTAATCTCACCTAGTCCAAAAAAGGCGTCACCCTGTCGACATTGGCCAACATGAATGTAATATAATGCTTTCACTCACATTGTTTTTTTGCAAGGGCTCAATTATCATCATAATTTATACAAATAAAGTGTCGGGTTTAAAGTATAATGATTGCAAGGATTTAATGCCAACAAAGTATGATGTGTAGACTTGTGCCAATGTTGTCCAAGTTAATTCAAAATGACAAGGGTAATCAATACTTGATAGGTTATATGCCCTCATTTGATGTTAAACATGGTAACTTAATGTTAAAAGGGCATATGTAAATCATTCTGTGCATAATTCTCCTAGCATTTCTCTAAGTTATTTCTATTAAGATTTCTAGGTTAAAGCTCTCCAAGTTTCTTCTTCTTAGTTAATTCAAAATGGCAAGGGTAATCAATACTTGACAGGTTATATGCCCTAATTTGTTGTTAAGCATGGTAACTTAATGTTGAAAGGGCATATGTAAATCATTTTGGGCACAATTCTCTTGGCATTTCTCTGCACTATTGCTATTAAAATTTATAGGTTAAAGCTCTCCAAGTTTCTTCTTCTAAGTGCTCGGCGATAGGAGTGGTGGGATAGTAAGAGCTACACTGTATAGGCTTCTAGGGTCGTGGCCTTTAAAGGGTTTCTCTGCGTAAGGCGACAACAAAGGCTTCACTAGGGGTACTATAATCCTCATAATTTGTGATAGAAAATCTTGTGGGAGCGGTTATGTCATGGAGTACTACTTGAGAAACTATAGGGCTCCATTTCTAGACTTACATTAGGAAGTTCCATTTTCATGTTGCATTGGTCATGCAAAATTAGAATAATTTTTTAAGCTATGATGCCTAAGTGTTCATTAGTGCATAAAGACTATTATAAGTTGTTACACCCCAATTGTGTAATTACTATTTACTATTACCATATAGGTTAAATATGAATGTAAAGTGAAATTTGGAGATGAATATATTGTGCTTGACCATTGTTATCATGTGAATGTTATCTCATTTGATGTTATCTCATGGAAAAGAATTGCATTTATGTGAACGGATGGTTATTGAATTATTATTCTAACTTTGGAGATGTTTTGCGTATACTGCATATGTTGTGAACAATTGACCTCCATGTGTATGTGTTAGTGGATGCAAGTATATGTTACATTCCTCTAGGTGGAGGGGAAGAATCACTCGGGAAAAGATCTTGGTCGAGTAATCGGTAAAAGTAAACTATCTGAGCATACACACACCACATTAGAATGATTGAGTTGAGTCAGTTTATGGGAAGTTGGTAAGTCATCCTTAGTCAATATGTTTGCATTGATAGAGTCTTGTTTACTACTTCATCCATTATTGGGTGATGTTTATCTGATTAAGCTTTGAAGATCTTTCTTGTACTATTATGATTATATTGATAAGTGGGGTAAGTTTATATATATGCACATACATGTCAATGGGATCTAATGACATGTATATGCATATGTATAGATTGACTACATGTAAATACTTATCAATGTGATGGTAAATATGAATGGCTATATGTGAATCGAATGAGAATATATATATATATAGTATACACACTTATCCATATGTATATGTGTATCGATACACGTATACGTTGGCGAATGAACACGCTCATACAGATGCATCGATATAGATATACCTACATATACGTGTACATAGAGGCATATACTTTTATACATATGTATATATGCATACATTCAATATATTATGATTATATGCAAATTCTATCCTGACTGTATTCATTTATACTTATATATCGAATATATACTTGTCTAAATATTGTATAAATATTTACATTGATAGTTTATGATATATATATATATATATGTATAAGATATATTATATATATGTATAATAATATATATTTAAATATATAATATATATTTAAATATATAATATATATTATTTATCGACTATCATTTACTTTAAATAGAAGTCGATTTATAAAGGTTGATTATAGTTGATAATGATTATGATATTAGAGGTTGATTATAGTCAATAATGACTATGATTATGGAGGTCGATTATAGGCGATAATGGCTATGTTTTTGGAAGTCGTATGAAAGTTGCTTATGACTGTTTTGTGAAGCCGAATCTCACTCACAATGTCACGCATTATGAAACATATGAAATGCATTTTGAGTTGTTGTCATATATCGATACAAGCATGGACTTGGTCGATGCCATTAATAGAGATAAACTTTGACTTAGTAAACATTCCTACCACGTTTAATATATTTGTTAATGAATTTGTCCAATGTATATAATGTCTTAAGCCGACTCATTACCAAGCAAGTCGATGATTGCTTGCTATTGCAAATTGGAAGTTGATTGTTACTGATGGCAAGAAACTGTGCCAACAAGTGAGGAGCGTGGATGAATTTGGTGCCACCTCTGGAAACCCAATTGTTGTAGATGTCTTTTGCTTAAGTTAATTCGAATTGAGCATATGCAGATTTGAATGAGTCTTTAATTTTTGGCAATTTTGTAAGTCGATATGTTGAAGTTCTTGTTGAGTATAAGTTTGTTTGATCACCACCTTTTTGCGGAGTTTCATGTGTTGCTTTGCATGGAGATTGTTGTCCATTATCATGCCTAAACTTTAGGCTAAGAAGGTACCAAGCTACTCTATAAATAGCAAAACCATTTCATTTGAAGGGACACATTCTTTCACAAGATTACGCATCTTTGCATTTCTCTTGAAATTCTATTACTACATTATTTTCTGCTCTATTTTTATTGTGAGAAAGAGAGAAGGGACTTTATTATATTTGTGAGAGAGTTGTTTCTTGAGTGAAGTGAGCTATCAACTTAAGAATTAGAGATCATTGTGATGTTCTAGAGAAGTTGTTATCAAGCTTGTTGTTCTTAGAAAAGGCTACATTGCAGACAATCATTTGGAAAATCATTAACAAGCATGAGGACCTTCTTGTTTGTTATTTTACTTATGAATGATGTGTTTCCCATGTGTGCTTGAGTTATCTCTCCAATATATGCATTTAGAGGAATTAGAATGTCTTTGAAAAGTGAACTTAAGCTTTTATGTTTTTTTATGTTGTGCTTGTAAGTACTCCATAATATGAGTTTGGTGTTTATCATAGGTATTATATACTAGGTATGATTGAACATGAGAGGCACTTGTGATACACTTAGTTAAGTTACTGATTTAACTAGGAAAGCTTGTGTTTACTCCTAGGATAGTTAATCCAGTATGGGAAGGAGCTTGTGTACTTACTTGTTAAGTAGTTTAATCCAAGTAGATTAAATTGGCGATAGGTTATCTCTGGGATGAAGGACTATCCATTGAAGGTAATACCTATGCGTAGTTTAAGATGGTCTAAAGTCAAATTGGCCCTGAGTAGTGTATGTGATAGATGACCCTCAATAGAATATACTGAATGAAACACTTTGGCCAAAGTAGTGTGATGACTTTTAGCTCCATTGTTAGTTCACTGTGATCCAGTATTACATGCTAGTTCGAGATTGTGTGTTTACAAGGTTATAGTTATGAAGGACACAACACTATGCTTAGTTGGTTGTCATTATCGGTTACTCTACCAATCTCTTTTTTGAAGGGAAGGGCCATCTATTGAATGATAGATGTGTGGGGGACCGCATTAAGAGTCTGTGGTTGGCAAAAAAGTTCCTGAGTAATGCTTCTCCATAGCAAGCGACAAATGAACCAAGATTTGAAAGGAAGGATCCTGGACCATCTTACAACTATTTGTTCTAAAGCTCATTGAGCTATGCATGTAAATGCATGCATTCTTGTATTGATGTATCTTATGAATTGTGGAAATGAAAAGGAATCCTTTTTGTATTTTTCTTTGCATCTTTGTTCGTATATTCTCAATAAAGAATAGAAAAAAATTATTGCAATGGCCTGTTACATAGCTTATATACTTGTAAGGTGAAAAATTAGAAATTTTTACTTCATTGAAGGGTTAGTATGTTACATAGGTGATGGAATTATAGATCCTCAAGCACAACATTTGCTTTTTCCCTTCTAGCTCCTATCTATTTTCATTTCAAATCTTATAGATATACTACAATGTTATAATTTTGTTCATCGTATTGCATATGAGGTAGTAAATGATGTATTCCTTAAAAATAATGAGCTTCTCAAAAGCATTCAAGCCAATGAATTTTGGAAAGGTCAAGGTTGTGTTGGAGGCCTCTTCCCTAGGCATTTATGCTTCACAAAAGGGTGTTTGTTTCTACTTATGATGCCATTAAACATTCTTTTGAGATGAATAATATCATATACCTCCATAGGAAACTTAATAAAAATTCAAATGAATTAGGAGGTGACATGATTGAAAACTTCAAAGAGAAGTACCACATAATTGCCTTCTAGCTCATGAGCATCATCCTAGTATTGCAGTTGTAGCCAATTCTCAATCCCCTTTGATTGCTCATACGAAAGTAGAACTTCAAGAATAGCAGGGCAAGAATTTGTTTGAAGTTTTTCATATGGAAGAATGAAAGGTGTAGAATAATACTTGTAAATAGTTTGTTTTTTGTATTTCTATTCTCATGCATACCGCTAAAGTATTGTCATTATTTTTACTTCAGTTTGATGTAATCCTCTATGTTCCAACCAATTCTTTGCTTATATTGGCATACTTATGTATTAGCTACTTTTCCAACTTTTGTCATACTGGCCTTCCTGTAAATCTAAATTTCATATAATATAATTATATAGGCTTCTAGCGTTTTCCTCAAAAATAAAAAATCTATGGTTATTAGTCTCATAATTAGTTGGGGCATTATAGAATATTTTTACTCTATTCATTTTTATAGTGCAGTCAATTATTTTCATATCATTTTTAAATATACATTATACCATTTTATATTTAGATTATTTTGTATTTAAAATAGGAACAATGAAAATTTAAAAAATATTTTAAAATCAATAATAAGAAAAATAATATTTAATCAAGCATAATGAACAATTATAGTTTATATCTATTTTCTTTGAAGAGATCAAAATTTTAAAAATAAAAAATTATAATTAAAATTAGTAATAAAAATAATTTAGAAAATCAAAGACATAAAAGAATGGTAATTGCATACATGATATTACCTCTAATTTAGAATTTCAAAACCAATAAAAAAATATTTTTCATATAAAAACAAGGATTCAAATTGATTTTTTTTCATTTAATTTACAATAAATATTACTTCAATTATTTGTTGGTTCATGAATTTACTAATATAACTACAATGCCAACTTCATTGCTCATTTTCTCTATTTGTCTAATAATAATATTTTACATGTGCTTATGCTCTTTACTTTAATATAAAAGGGCATTAAAGGAGAATTAAAGGAGAATCCATGTTGTGATTAGATTTAGAATAGATTTGTTATGATCTATTCAATTTGATTATAAAATAAATAGTGGTGTGATTGAAAGGCGACATAGTGAAGGTCATTGGTGGTGGAATCCCAAGCCATAATGATTCATGACTTGTGATTTGATAAGAAGAATACGTGATGAATTGTGTGGATGTTTGTGCATATTATTGTTCTAAGTAATAAAAAAAAATAACATTTAGAAATATTGTTTGAAACTCAAGATTGTTCATGTGATTTTGTTACAAAGGATATTACAAGTATAGTCTATGTTCAATCTGGTATGAGTTGCAGTACGAGAATATTGTTAGATCATTTATTTGTAATGGCGAATACAATTTTTCTATGTGTCATTTTTTGGAGCACTATATATAACTTTGATCGAATGTTGTTTGATACAAAACTAGGAATTGTTTAATGTTTTGTTATCATAAGGAAGGAGTACCCACATGATATTTGTTATTTGCTTTGAATCTTGAAATTTAGATAAGTTAATTTTTTCAAAGAAATTATTCTTTAATTTTTTTCTCAAACTTTGACCTATCTCTCATATTTAAATTTTTACCTTATCTTCAATCCTAACATCATCTTTATCATTTGTAACCTCGACATATCTATCTAAGCTTTCAAAATCCATACTAGAATGGTAGAGAAGCAACAAAAGTGCCTCAACCTACATCTCACCTCCATTCCACCAATCTACACACAAATATTATAGATGCATTAGATTCAACAACCTCCAAAGACTTTATAGCTCCTATTTTCCTCTTAGCGAGAAAATGTGTTGCCCATGAACTACTCGAGCTAAGCTCTCTAGATTATGGTATGATTTCCTCTTCTAGATTTCATGTTTCCTTTGAAGAACCAATCTTTCCCTTTTCTCCTCCTCTTGTGCCCTCCAATTTAGGTTCTAGGAGCAATTTAGGCCCATATACAATATTATCATCCTCATATAAGTGCTCCAAAACTACTCTAACCTCTTAAGCTAAGACTTCAACCTTGTAATTTTTAATTTATGTATGATTTTCTTAGTTAAAGTAGACAGAGATTCACACATCATGACCATATGACCATTTGTTGTTGTTGGTGGTGGTTTTTTAAGCTCCATTTGAGTTTAGTGTTTTGGTTTACCATATTACCATGTTGTTAGATTCATCTCTATTCCACTACAATGAAAATAATGAATACCATCATCCCCTTCATTTATTCATGCTTATGTGTGCCCTTCTATCTACTACTATATCACACACTCCCTTGTAGTTAAGGGTCAAGCTTACACCTTACCATAATCACAATATTTTTATTCCTAATATGTTTATCTAGTGTTGTTATGAAGTTCCACCATGCTCCCCAACCTTTAAATGTAAGGGAAAAAATATTTAATTTTCCTCCTCTACTCTTAGGCCTCCTTTTCATCTTTTTTTTTGTTATTGTAAATCCCTTTGATCTCCTCTATGTGGTCTTTTAACACCCTTTGCATGTATGTTGAAGAAGGGAGGAGAAGGCAATGACATTTCCATAGTTAAGGATCTAAGAAGATTAATCATGAAGCATGCAAACCTTTAGCTCAAGTACAATGAACTACATTGATTTTATTTTTTAATAATAGGATATTCCTATCATTTGATGCTTGTCTTTTATGAAATTTAAGCATCAAGAATAAACAAATATTTGTATTCCAGTTCTTTTTAATGAGCCTTTTCTACCATGGAAGGTTTCAATGTATCATAATTTCTTTTATTAAAAATAATGGTGTAATTTTGAGTCATTCTTCCTTTGCAATTAGTGGTGTGTCCCATACTTTATAAAATTATTATCAACATTGTTTAGTGCCAAGCTATGAAATAATTCTTAGGACCTAACCTAGAAAACTAATGAAATTAAATTTTTCAAAAGAAGGCATCCATCTAAAGTTGCAACTTTCATGTTAGTTAGGAATATACGCAAAACAAAATAGTGCACCTAAGGTTCCATGCCCATTGTGTCAACACCAAGGAATAAGGGATGAATTTTAGGAGATATGGTGGAGAACCTTTGACCATCCTCCATGCAACAATATTGATGTCCCACGTAGTATTTTTTAGGTAACTTTATTAAAATTTTGTCCTCAATGAGATGCCAAACTATTTTGACATGTATGAGTTTCATGGTAGATGTGGGGGCTCAACACATGATACAAATGAGGCACATCATACCCAAGACTTGGTATGGAGACCCCTTTCTAGACCAAATTTTGAGCATTCCATGATCCCTTCCATTGTGAAGGTGAGTGTTGAGGTGGACACTCTATATTCCATCAGCTCCCCCACATAGATATTGTTACAACACACTAGTCCTTTAGCATAGGGTGATGAGGAAAGGCTTTTGAGTCTTTATGTTCAACTCATAATTGCAAAAACTATGGGTCTGAGGATGTAGGGGATGCACATGGATAGCAACAAGACACATCCATATTGGATAAAATGATGCTCACAAATGACATGTTGGATGTGATATTTGGCATTGACAAATGGGTAAATTTAAATAAGGCTAAATGCTAATTACTATATTTCATTTTGAAATGTAAGATTAATAGTGTTCATCTATGATAATTGAAAATTAATCTAAATTGATTGTAATAAATTTTGAGGGTTAGAGTGTTCACCCTTCATTTAGTGTCCCTTCAGCTCCCACTTATGCAACCATGTCCAGTCCATAGGTATGCAATTAGTAAAGAAATAGTAAAAATTGAAATATAGGAAAAAGGGGAGATCTTAGAGTTCACCAAAATGGGACACCTCAAACACACCTTTTCCATAATTTTATTAGAAAAAGAGATCTCCCAAAGATAAGATTGGCTTTCAACCTTGAGGTGAGTCAACCCTATTAGGAAGGTATGTTGTTTTCTTATGAAAAAAATGACTGATTGCCTATTTTTGGAGATAAATTTAAATACATTAAAAAACTCAATTGTATGACCTAACACTTGAAATGCAGATTATTATAATAGCAGAAATGAAAACAACAAGTTACAAGCATATCTAAGAAGGGAAAGATGACATGTACCTAGCACCAAAAGAGTGTTTTGAACTTTTTTGAAGGATAGATTCGCCCTAGGGCGAATGGATCTCTGTATAGGGGTCCAAATTTTGATTTTGCAGTCCTCAAATCCTGGATCTAAGCCTTTGATTTCTCCAGGTTTGACTGTTGGAAAGCTGAAAATGAAATCCGTAGGTGAGTTTTTGTAGCTTAACATCAATGTTTTGATTATATGGGAAAAACAAGTTTTGAAGGGACCTGAAACCCTTTACAACTATAGATACAAAATGTTTCTCTAAATATTTAACAATAAACTATTAGCAACAACCATCAACAAGAAAGTAGCAAAAAAATAGGAAAGAAACAGAAACCCAACAGTAAAGAAACAAACAAAGAAAAACACATAACTAGACAATACTTCATGTTTCTTAAGGTGTTGGCCACCTCAAGTTCCTGATTCCTATGAAGGCCAATCATGTCCAACATTTCTTTTTTCTCATCCTCAAAATTCTTCCTCCAGTTACCCATCCCTCTAGCAACAGGGCTTTTAACATCGTCATTTCCAACTTTTTTCCCTTTTCCTTTAGTCACCTAATCTTTCTCCATCAACTCAAAAAAATATAGTTGGTCTTCTCTAAGCTCACTAATCTTGTGGAATGAGACCTCCAAATAATCCATGCTATTCTTAACAAAAACATGACAAACATGGAGCAGTTTCTTGATGTTTGCATTGGTATCCAACACCTTGGCCTCTAAATCAGCTAGGCATTGTTCACATAAGGACTTGAAATCAGTGAACGAACACTCAAGATCAACAATTCTATCAATCAAAATATTTGAGGTAGAGCCTTTTGGAATATTTTGTACATTCTCTTTTAATCCCTTGATTTGATGTTAACCCTGTTGAATTCCTATAGAGTCCACTTTGCCAATTTGAAAGTGTATACACCTAAAATCAATCAAGACAATCAATTAATTAAATACTAGTTATTTAATTAATAAATATTTTATCTCATCCACTTATAAATAAATTCTAAATTTATTTATATAGTTCACACTTTTCTAATTCTACCATCTTAAATCACATTCTTCTAAATTTAATTAAATAAACAAATGTCAATAGTTTGTTTTATTTAGTTAATAATCTTCTCACTAAATTTAAATTCCTAATTTGAATTTAGTCACATGTCTACAACTTTTCCTCTTGCCACATCATCAAGTGTCACATGAATTTAAATATGACTAATATTTAAATTGCAATTATCCTCAACCAATTCCAAAACAAACTTTGGACACTTGGCTCTTTCACACATTTTATTCCCTCATACACTTGGCATGGTGTTCACTATCAAGGGAACATCCTTCATGATTCTCTCTAACTTCTTCCATCTCCACCATTCATCTCTCATGCTGAAATCTTGACCATTGATTGTTGCCACATCACAAGATGCTTTGGAGATCCTATAAATACGAGTCTATTCTACAACATTTTAAATCCCATCTTTGAGTAAAATTACTATGCGGAAATTGTCTTTGAGCATTTGAGCATTTAGCAATTTGCATTGTAGAAGCATTTTAGTTTAGAATCATGACATAATTTCATAGCTACATTTTAGTTATCATCTTATCTTTTATACATCATTTGCATCATAATCTTTAGTATCATATCCATTGTCATATCACCATTTTCATTTACAACATCATAATCTTAGCATCATATCATTTGTATATCAATCATGTAGCATTTTAGACAACATCTCATTTCTTAGGTTGTCATCCAAACAGTCATTGTAATATACAAATTCAAGAGCACTAATGATTTAGAGGATCCTTGAGAATAGAGAACAATGGAATGATTTTAGAGATTTGTTTTGTTTTAATTTGATTAATTATGTGATTCAAATCTTTAATGTATTGTGTTTCATTGCTTGTGTGATGTGTTATTACTTTACACATTTTACCTCACACATAAATTGGCACCCACTGTGGGCCCAACCCCATTTTTAACAATTTTTGGAAAAGTTTTCATGAACAGGTTGGACGTGAATTTCTTTTAGTCCGACTATGAGCTCTTGCAGCGCATACGAATCATATTTTCGTGCATCCAGTTCTTGTTACGGTGCATCAATAGCATCTTTCAGCGCATACAACTCCAGTTTTAGTGCATTCCCCTATCTTTTAGCGCATTCAGTCAATACTTTAGCGCATTCAGTAGTTTCTCTAGTGCATAGAGTAGTTATTTTGGCACATATGTGCAATCTTTTAGTGCATAGAGTTAGTCTTTTAGTGCACTTGGTTGTTATTTTAGCGCATCTAGTAGTTCTTTTAGTGCATACGAATGATCTTTTAGCGCATCTGATGATTGTTTTAGCGCATCTAGTTAAATTTGCAAATTTTCAAAAATCTAAGAACTAATGGATTTTTTCTGTGTTGCAGGTGCATAATACGTTGGTCAAAGACAAAGATATCAAACTACTGATGATGTATGTAGGGGATAGAGATTTTATTGTCTTCTTTTAATTAAATTAGGAACCTAATTTAATTAGAAGGTTAAAGAACCCTTTGTCTTTTGTGCTTGAAGTGATAGGCCTTAATTGGGTGACCAGAATGCCAGAATCACTATTTTATGCTTTGTTAACACCTTTAGAAGGCTTGCTGTAGTGGGAAAAAGTACTCACCCTACAAGAAGGACCTAAGTGGGAACAACTAAAGCCAAGTTTTCCAACCCACTTTAGTCAAAAGCAAATTCAGGGAAAGTCCGTAATTCGATGGTAGTGTGCAAGATAACCATCCCCAAAGCCTTTGTTCTAAAGGTTGGGAGGTCTCCTAAGGGAATTTATCTATTTGTCACACCGAATGGAAACCCTTACTATGAACCTTAGTGTAGAATCCAACTGAGTCAGTCTCTGAACACTTCTAATATCATGGTGCAAGGGGGGGGGATAATCTGCCCCCAAGATACTCACCATATAACCATTAGGGATTATTGGCCAAAGGTGGAGGATTCAACCTTGGTTAAGACCCGGGAAAGGAAAAACACAAGCACCCTCTAGGGGGTGACACGACTGTGTGAGATGACATGGTTCTAAGATGTGGGTTGTGGTATTTTAAGTGACCCTTGAGAATAGAAAAGTGCTTAAATTTTCTTCTCTTGTGTTATACCTATGGAAATCGAAAGAATCAGACCAGATTCTTGAATACACACTCAATGTTTAGTTCCTAGGTGGAAAAAATTGTTTGACAACTTGCTGCTATGTTTGAAGTCATAATTCAAGAATTCATCCATTTAAAGCATTCAATTCCCATAATTCACAAATTGGAAACCAAGCAAAAATTATTGGTCAGAAAAGCATACCTTAGAAACATTCAGATTCACAGATTAGGAAGTAGAATAACTAGACAACCTTGCAAAAACATTGAACATTTCCAGATTAACACATACATTCCCTGTTATAGTGCATCCACTGCATTTTCTAACACATATGTGTTAGTTTCCAGCGCATACATCCTCTGTTTTGGTGCATCCCTAGCTTTTTCTAGTGCATCTATTCCATCCTCTAGTGCATTTGCAAATCCTTTTAGCGCATTCATCTTTAGAATACCCAATTAAAATCATATACTTAGGGGCAGTGTAGAGCATCCCTGGCTTTTTCTGGCACATATAATCCATTTTCTAGTGCACTTGAGTCATCCTTTAGTGCATTGAGTCTAGCTTTTAGCCCATTTAGTGTATTTTCCAGCGCATATGGTCTATCTTTTAATGCATTGAGTCCCTTTTCTGGTGCATCTTAGGTACAGTCTAGCACATACAGGCTATTTTCTAGCACATCTATGGAGTATTTTAGCGCATCTAGGCTTTGTTTTAGTGCATCTAGTAAACGAAAAACCCGAGAGTTGAATTCATCCCCTGTTCCACAGTTTGACCCAGAATTAAAGATCTTTTCCATAACAGAATCATTCCTTAGGTACAACAGAGTCTTAAACTTGTTGAAACTGACATTTACAAGTGGAATTCTTCAAACTAAACCAATATCTAACACCTCAAAGTGCCTAAATCATCAAACTTATCACATCTTTGATTGTCAAGCTAAGTTATAGCATCAGGATTTGTCATCCTTTCATCATGAAACAAAGTTGTACAATCAGACTTAAACTTAGTCTCATCAATAGAATTTGTCATTCTATTTGACTTAGTATTTATCCTTTGGCACTCCTCCAAACAAAGATCAAAAGTTTAGTCAAATAATAACACTTGTATGCCCGTTCAAACAAGATTACAAAATTAGAAACTCAAGGAAAAAGAACTTGAAACTCAAAACACCATGGTTGAACTTGAAGAAAATCCATTTCATAATATTCACAACACTAAAGGTGAGGAAATAACTAAGGAATATATCTAACATGCTCAACAAGTTCCAAATTTCCATAAGTTCCTAGAAAAGATTTTTGAAAGGGATGGGGAAAAATACTTCCTAATGTTGGCTAATCAAGGTATCAAAATTCCTCTTGACTTTGATGTTAATAAATTGAAAGCACCTCCTAAAAATCCTGAAAATGATTCACAAAATACAGAAAAAGTGGTTGCCTTAACTCATCAAATGAAAACCTCCAACAAAAAATTCTTGACATGCAAAGAGGGACCTCAAAAAGATACTTGCTACAAGACATTTGTCCATACCCTTTTGATCAAAGTGTTAACATGATTCCTTTTCTCAAACATTGTGAATTCCCAAAGTATGATAAATACAATGGTAAAATAGATCCAATAGATCATGTAAGGGAATTTAGAACCATGAGTCTTGAATTTTCACATGAAGAAACTTACTTGATGAGGTTGTTTCCACGAAGCCTAGGTGGACAATGCTTGAAATGGTTCTCCAAACTTTCACCACCAATTAAAACCTTTGAAGAGTTGGTTAATAAATTCATCACCCAATACTCCTACAACATCCAACACAGAATAATAATGAAAGACCTTTGCAACACCAAACAGAAAAAGGGAGAATCATTCCTCATATTTCTGCAAAGATGGAGAAGATTTTTTGCAAGATATTCTCGTCCCATACCTAAAAAGGAAAAGATGGAAATCTTCATTGAGAACATAGACTTGAATTACGATGTCCACCTACCTTTGAGGAAATGATTGAGAATGGAATCAAAATCGAAGAAGTCTTGGTCAAGAGAGGAGTCATAAAAATTTACAATGAAGGAAACAACTCAACAAGCTCCTCCAACAATTATAACAACAGTGATAAACCAAAGTTTTGGAAAAGAAACAAAAATACTGGTAACAATGATGGTGCAGCCGAAACACAAAATGCAAAGCCATTATTTAACTTAACAACAGTTGCCATCAAAACCAATCAAAACAAAAATCCAACCAACAATCAAAACAACAACCAAAATGCCAATCAAAACAACAATCAAGGCCATGCTGAAACTAAACCACCACCATATCGAACATCCTCAAATTGAAGAAGATTCACACATTTGGTATAATCATTAGAATTATCATTAAAGGAGCTTCTTGCAGCCAAGGTTATAACATTACCAGAGGCAAGAAATTGGGAACCACAAGTTAAACCTTTGTGGTGGAATGATGCACATTATTGTGACTTTCACTAAAACAAAGGACACAAAACCAATGATTGCATGCAATTGAAACATTTGATACAAGACTTGATTGATAATAAGACAATATTTGTAGAAGGACCCCAAACAAATAATGATCACAGAGCATTCAAGAATCCCTTACCAAACTACGAAAAAGGGGAATCTTCTTCATCAAATACCAAAGGCAAGAATGTGAACTATGTTTATGATTCTACCATTCATTATGTTGAGGTAGTTGAACATCAAACCAAGGACATCAAAATCAAGGGCCAAAGAAACATTGTTGCAACTGAAACTCATCACCACAATATCAACACCAAACTACATCAAATTAATGACATCATACCAATAAATTTGCTCACAAACCTTGCTACAAGTGACGATAAAATTAATGTCATTAAAATTGGAGAAAAACAAGATCACCAACCAGTCAACGCAACTACAAGAGGGCAAGCTAAAGTGGCATTGAAAGGAGTTGTTGCCTCCTCTACATCCAAAATAGTTGTTTCCCCTGCAACTCAGTACAACATAGTTGACCAATTATAGAAAATACCAGCTCAAATATCTATATTGGAACTCCTCAAAATTTCACCATCTCACAAAGAAATTCTAGAACAAGCTCTAGTAGCCACAATAGTACCAAATAATCTGGAAGTTTGCCAATTTTAAGCTATGGTGGGACACTTGACCACACCTCATTGTCTATCATTTTCTGAACATGATGATGTATCAATCACCCATCCACATAATGCTACCCTCCACATTGAGGTTTTAATTCACAAACATTGGGTCAAACGTGTTCTAATAGATGGTGGAGTTGGCCTAAATATCTCTACTTTAAAACTTGTCTGTGCACTTGGATATTTAGAAAATGCTATTGATTCTAGAAGGAAAATCACTATAAAGCCTATGATGATGAAGAGAGATCTTCCCAAGGATTAATTGTGCTACCAATTCAAGTGGGACCAGTTGTCAAAGATATAATATGCCAAGTGTTGGACAAGGAGTTAACATACAATATACTCTTGGGATGTCTTTGGATTCATGAGATGCAAGCAGTGCCCTCAACGTATCGTCAGTGTTTGAAATTTCCTTTCAATGGGCAAGAAATCACCATTTCAGCTAATTCCAACAATCCACAATATTGCAACAAGCTCAAAACAACCCAAGATACTTTTGTACCACATAACAGGGAAGCTACAATGCCTAGCTCATCAAACAATGAAAGATAACTAAATTCCTTGTCAAAGTGGGTTGATAAAAAGGACCAATCAAAGGATAAGGGTATCCGTGATTCTACTATATCAAGTAAGGAAAGTCAATCAAGTTCTTTGTCAAATCAACTTGATGAAAAGGTTCAATCAAAAGACAAAGGCGTTGGTGATTCTACTCCATCAGATCATGAAAGACAACTAAATTCCTTATCAAAACAGGTTGAAGAGATCCAATTGAAAGACAAAGGCATGGGGGAATACTCATTTGAGCAATCATTGTGTCTATCACAACTCTTAACTTATCCCAAGTCATATGGGCAGCCATTCACATCAAGACAACAATCCTCACAACCAACCATGCTCTTTGATGGCAAGTTTGTAAAAGCGGGCACTTTAGTGGATAAATTAGAAGACAAGGATGTTTTGAATTGGTTGTACAAGGATGAAGAACAATCACAAGCATGAACCTCCAATGTACAAATAGAGCAATATGGAAAAGGGAAGACAATCCTGGAAAAGATGAGATATGAGGGAAAAGGTCTTGTTGGTAAAAGAAAAGAAGGCATCATAGAACCAATACAACCCATCAAAATGAATTCAAAAGACAAAATAGGGCTAGGATACAGAGAATAATCAATAGAAGAAACTAGGCAATAGGTTGTTGAGAGAATCCTTCAATTGCGAGATAGTTTCGAAACGGATTCCAATGAATATGAATGTGATTCCCTCTCTAAAGAGTCTTGCCATGACAAAGAAATTGATGTGATACAAAATTATACACCAACACATATGGAGGGACAAAGCTCGAGATCTAGACCATTGAAATTGGATCACAACATATCGATGACTCAAGTGAAGACGATTAGACTTCAAACGAGATAGATACTTCGGAAGAGAGTAACATCATAGACCTCGACATTTCTATCAGACACTTTGATGGCGTTTCCATCATGACACTCACCCCTTTTGACCTTAATTAATCTGACGATTCTTTGCCACTATTACACCTTGAACTAATTGACTGGGACCAAACCAAGCTGCTTGACATAACTATCTTTCCAAACAAGGATGCCATTGTGAACTTCCTTTGTTATGACAATCCTGAAACATGTTCCATCATTGAATCTTATAACGAAGCTTTAGACAAGGGGAGTGCCAAATCTCTCAACTGTAAAACAATGAATATCAAAAATTGATCTAATGGTGAAAACCATTTAATGGCAGTATTAGATCAAGAAAAGGTAAAAATAAAGAGTGCATCTAATGGTGAAAACCTCTTTGAGGCACCGAAAGATGGGAGATTTGGCACTCTTCTCGAGCACTATCTTGAGAGATCTGTAGTGTTGATTGAACCTACGCAATCTATCAACATTGGCGCAGCTGAAACAAGCAAGACTCTACATCTAGTAGCATCCATGGCAAAGGAAGAGAAACCAAGCTTCACTAAGTTCTTTGAAGAGAGGAAAATCAACTTTGCTTGGACCTATGTTGTCATGCCAGGAATAGATCTAGATATTATCATGCATCATTTATCACTACCATCTGAAGTGAAACTAGTGAAGCAAAAGTTGAGAAAAATGCATCCCCATATTGCCCTCTTGGTGAAAGTTGAATTGAAGAAACTACTAGATGCATGATTTATATGCCTAATTGATTATGTTGAATGGATCTCCAACATTGTACCAGTTTCAAAACTCGACCACAACATCAGGATATGTACAGATTTCAAAGACCTTAACAAGGCTTGTTCAAAAGATGACTTTCCTTTGCCTAACATTGACATCATCGTGGATTTGACAATGGGTCATGCAATGCTATCACTTATGGATGGATTTTTAGGTTACAACCAGAAAAAGATAGCACCAGAAGACCAAGAGAAAACCACTTTCACATGTCCTTGGGGCACATTTTGCTGGAACATAATGCCTTTTGGGTTGAAGAATGTTGGGGCTACTTATCAATGGGTGATGACCAACATCTTCCATGACATGATGCACACCTTTATGGAAGACTATGTAGATGACTTGGAAAAATAATTCACTAGAGAGGGACATCTGGAAATCCTAGACAAAATCTTCACTAGACTAGAGAAATTCAATGTAAGATTAAACCCCAAGAAATGTGTATTCGACGTGACATTAGCTAAACTTTTGGGATACATAGTATCAACTAAAGGCATTGAAATGGATCTTGTGAAAGTAAAAGCCATCATGGAGATGCCTCCTAAGAATATCAGCCAACTCAGATCTTTACAGGGGCAATTCCAATCTATCAGGAGGTTCATCACACAATTGGTTGATAAAACTCATCCTTTCAATAATTTATTACACAAGAATGTTTCTTTCAAATGGGATGAAAAATGTGAAGCAACTTTTAACCAGCTAAAGCAGTATCTGATGTCACCACCCATACTAGTACCACCAAATGAAGGAAAGCCATTATTACTCTACATTGCAACAATTGAAGTGCGCTCTACTAGCACAGGAAGATTCTGCAGGAAAAGAGAGGGCAATTTATTACATCAGCAAAACCTTGAATGGATATGAGATAAACTACACATTTATTGAAAAAGATTGTCTGGCAGTAGTATTTACTACTCAACAACTAAGACATTACATTTTGACTCACACCATCAAACTCATAGCTAAAATTGATCCATTGAAGTATTTACTCAATAAAGTTGCCTTGATAGGAAGACTAGCCAAGTGGGTAATGATATTGAGCAAGTTTGATATCCAATATGTGGACAAAGAAGCAATCAAAGGTCAATCCATAGTGGATCAACTAGTTGAAGCACCATTACCAGATAATCATCCCACAAACATTGAGTTTCTAGATGCAGACGTCCTAACAGTGTCAACACAACAATGGATGTTATATTTTGATGGATCTTACACACAACATGGATCAGGCACATGAAGCTTATTTTCCATGCCTCAAGGACACACCATTCCAAAGTCCTACAGGTTAATGTTTCCTTGTACTAACAACACAACTGAGTATGAAGCATAGATCATTGGAATCAAAGTAGCAGTCGAATGGAAGATCACAAAGTTGCAAGTCTATGGAGATTCACAACTAGTCATAAATCAGGTGAATGATGATTACCAAACAAAAGATGATAAATTGATGTCGTATAAAAGAATGGTTGATGACTTCAAAATGTACTTTGTTGAGATCAAATTTGAATAGATTCCTAGAGGTGCCAACAAATCTATTGATGATATGGCTACCATTGCCTCTCTCTTATAGATTCCTGAGAAACAAGCCCATTATGAGTTCATAGTGGAACAACTGTTTAAACCCGCCTATGATAACCCCAGATCCCAAGTCATATACCATCTAGCTGAGGCTGATGCTTCTATCTATAGGAAAATCTACACCTATCTATAAGATAATACCCTTCCACCCAATTTATCCCGAAACCAAAAATGAAACTTTATTCGACAAGCAGCTTGACATACCCTGATAGCCGATGTACTTTATCAACGAGGTCTTGATGGTACTCTCCTTCAGTGTCTTGAACGTAATGAAGCTGAAACTGCTTTACACAAGGTTCATGAAGGTATCTGTGGCACACATTCAAGTGGTTTAACTCTCACTAAAAAGCTCCTATGCTTGGGGTATTATTGGCTAAATATGGAGGAGTTATTCCAATATGTCAAGAAGTTCCAAAAATGTCAAGTTCATGGAAACTTGATACATGCACCAGCATAATAATTACAACCTTTTGCATCAACATGTCATTTTTGTTAGTGGGGACTGGATCTTGTAGGTAAAATTCATCCATCTTCATCAAATGGGCACAAGTTCATCATCACAACCATGAAGTACTTTACAAAGTGGATTGAAGTTGTTCCTTTGACCACCATAATTGGAAAACAAATTGCATCCTTCATCCTAAATTATATCATCTGTCGGTATGGTAGACCTTTCAAGAATCAGAACGTCCAAGAACTCTGTGAGAGGTTTCATATCCAATATCAGTTTTCCACACCTTACTACCCTCAAGGAAACAACCAGGAAGAGGCCTCAAACAAAACCATCCTAAAAATCCTAAAGAAAACCATCAACGGTGTTGGACGTGATTGACACGTTCAACTGAACCCTACTTTGTGGGCTTATTGAACCAGTATCCACACCCCAAAAGGAGCTACACCCTATGCCCTAGTCTATGGATCAAAGGCCATTCTACCTATTGAGGTTGAGCTACCAGCACTCCATGTGTCACTAAAGGGGATCATTTTAGATGAAGATTATTAGGTCTCTAGGTTACAAGAGTTGGAATTGTTGGATGAGTGTCGTCAGCATGTCGTGGATCACTTGAAAGCCTATTTGCAAAGGATATCCAAAAGTTACAATCACAGAGTAAAACCAAGAACATTTTAGGTGGGTGACTTAGTCCTGAAAGAAAATCCCTGTAATCAACAGGATCGAGAGAAGAAGGGGAAATTTGAACCAAACTGGCTAGGCCCCTTTTTCGTTGTATCAATCTTCGGATCAGGAGCATATTAGTTGTCTATTCCTGAAGGGGATTTGTTTGATGAACCCCTTAATAGCCTACATCTCAAGAAATTCTACACCTGACTCATCCAATGCATCGGTAAAAGTCCTACAAAAATACAAAAAAATCAAAAAAAATCTTTAAAAAAATGGTTGCCTTGATGAAAATCTGGCAAATAGGCGTCTTGGTGACAAAAAAGAAGAAGAAGAAAAATACAAAAAGTGAAAAATCAAAAAGATAAAAAAATTCATAAAACTGGAAAAAGTGCAATAAAAACAAGTAGTGAAAACCTGTCAACAGGTGCTATTTATGATAAATTAGCTTTTCCATCTATTTGAGCATGTCAACCATTCACTTTCGCCATTTGCTTTCACCATCATTTTTCCTATCATCGGAAAGCTCCATGTACATATCCTGGCATCGCGGTCGTGTCTCACCCTAGACTGAGGGAAAAATCTTGAATTCACTGAGGGAAAATAAACTTTGGGCTTAAACCAATAGACAAACAACAGTCAAACTACACAACAAACACAACAATCATAGTGCAACTTAACATTGAACATTAATCACAACCATGAACACATCAACCATCCATATCCAAATAGCTAAAATTAATCAAATTAAAGCAAACTTTAAATGGATGATGTTCCTTCTGAATCATGGCTTTATCACTTTGGCATGAATGTTCAACTGTTGTACTTTGATTTTCGTCATCATATCTCTGGAGCACCTCGATGATGTCTTGAACTAGAGGAGCCAGGAAAGAGTATGATTTTCTTTGTTTTCTATATGTGAGTTGATCATTATTACTATGCAAATTTTCGTTAGACATGCTCTACAAAGTATCACTAATGAAATTCTAAATTTGTATAAGAAAATGATTAACTCTTGTCTGTTTATGCGAGCAATGCTTAGGTCATCTTGGTTCAATTATACCTAGATGCTTGTGTTACCTTGCAATATCAAAAACCATGGAATTAGTACTCAGGTCATCATCATCTAATTATACCATCAATGTTTGTACTCACTTTCAACATTTTAAAAGCTCAATGATGATAAAAAGCATGCCTAAATTGGTTGTTACGATGACAACATTTGCATACTAGATCTACATGATTAAGTTAGATTGCATCCTTATTAGTTTTGCATTTGTATTTATGGGTTTTCCAAGGCTAGAAAAATTTCACAATGATGTTATCTCTATTATTAATGGATTGAGTACATTTGACATTAACCAAAAACACATCATTCTCATATAGTTGCATCATCATTCACATACATTAGAAAGCATTATGATATCATATATACATTATCTCATCATTCATCCATCCATGCATTACATCATAATATCTACATCAAAAAACACAAAAAGAAGTACATTACATCTCACTTGCATAATCAAAATCGTTTCATCTATTATTAATGGACTAAGAAAATGGTCCATTAAGAAGATTGGAAGACATATCTAGTAGAGTAGATTTCCAAGAAGAAAAATTTTCTGAGGAACATGACCGGTAAGCAGGTTTCTCTGTAAAGATATAATGCTATTGTCATGAACATCCACAACCAGTAGTGAAGATAGATTTGCTAGGGTGTATGGAATACAACCTATGAATTTGTTATTACTCAAATCCAAGACTAACAAGGGACTAACCAGATCAACATAACATCACATGAACATACATAAACATCAGACATCATTTGCATAATCAAATCCATCTCACATAGCACAAAACATCACCCATAAAGCATATAGAATCATCAGTCATGCATTATCATATCATCATTGAATACATCACATAAGCATCATATAAACATCATAAACACATAGAACTATGCACCATCATACGACCATTCCATCCATTCATTCACTCATGCATTAAAATTATCATGCATTCATCCATTCATTGCATCATCTATTTGCATTAGAAAAGTACAAAAACATAAAATGCATCACATTTCACTAGCATAATAAGATCCATCACATGTATCATATAGGCATCATTCATAAAGCATCATAGAATCATAATGCATGTTTCATCATTTGCATCCATAGCATATCATACCATCATCATATAGAACATCACATAGCATATATAATAGAAATTAAACGCATCCATCATAGACATCCATCATAGTCAACACATATAGACACATAGATCAATCATCATCATCGTTGTATATCATATATATCTCAAAATAATGTCAAGTGTACAAGGATATCCAAATATCGAGAGGTACATCATCAAAAATGGTAGTGAATCATCAATGTCTTAGATAAATTAGTGTATACATGTCCAAAATACATCAAGAATCATATATCGAAGCTATGTCGTGCTCCCCTCGAACAATGTTGGCATCACTAGACCAATTCCTACCCCACCATACGGACCCGCACCAAGATCTCTCGGAAGTGGCTATGTGACACCTTTGCTAGTGGTCCAAGACTGGGTCCTACCTAACCTAGACTCTGTATAGCTCATCTGTTGCTTTAGAGGAGCTGCATCGTAATATTTCAATTTGTAATACTCAACCTCCTTGGCTGAATCTCAAACCTCTCTAAGGTAGTCAGTAGTGGTGGTGCCCGCAACTACTCTCTGTAGCCTATTCTCTATGGCATGTGCCTACACACACTGTTATCTCACAACATCCCTCTCGATCGCTAGTGTAGCAATCTATCCCTAGACCTGTGTAAACTATCCTTGTGCTTGCGCACACTGCTGCCTCGCAATGTCTCTCTCGGTAGTCAGTGCAACAATCTATCCCTGTGCCTGGGCCAACTGTGTTTGTAGTTTTCCTAACTGCCCCTATATCCCCTATACTTGTGCTTGTAGAGCTGCAATTTGTGCCTGCTGCTACTATAAAGGCAATCGGATCTACACAAGCTGTTGTACTACAGCTACTAGGGATCTCCTCTTTCAAGGCACTCTGATATCTAATTTTGGGTGGGCACCTGCACCTCCATCTCCTCCACCACCACCACCACCTCCACCTCCATCTCCATCTCCACTTTCATCTCCTCCACCTCCTCCATCTTCTCCATCCCCATCTCCACCATATCCCTCCTCCTCATCTCCACCACCCCTACCTCTCCTCCATTTGGGTGTCCTCTCCTCATCATCCTCCAACGTTGGCACTGGCTCGTCAGGGCTAGAGATCATGGGAAATGGATGTGTGTAAAAGTAATGTGTGTACTCATCTATCATGTATCCCTCTGTAATCTCTAGATGGTAGGCCCACATCAATGGTTGTAACCCGTGATACTCATCGCAAGTTGCATCATAAGACAAGGTGGGTCCCAACTATGTAGCATCCTGTTGTCTCTGTGCATATGTGGCCACTCCCTAAGGCATCCCCTGCACTCTGCCATACTGCCTAAGTACCATCATCAACAATAATCTCTCAATAATGAATCGTGTCCGCCTAATCAGGTATTTGGTTGTACATACGAAATGCATCTCCAAATGATCCTTGATCCACTTCTCATAGTCCAAGTAAGGCTGCCATATCACAGAATCAAGGTCATCCAACACGCGTCTCCAATACTCCAGTTTTCCCAACTTATGCTGGAAAATTGGGCTTGTATAACCATAAACGTAGGGCCTGCCAATCGACCGATACTTGTCTACTACTAGACGTGTCATCGCTATATGCTCCCATGCCCAAGTCTGTAATAGTGTCACTCCCACAGATAGGCTGGCAACTCTGAGATATACTACCTGATGCAGATCATAATATAATTGTGCAAGCATGCAAGAACCCCAAGCATACCGAGTCCCATAAAGAATCATCTGCTCCAATGTCTGACCCCAACCGACAGAAAGTCCCTTTGAACTCTTGTCGGGACATAGAAAGCCACCAATGAAACCTACAAGCACATAAGGTAAAGGGGCATAGCTCTCATATATCTCCTGCCAGGGCTTCTCATACCCACAGATCTGATCGTTATGGAAGATCCTACATAATGCATGTGTGCCACCCTGCTTGGCCTGATCGTACACAACAATATCACCCATTATTGGAATTTGCAAGATCCTATACACATCCTCTGGCATCATAGTCATCTCCCCGGTGGCTAGATGAAAAGTGTTGTGGTCGCTATGCCACCTCTCTGCCAGTGCAGTCAGTAGTCCCCGATTAATCTTAATCTGGGGCTTGTCAATCAATGAAGATAACCCACACCTCTCAATGATATCCTGATCATCCTGTGATAGACATGGAATCAACTCCCAAGTCCATGGGAAGCACTCCTGAGACTGAAGGTTCCCTAAATCACTCTCCTATCATTAACATATCAATCAAATCAACATATCAATCAATCAAACATCAATCAACCTATCAATCTAATTAGCTCTGATGAGATCTTGATTTCATCTCATGAGCGCTTATCATTGAGCCTCACCTATCATGAGGTCAATCATCAATCTATCATTGATCCTCACCCATCATGAGGTCAATCATCATCATCCTATCATTTAATCTCACCTATTATGAGATCAATCATCATCTAATCTATCAAGATCATCAATCAACATCAAATCAATGGTTGACGCGATTGAAAATCATCAAAATCAAGGAGAAAAATCAAAATTCCTCAATTCTGGTATGGATGCGCCACAACAGTCAATCTATGTGCCAAAAATGTGTATGCGCTAGAATATTTTTTCAATACACTAACACATTGCTCTTATGTGCTAATTCATCTAATGCAGCATATCATTGATCTAATGTGCTAAATCTTTGCATCTATGCACTAGAATGCCAATTTGCTACAACTTTAGGCCTATGCGCTACATTGGGTCATTGATGTGCTAAAACTCTAAATCTATGTGCTAAAATAGTTAATCTATGTGCTACATCGGGTGGTCTATATGCTAAAACATTAAAAGATGAATTCAAAATTTAAAAAATGCAGGAAAATCATTTCAAAATTCACAAAGGGGGTTTTTAGAAATCTGTATCGGAGGTTCGTACACTGCTGGCCGGTTGTGTCATCGCACGCACTCGAATCGATGAGTCTTGTAAGGGATCACCATCTTGCCAAATTTGCTCAAATTGCTCAATCAAATTCAAATCTTCAAATTGAAAATGCAAAAATGAAATTCAAAATCACCTTTTTAACCTTTTAAAGAGTGATTAAGTGGGATTTTTATGGGATTGATTTATTTTATTAAAAGGGCTTAATTCATTAATTCATCATTTGGCAAGTCTAATATCATTTTTCAGGAGATAAATCGTTTCTAAATCGTAAAATTTTGAAATCATCATCAAATCATCGAAAAATCATCAAAATTTCAAAAATTTCAAAAAATCCTAAAAATTCAAAAATTCATCAATTTATCTCCTGAGGGGGCATATATCCATCATCACCTGAAAATCAGCATCTGGGGCATATCGGAATTTTTTTTGTCGACATCAGCAACAAATTTTTCTTTGAAGCAATGTGTAAAGACATTACTTCAAAGAGGGGAAAATTGTATACACCTAAAATCAGTCAAGACAATCAATTAATTAAATACCAATTATTTAATTAATAAATCTTTTATTTCATCTACTTATAAATAAATTCTAAATTTATTTATATAGTTCACACTTTTATAATTCTACCATCTTAAATTACATTCTTCTAAATTTAATTAAATAAACAAATACCAATAGTTTGTTTTATTTAGTTAATAATCTTGTCACTAAATTTAAATTCCCAATTTGAATTTAGGCACTTGTCTACAACTTTTCCTCTTGCCACATCATCAAGTGTCACATGAATTTAAATATGTCTAATATTTAAATTGCAATTATCCTCAACCAATTCCAAAACAAACTTTGGACACTTGGCTCTTTCACACATTTTATTCCCTCATACACTTGGCATGGTGTTCACTGCCAAGGGAACATCCTCCATGATTCTCTCTAACTTCTTCCATCTCAACTGTTCATCTCTCATGCTGAAATATTGACCATTGATTGCTGCCACATCACAGGATGCTTTGGAAATATTATAAATACGAGCCCATTCTACAACATTTTAAATCCCATCTTTGAGTAAAATTACTATGCAAAAATTATCTTTGAGCATTTGAGCATTTGTGAGCATTTAGAGTAACTTAGCATTTAGCAAATTGCATTGTAGAAGCATTTTAGTTTAGAATCATGGCATAATTTCATTGCTACATTTTAGTTATCATCTTAGCTTTTATACAACATTTGCATCATAATCTTTAGTATCATATCCATTGTCATATCACCATTTTCATTTACAACAACATCATATCATTTGTATATCAATCATGTAGCATTTTAGACAACATCCCGTTTCTTAGGTTGTCATCCAAACAGTCATAGTGCAATATACAAATTTGAGAGCACTAATGATTTAGAAGATCCTTGAGAATAGAGAACAATGGAATGATTTTAGAGATTTGTTTTGTTTTAATTTGATTGATTCCATGATTTAAATCTTTAATGTAATACGTTTCATTGCTTGTGTAATTTGTTATTACTTTTCATGTTTTACCTCACACAGAAAGTACCAATGGCCCCCGACCTTGCCATGTCAAGGAGATCAAACATTGAGGTGGAGTCATCATTAAGATAGGAAAAGTTCTCCAACAAGGGGTTAACCTTAAGAGGTTTTGGCTTCCCATGCTTCTGCTTAACACCCTCATCCTCCTACATAGGTTTCTCACCAATAGGTTCCACATTTGGTGTGTTTCGAATCAAGGACTCATCAATTTCCACTATCTTCTCCTTAAGAGCCTTCTCCTTGTAATGCTCCGTGGTATCATTTAACACATCTTTTGTGGCCTAGTTCCTCATCTTGGCAATGCGCTTAGAAGCCATTTTGGGATTCTCCTTGGTATCCATGATCTCAACATTCTCTTGTAAACCCTCCTCCTTACCTCTTGCCTTAGCATCAACCTAACCAATATTCATAGCATCGTCCTTGGACCTGGAATCCCTAGAACCCACCTTCGTGTTGTTGCCAACAAACTATGACTCCAACTCCTGAAGAATAACTTACTTGGCTCTCCATTTTCTTTTAGGGTTTCCCTTCTCTTCTTAGAAGGGGTAGCCACATTGGAGGGAGACCCATCCTCGCCTTCTTCATTCCACTCCTCCTCCTCAGCCACACTAGTATCTAAACCAGATGAGCTAGAGTCATCACTTAAAGTTTTTTCCTTGCCCTTATTTGAGGTGGTAGGAACTAGGGCTTTCACATGCTCCATAATTAACAAGATGAGGCCCTCGTACAGGACCAATGCCCTCCTATTTTTCAAATGCACATACACAGAGACCTCCATCGAGGACAAGAGAAAGAAAGGAAATGAAATAAACAACACATGCCTAAAATGATTTAAAAGAGTAAAATGGTGGCCTAGGATTGCAGTGAACCTGCCTTCTAGAGTCACATACCACATGATAATTTTTGCAATATCTACCCAAATTTTCTTTAGAGACTTTCACTCATAACCCCAAGACTCCATCTTGATGAGTTTTTTCCGTTCATCATCTTTAAAGAATTGAGCCATTGCCTCCTCATTTCCTTCTTATCTTTGAAGAATTTGCGGCCAACCATAGGCATCCTAGTCACAGTAGCTATAAGCTCCTCATTGATGTCAAATACCATTCCCTTGATTTACAGCTTACGATTATGCCAATATGAAACAAAATCCACCAAAGTGTTGGGATCATTTCCATGAAGCCTTTCCAGGAAAGGCATAAAATTCCCATGTCAGAGGATCCTCCAAATTTTCTTCTTCCTCCTTAGACTAGCAGAGGAATGGGGATCAATTCTACTTCGATCCCCCCCATATTCACAAAAAATAGTAGCAAAAAACCCTGGAAAGAAGCATTCAACTAAGAGCCAACAAGCCAAGAGATACCCACAAAATTGTTGGACTATGGACAGACACTAAGGGGTGGGTGAATCAGTGTCTGAAGGACAGACCTAAAAAAATTGAACTTTTAATTTTGGCAAAGACTTTTTGGTTCAGATATCCTTTCGACAAAGTAGAGTAATTACTTTGAAAGAATTCATGAAAGAGGTAAATAAAAATTGGACAAAATTGACTCAGTTCATTCAAGCAACTTATGTCAATGTAACTTGTGAGAGATATCTTGCACTTGACTGTCGTTGTTTAACAATCAAAGCATGATGAAAAATCGGGTGCAACTCATAAGACTGTGTACATAAAGACCAACATAAATGAATCACTTCAAGATCACCAGATTTTAATGCATCTGAATGACATATGATAAGTATTAAGACAACAAAAAACTTTAGCACATTATGATAGATTGAAACATAACAATCTTAAACTATGAATCCATGAATGAACATGTGATGTGATAGACTAAATCCTTTTCATCACAAAATGCAAAACATGTTTGGTTAAATAGAAATTTTAAACCAGTTTGCAACATATGATTATGAAAGTACTTATAAAATTGAAACAACAGATCACATTAACATTAATAATAGACATTAATGCATCTGATAACTTATGAAAACCAGATAAACATGAAAACAATCACACCAAGACTCATCACATAATACATTATATGTCCTGAGTGGAAAACCCTCGTAGGGAATAAAAACCACTCAAAAAATCTCTCTTTATTTACTTAGAGCACCAACTCTTCACAATTCAGGAGCACCAACTCCTTTACTTGTCAGGAGCACCAACTCTACAAAATTTAGGAGCATCAACTCCACAAAAATCAGAAGCACCATCTTCATAAGATACAGGAGCACCAACTCCTTTATAATGCAACACAATTACAATATTCTATCAGAACCCTAGAAGTGCAATATGCAGTCCTATAATTTCAATAGAAGACTATAAAATTTTTCAATAAGCACATTGAAGAATGTTGTATGAGAATGAAAACATCTTCCTTTATACCAATATCTGAGATTTAGAAGGATTTTCAATGTAATGCAATTTCTTGTCAGTGTAAGAATTAAGCCTGATGTCTCACAAAATTTATCTTCACAGTAGCCCAAGAAATGCCAAAAACCCATCTTATAAAGATGCAAGAAATCCTCTGTATACAATTTATGTAACTGTAAAAGCAACCTTGAGTTAGGGTTTCAATCAAAAACCCTAAACAAACCCTTTAACAAAATAACAACATTTTAGTTACAGCTCGAGAATCATCCAGAAACCCTAAAGGGTTTTAATCATAATTAAGTCCTTCTCAATAGTATTTTCAGAACCAAAGTTTTACTAAAACAATAGTACAAATTTAATCAAAACAATTCTTAATAACTTCCCTTAACACAATGTCTTAAAGCCCGTAAGCAACAAAATAGTTTTTGTTCATTACTTGATTTTGGTGAAATAAAAAACTAAAAGTATGCCTTAAAAACTTGATAATCATCCAGCTGAAACTTCCACTATCATTTCCTTGTCCAAACACCCACAGTCATACCTTTCCCAAGCTCAAAGTTATTTCATATGCTAGCCAAGCTCATATAGTGAGCTAATTTACAAAACCATAGCATGTCGGTTGAGAAAAACTCAACGAATGTGCAAACCATAGAGTACCATGGCAACTAGGGTTCCATAAAACCATACCATCGACATCATAATAGTCAATGAGTTGTCAATTCCACATGTGTATGCAATGTCCATGATGGTTGTCAGTGTCATTGACAAGTGTCTATCAAACCAAAAGTGACTAATTAAAAATAATGTGACTCTTGATAATCAATAAACCTAATACCATGTCAAACAATATAATGTTGTCTCCACCTTGTGACTTTAAGCAAAATCAATACCCTATTTTTATTGTGATCAACATGCCAAAATGCTGATACCTCATGTGGTTGTTTTAAAGCTTTAAACTATATTAAAATGAGGCCAAGCAAAAAACAAATTATCTTGATCAAGATAACCTCCACCTTGTTCAAAATAACTTTTAATAATAAAACCTTTAGAGCCCGATACCTTTTACAAGTGATGTAAATTAAACATACTTCTAATGTCGATGCTTAGGCCTTTAATAATAAAGACTTTAAAATCTTAAAAACAAATATGATGCAAATGGTGAAAAATTCAAGGCCTTTATACTTTATGAGATACAAATGATAAGATCTATAGACCTTTTTATGCTTTTAACTTGAAACCTTATCACAATGTAATCATAACCAATATCATAGGATCATTGTCTGCACGAGATCTTATGATAGTGTAAGCCAAATGCTAGAATCACCCAAGGACTGAAATGGAGAGAACACCTCAATGATCAAGCTAAGAGGCCAACATCTGTTATGTATAAGATAATGTTCATGCTGCATAACCAAATATGCAGAATCATCCAATAACACATGGAGACTTCAACACACTTGCACAAACATATCAATTGCATTTATCAAATGTATCTGCCCTATATATCTGTCTTGTATCACCATTTGTACAATCATCAAATCATCAATTATATCATCATTTTCTAAGAACTAGTTTTGTCATCAAGGACAAACCACATATCATAAACAATTGAAAGCCAATAAACTCCCCCTTTGTCCTTGATGGCAAAACACATATCATCTCTCCCCCTTTTTTCCTCAATGACAAAGAATTAAAGTAGAGAATCATGAGATCACATGAAGATAAACAACTGAGAATCCAACCAACTATTCAACACAATAACCAACTGCAAGTAGAACAATATAACAACAAACTAAATATGCAAGGGAGATGGGAATAAACAAGCTCATCCTATCTGATATGCATAAACAACCTTGTCTTGCCTCAAGGTGTTGACTTCCTTTGCAACAACATATCAAAAATCTGTAATATTGAGTAAAGATTCTGCAAAAACTTCAAGACTGGCACTAATTGTCCTCTTATTTAACAAGGCCACCAAACTCTATCATAGACCTTTCTAAAAACACTATAACAAGTACCAAAGAATTCTAACACAGATGGCAAGTGATGAGTCTATGGTTGTCCAAGAGAATGAGTTCAAACACTGTTATTCAACTTTGTGCAAGGCATCACTGTAACACCATTTTAAATCTGCATGCTAAAATTTATCTCATACCTCCTCATCAAGTTAGTTTAAAGCAAGCAAATACAATATCATTCTTTATGAAATAATCCATTATGCTTCATAAACAAAACAACAAAACAAACTAGTTGAAATCCTAAAAAGCATAGTGAATAACCTATTCCATAGTGGATTGGTGTCACTTTGTTGTGAAAAATGACCCTTTCCCAACCCTTGACAAGCCAATGATGAAGATGCAATGGAAAAAATTAGCTCTCAATGTGAAGAGAGTAACTTTGCATGAGATTGTGGATGCTAAAATGAGGAATGAGACCTCCTATTTATAGAATATCAAGTTGGAATAATGCCCAAAAGAGAGCAATGTGGGACAAAGATTCAACCAATAGGACAGATCCACTTCTCCAAATGTGAGTGGATGGAGGATGTGCAAGTTTTGGTCAATGTGCCAATAAACGACATTAGGTACCCTTTTCAAATTTTGAATTTGGCTTGTTGGAGGGAGAAAAAGGGGCTTAAATGCCAAGTAGGGGACATGTAAGAGGGGAGTTAATGCCATGTTAGAAGGGACAAGTCAACTTGATTTGAATTCAAACTTGAGGGAATATTCTCCAAAGATGCCTTGTTGAGGGAAAATGAGGATTTAATAAATTAATTAAAATCCTTTATTTGTGCAAGGGGGAAAATCTAGAGATTGCGACATGCATTAGATTAGATTTAATCCTGATTTAGTTACTTTAAAAGAGGATTAGGTGATTTGACTCATTTGACTTAGATTTAAGGATTAAACTAAATCAAAAGGAGATGAAAGATTATTTTAGATTTAATTAAATAAAGATTTGATTTATTTAATCAAAGAGGGTGATGTTAGGATCAAATTAAATAAAGTTGATTTATTTAATTTAAATGGATGACTTTAGAGATTGAATTTAATGAATTTGATTTATTTGATGAATGGATGAATATGAATTAGTTAAATGCATGATGCTAATTTTGCATGTCTATATTTTTCCCCTCTTTGAAGCAATGCACTTGCTGCGTTGGTTTAAAGAATAAACTTACAGCGATGAAAAATTCAAAAAAATTCTGATTTTTTTTTCAGATGCCCTAGCTGAAAGAAGTACATTGGTACATTGCCCCCTCGAGAGATTGAGCGAAAAGATTTTATTTGAGGGTCATCTTGTGATAAAGAGGTTCAAAATGGACGTATGGATGCAAATGAGATGGTTTTAAGATGCTTAGAATAACGAATCTCAATTATCCTAAACAACTTAAAATGATGATGCAATGCATGTGAAATGGATGACAAGGATGATGGGATGATGCCTATATGATTATGCAATAGATGCAAGATGATCAGTGTTTTCTATATGATGTGATGTGATATGCATTATGTTGATGGTTTGTGGATGCAAGATGGATGCATTGGCGATGATGATTAACTATCATGGCATGATGTTAGTGCAGAAAAGAAGAAATGAGAAATGAGATGATGACAAGAGGATCCAACAAGCCAACTTTATGAGAGATGATGATGAGAAATGGATGATTTGCTTATCAAGAATTGGGATTTTAAAAGGGCTACTTACCTTATGTTTGATAACACACAGGTACGATGCATCAAGGTATAAAGAACCAGGATGACGTTGTACCTAGTGAGATGGACTTTGACTCGACAAATAGATAGGAGTACTCCTATTCACACCTGGTATACAAAACCCTTATTTAGAGTGTAGTTCAGATATCTAAAACATCTTGGACCAAAACATAGGAAGGCAAGCCTTCCTATGTGGTCAACAAGACACTTAAAACACCTTCCCTACAAACCAAACAAAGCATGCATAACCAAGGTTATTTTACAAGAATATCCAACAAGCACAACAGACAAAAGATAATGATCATTTCCCCATTCCTATCTCTCTAAATCCTTCATTTGGATATCATCGAGAGGTCCTTGTAATGAATGCAATAAGATAAATCAAACAAGATAAAATCAAGTAAACAAGCAAGCCAATGTTCTTCATACCTCCAACCAAAGGGATTCGTTTTGGTTAGGATAAGAATCCAAATTGATATCCAAAATGATACCCATTATCATAACGATATATCCTAGGGCATGCATTGTACAAGATGATGATGGGTTGATAAGTTGTTTGATAGGATTTTGGTATAAAGTCGATTGACATGTTTGCAAATGATCAAGAGTTTGATTTTTGCGTTTGAAGCTTGCTTTTGTTGATTGTCGTGGTTGTTTATGTTTGTTTTTCCAAAGGATGAAGGTGATGATTGATTTATTGTGAATGATTGATTATTTCGAGTGAAAGAGAGATGAGATGGATGGATTTTTTCAAATATTTGGATGTTTTTGAATTTTTGAAATATTTTGAGGCTATTTTTTGGGTTTTTTCAAGATTTTACAAATGTTTTGATTTTCAAATTTTCTAAATGTTTAGGTGTTTTCTAAGATTTTATGAATGTTTTGTGTTTTGTGTCTCGGGGGCTGATCAAAGATTAGCCTTGCCTATGTTTAAGCTCAAAGACAACATAGTTCGAATAACATGTTTTTGATGTTTTCTATTTTCAACTTGTTTTTGGATTTTGATATGTTTTGAATGTTTTTTGGATTTTTTGCATGATTTTGACGATTTATATATGGATGTGAATGATGATATGAGTGATCTATTTTTGGATTTTGTTGCAAACCAAGCTAAGGTTGATTGATCGGATCAATGGATTGATGATGATAACATTGTTGAGAATACACAACAATGCAAGGATAGTGTTAAGCAACACAAGGATTGGGATGGATATCCCAAGATGATGATAGATTGATGATGATAACATTGTTGAGGATACACAAAAATGGAAGGATAGTGTTTAAGCAACACAAGGATTGGGAAGGATATCCCAAGATGATGACAGATTGATTAGATTTGATTGATCAGGATAATGAAGCTTGATTTGGAACAAAAGTTGTTTCAAATGATTGGATGTGATGTTTGAAGTGCAAATTAGATGCGACTGATAGTGATTGTTTGGTTTGATGTTCGATGAAAGATAAAGCTTGATAAGGAACATATTCTTGTCAAAATACACCATGGGCTAGTGATTTGGATTTTGGCTCACAAATGGTTGACCAATTTGATTTCACGTTTGCCAATGTTTTGATTGCCACATAAGTTGGAGGATATATGTCAAGATTTATTCTCAAAGCAAGATGTAAATATCTGCTCCCAGTGTCTAGCAATGTATGGAATGCCATGGGTGGATGCTCAGACATGTGTATGGATGGATGGATATGGAAAACATCCAAAGGATGCTAAGGATTATCTTGCGATAAGATAAGGTGTTCAGATAGAGGATGGTTATTTGGATAATGGCTCAGATAATGTTGGATAGGATAGGATCAATGAAAATGAACCATGTTAAGGGGTTGGGGCCCTAGCTTGGTTGGCTAAATCTTTCCTGTAGCAGGAGGTTGGTCACAAGTTCTAGTCTCCCCCACCCCCCCGTGGTATCGGAGGGCATGTCGCACCAGCACCGCCGGTCATGTTAAAAAGTTTACCAGGCGCACTGCAGTTTATAGGGGGTCGTGCTACCTGATTCCTGCAGTCTAAAAAAAAAGAAAAGAAAAGAAAATGACCCATGTTAAGATGTTTACCATAAGCAAGTGTAAAGTGTGCCCCAAACTTTCATCAAGATTAATAGAACTTGGACCATGAATGCAAATGGATGAAAAATGGATTGGATAAAATGGTTTACGGATGAATGAATTTACTATGGGTGAAATGGATGGAATGTTGGATTTATTATGGACAGGAGTGAGATGCTTCCATCTAAACTAGAACACGTAGATGTTCGATTCTACTCATGATGCCTGTTTGCTAGGTTTTCATCATGGTCTTGCCCAAAGCACCACCGTAGTGGTTTTCACTAGAGGATGATTTTTATCTTTACTATTTTCATGATTTTTCTATTTTTTAATTTTTTTGTATTTTCTCTATGAAAGATTTTAAGCTCATGTTGAACCACCTGGTGGTGTCAATTTAGATGCTTCTGTCATAATATGCCATCGATATCCTGCCTAAAGAAGTTTTTTTTCCAAGATACATGCACTTGAATACAAAATTTGAGATTCTTGATCTACTTTGTTGATACCAAAGTTAACTTTATCTTTGTGTGCACATCACGATAGATTGCCTTCTGAATCCTTATGATGAAGGGTTTCTGCCAATACATGGTTAATGTGAGAATTGGATATCATGCATGGAGGTGTGGATGGTATTGTGTGTTTAGGAATAGGAGATGGATTGGTCAACAGTTTGGAACCTTTGACTCTCCAAACTTGGGAAGATGAGAAATGATGGGTGGATACAGAAGTGTGCATTGAATTAGGACCAACTACTTGATATACTTTGTACGTCACTTGGGAAGCCTCATTTTTCCTTTATGGACATATTTGATGGATACTTTTCCAAATTTTATTTTTCCCCATAGTTTCTTTGACTAATGGAGTTTGATAGGGATAATCTTTCTTTGTATTCTTTGGTATCCATTTGTATTTGATTTATCCATCATGCTTCCTTGTTTCTTCTACTTTGATAATGTTCCTTGTACTTTGATTCAAATATTTAATTTGACATTGGTCCCAATTCATGGATGGGGTGATGGGTGGATGAAGATTCATGACATGGCTGGTTGTAGTATTGGCATTGGTTTCATCATAAGGATTTTTCGTGCTCCCTATGTTGAAATTTGCTTGAGACATAGTTGCCCCCAGTATTGTGGAAGTAGTACCTTCATGCTTTGATTCTGCCTATTTTGAGAGCTCTTGTTTAGAATGCATTCTTTGATAAATGACCATCGTAGATGATGTTATTGGAATTTGATGCTCTGCTGACTTTGAAATATCCTGTTCTATCTGACCTGTTTCCTTGAGTGGATAATGCTAGATATCTTCATACCTGATGTCCTCAGTCTGAATTTGGGATATATCTGATCCTGATCTTGACAACTCAGTTTGATTGTAGGAATCAATAACCTGCTCCTTCTATGTAATAATGTTAGGAGTAGAGGAATCTTGTTCTGAATGAAGATCATCTATGTGTCCATCCACAAAAAGCATCTCATGGGTAGATGGAGGAGTATTTGCTATGTGGATATGATCATCATTTGCGACATCTTGTATAGATAGGAGAGTGTCCATTAGATCATTGTAGTATCTTGGAGATACAAATTCTTGATCTTGAATAATTTTAGAATTGCTTTTGACATGCTTTGGATCAAGTTCTTGACATGGGTCCATTTCAAAGGATGGATTGCTTACAAAGGGTTCTTGGATATCCTCATTAGACATGGAAATTGGCTCAATATCCTCTTGATATTTGAGTGGACTTGGATCAAATGTTGAGTTGAGAATTCCTTCAGTATCTATAACCATGAGGTCAAAGGATGTCAATATGTCTTGGAAAGGACCATTGCTAGACTTTGGTGAAAGACGTTGATCATGCTTAGGAATAAATTCTTGAAATATGTCCTCTAACTCATAAGGTGATGTAGAGACATTTTCAATATGATCATTGATCAATGGATTGTTGATTACAAGATCAAATAATGTTAACACTCCTTGAAATAGATCATTGTCAGATATTGTTGAGGGATTCTTATCATGATCAAAAAGTGACTCTTGATGTATGTTGATTTGATCTTTGGATGAGGTAGGAACATCTTCCATGTGTTCGTTGATGGATAGGTCTTGATCATGTGATTGTTGACTTGGATCGATACATCAAGTTGTTAACATTTTGTTGGGATTTTGAACAACATTTGCTTGTTGGGCTTGGTATTGGGCTTGAGCTTGCGCTTGCGCTTGAGCCTGGGCTTGTGCTTGTTGGGATTGTAGTGTGGCTTGGGAAACTTGAGCAGCTTGTTCAACTTGTTGAGCAGCTAGTTGTGTAGCTTTTTAGTTTTGGTTTTGTTGGAGTGCCTTCTGATAAGCACCCTGCTAAGCGGCTTGCAACACAATGCTGTATTGGTTTGATGTGTTTGGTTTGGGTGGTGGTGGTGGTGGAGGTGGTTTTGGAATAGTGCTTGTTGTGGTGATAAGAGGTACCGTTGTATTGATGATTGGGATTTGAGTGGTGGATGGTGCGATTGATATGGTTAGTCCTTCAAAGACCATGTTTTGAGGGATGATAGATGATGTGTTGGTTGCCATCAATTGTTGTGATATCAATGGCAAGGGGGGATGATTTGGTATGATGCCTTGATTGATGGTTAGGGGGATGTTTTGGATGAGCATTGGTTAAAATGGTGTTACAATCACAAAAAAAATTGAACATAAAGCTAAATTATCATTGTTCAAAACACTATCACTTCACATATCTTTCAAGCATCATATCAACTATCCAAATATTCATGAAAACCATGTTAGAAGACATTACATATCAACTATTATAGTATTACTGAGCTGTGTTCTTACCAACATCAATTATCATTCATTGTCATTGCAAGTTCCATCTAACTTTGTCTTGTCAAATATGTTATCTTTAGTCATGTTCAAATATGTTATCTCTAGTCCTGTTCTTTAAGAAATGATAACACTATCACAAGGAATTTGTAAGAAGAAATGGTCGAGACAAAGAGTAACCACAGTACATTATGTTTTGATTCATCATCATATTATTAGACATATACAAGATAATGTTCCACTCACCACTCCACTGTATATAGGAAATAAGTGATTGAGCAAGAAGACTCTGTACACTGTCCAATTACCCTTTAAAACTTTGACAGATCATTAGCAAGTTGATAATGACACTGGAATCATAAAAATCATTGTGCCTTTTGGTCTAAACATTAAATCAGATCTGAATCTTTTATTCCACTAACCTGTCAAGAAACCTCAAGAACTACATTAGATTGCCAAAGTTATACAAAGCCATGAAAACTTAAGACATATCCAATACCATTGACAAACTGTTCATTGTAAATATGAGTTGTGATTATGAAACTTGTATAGTGGAGCAATCAAAAGTCCAAGTAACTTTACTGACACTGTAGCAACAAGAATGACTTGATAAGCTGTCATTCAACATTATTATTGTACTTGACCACAACACTTGCATAAGAAATCAAGAATTCCTGAGTGCATCAAGAAGTGAGCCAATCAGTATCCTCTGCACCTGCAACTTTTTGAAGTTATATTTTTTTTTAACACCCATTACAATGGAAGAAGAGACAAAATGTATAAATATATTTACCTTTACTGATTCTTCTAAGAAACACTGACCTATCATAATGTAGAGAACCCAGCCTGTCATTGCTAGATAATCTCTATCAACTCCTTGCAAAAGACCAAACATTGCTATCAAAGATGAACACAAAAATTTATGAAAAAGTATCAAATTCATCAGGCAGGAGAAGACCACTGTTATTCTTAACCACAATTCCATTCACCACATCAATTCCATAAGCATGAAGCATGATCAGAGATCCCATGCAACTCAAATAATTAGACACCAAACCATTTTTGTCTTTGTCCTATTCACTGTTTTGTCACATTTGAACACAATATTGTTTGTCAAAATTTTTTGCTAGTCAACTTAAACAAGCTTATCACTGTCAAAAGACAGTGCAGTGAGACCCAAGCAAGAATATCATTGATTCAATTATATTGCACCAAGAACAAGTATGAGTGTCAATACAAGAACCAAGAACCCAAGAAAAAGAACAAAGATATTGTATAGACATTGCCAAAATTGTGTACTCATGACTAACACTGATCAACTACCATGATCAAGAATACTAGGCACTCTTTATACCAAACAAGCACTTATTTACTGTTACACTTATCTATCATAAAGATCACACACATGTTCTTTCCAAACCTTGGGAGCACCTTCTAAACTGATTAGACACCTTCAAAATGTCTCTAAGGAGTTGAAGAGTAATACAATAACCAACTCCCCCTTACCTCATGCTGACCTTTCATGCAACAGTTGATCCCTTTTGTGCAGTATGTACTAGTTTAGTATTTTCATTTTCTAGGCCTTGTTTTCTTCTCCAAACCTGTAAGGGCCCTTTCTTTTTCTTGATCAATGCACCTACATTGTTATTTTTAAATGATGCCTTCAACTTACTCCTACACTATTGTGCCTTATGCCCAAGTTTATGACACTTAAAGCATGTGATATTATAACCAATTTGAGGAGTAAAGAAATCATCCTTTCTTGAATTCCAAAACTTCTATTATCATATCTTCCATACCTCCTACAATTTCTTGTACAATTTCTTGCTCTATGACCATAAGCATGACAACAATAGCAATAGCCATGAAATTGAGAGTGGTTATACTTGTTAAATGGAGGTCTTGATGGTCTTTTTATCCTTTCATCAACATATTTATCTTTTGTTTGAGTAGCAACAATATGGTGACCAAGATCAACCTTCATTCTTGGTGTTTGCTTTACTGTAAACCTCTTTCCATCTATAGTAGAAAACACTGTCTCATGTTTAGATTCTTTTGTAGAGCTTTTTCCAGCCTCATATCCCACTCCTGTAGGATCCTTAGAATTATTTTTTCTGCCCAATATCTCATTCAATAGATTAGTACTACGATCAAATTTTTTATTTTTACCTGATTGAGCCTTGACACTTTCAAGCTCTTCCTTAATGCAACTACTTCTCCTTCAAGTTTTAGACATTCAATATTTTTAACCTCCAAATCAAACCTTACAACATAGCTATCCTCTTACATTCTTCAATTTCAATTTTCTAACTTATAATCATGTCCTCTTTAAGAGTTAGTTCTTTTAACAAGGAATCATTATTTGAACATTTCTTCAATGAAGCAACCTCATTTTCTAGTATTACAGCTTTATTGACATCAACACTTTCTTGTAAGCGTATCTTGAGATCCTAATTTTCCTTTCTAAGCCTCTTAAGTTCATCTAAGGCAACAAGCAGTCCCTCTTCCAAATTAACCTCAAACTCATCACCTTCACATTCCTTTTCACTTACTAAGTAATCACCTTCTTCTCCAACTACAAGACCACTTTTAGTATCAACTGGAAAGGGTAGTTCTTGAGACAAAACTTTACTAGACTTGACAAGGCTTGGTTAACAAAATTTTTGCTTGACACTAGTAGCTTTCTTTTGACCTTTGTTTCTTTTGCACTTAGCCATAACAAATACTCCATGACCAGGAAACCCTAAGTTGATTAGACTTATGCACGGGTATGGCTCTGATACCACTTGTTGGAGTATGGGCAATTGAGAGGGGAGGGGGGTGAATCAGTGTCTGAAGGACAAACCTAGAAATTTAGACCTTTTAATTTTGGCAAAGACTTTTTGGTTCAAATATCCTTTCAACAGAACAAAGTAATTACTTTGAAAGCATTCATGAAAGAGGTAAACAAAAATATGACAACATTGACTCAGTTCATTCAGGCAGCTTATGTCAATGTAACTTGTGAGAGATATCTTGCACTTGACTGACGTTGTTCAACAATCAAAGCATGATGAAAAATTAGGTACAACTCATAAGATTGTGTACATGAAGACCAACATTAATGAATCACTTGAAGATCACCAGATTTTAATGCAGTTGAATGACATATGATAAGTATTAAGACAACAAAAAACTTTAGCACATTATGACAGATTGAAACATAACAATCTTGAACTATGAATCCATGAATGAACATGTGATGTGATAGACTAAATCATTTTCATCACAAAATGCAAAACATGTTTGGTTAAATAGAACTTTTAAACCAGTTTGCAACATATGACTATGAAAGTACTTATAAAATTGAAACAACATATCACATTAACATTGATAATAGACATTAATGCATATGATAACTTATGAAAATTAGATAGACATGAAAACAATCACACCAAGACTCATCACGTGATACATTATATGTCCTGAGTGGAAAACCCTATTGGGGAATAAAAACCACTCAAAAAATATTTCTCTTTATTTACTTAGAGCACCAACTCTTCAAAATTTAGGAGCACCAACTCCTTTACTTTTCAAGAGCACCAACTCCTTTACTTTTCAGGAGCACCAACTCTACAAAATCTAGGAGCATCAAGTCCACAAAAGTAAGAAGCACCATCTTCATAAGATACATGAGCACCAACTCCTTTGCAATGCAACACAATTACAGTATTCTATCATAACCCTAGAAGTGCAATATGTAGTCCTAGAATTTCAATAGAAGACTATCAATTTTTTTAATAAGCACATTGAAGAATGTTGTATGAGAATGAAAACATCTTCCTTTATAAAAATATCTGATATTCAGAAGGATTTTCAATGTAATACAATTTCTTGTCACTATAAGAATTAAGCCTGATGTCTCACAAAATTTCTCTTCACAGTAACTCAAGAAATGCCAAAAACCCATCTTATAAAGATGCAAGAAATCATTTGTATACAATTTATGTAACTGTCAAAGCAACCTCAAGTTAGGGTTTCAATGGAAAACCCTAAACAAACCCTTTAACAAAATAACAACATTTTAGTTACAGCCCGAGAATCATCCATAAACCCTAACAGGTTTTAATCATAATTACCAAAGATTAAGTCCTTATCAATAGTATTTTCAGAACCAAAGTTTTACTAAAAAAACAATACAGATTTAATCAAAACCATTCTTAATAACTTCCCTTAACACAATGTCTTAAAGCCCGTAAGCAACAAAATAGTTTTTGTTCATTACCTAATTTTGGTGAAATAAAAAATTGAAAGTATGCCTTAAAAACCTAATAACCATCCAACTGAAACTTCCACTGTCATTTCCTTGTCCAAACACCCACAATCATACCTTTTCCAAGCTCAAAGTTACTCCATATGCCGGCCAAGCTCATATAGTGAGCTAATTTACAAAACCATAACATGTTGGCTGAGAAAAACTCAATGATGTGCAAACCACAGAGTACCATGGCGGCTAGGGTTCCATAAAACCATACCATCGACATCATAATAGCCAATGAGTTGTCAATGCCACATGTGTATGAAATTTCCATGATGGTTATCGGTGTCATTCACAAGTGTCTATCGAACCAAAAGTGACTAATTAAAAACAATGTGACTCTTGATAATCAATAAACCCGATACCATGTCAAACAATATAATGTTGTCTCCACCATGTGAATTTAAGCAAAATAAATACCCTATTTTTATTGTGATCAACATGCCAAAATGCCGATGCCTCATGTGGTTTTTTTAAATCTTGAAACCATATTAAAATGAGGCCAAGCAAAAAAAAAATCATCTTGATCAAGATAACCTCCACCTTGTTCAAAATAACTTTTAATAAGAAAACCTTTAGAGCCTGATACCTTTTACAAGTGATGTAAATTAAACATACTTCTAATGTCGATGCTTAGGCATTTAATAATAAAGACTTTAAAACCTTAAAAAAAAATATGATGCAAATGGTGAAACATTCTAGGCCTTTATACTTTATGAGATACAAGTGATAAGATCTATAAACCTTTTTCAACTTTTAAATTGAAATCTTATCACAATGTAAGCATAACCAATATCATAGAATCATTGTCTGCACAAGATCTTATGATAGTGTAAGCCAAATGCTAGAATCACCCAAGGAGTAAAGTGGAGAGAAGAACACCTTAATGATCAAGGTGAGAGGCCAACATCTGTTATGTATAAGATAATGTTCATGCTGCATAACCAAATATGCAAAATCATCCAATAACACATGGAGACTTCAACACACTTGCACAAACATATCAACTGCATTTATCAAATGTATCTGCCCTATATATTTGTCTTGTATCACATATGTACAATCATCAAATCATCAACTGTATCATCATTTTCTAAGAACTAGTTTTGTCATCAAGGACAAACCACATATCATAAACAACTGAAATCCAACAAAAACGTGCGAGTATAATGCCGGTATTGATGGTAAAGTAAAGCCACCACATAAACTCATCCAAATCCATCATTTCAGATTAAAATCTTAGCAACCTTGGGAAGGAGAGAGTACTCTTCCCACACGCTATACTCATTAATTCTGATAACTTCATTAGCAAAAAAATATGCCAATGAATTGACCTCTCGATATATGTGAGAAACAAGAGTTTCCTTGAACAAGATCTCAACATCATAATAGCATCCTTAATCAACTGATCGACACTCTAGCTAGGCTTTTGGATTCCACGTAGATAGTTGATGATGTTTAAAGAGTCTCCTTCCACCCATAGTTTAGAGTAGCCCTTATCCAAGGAAAATGTTATACTTATAAACGTAGCCTCAGCCTTAGCACAGTTATTTGTCTGATTTCCCAACGAGAGTGCCACCGCACCCAAGAGCCTACCATCCTCATTCCGTAACACCCCCCCACAACTAGAAGGACCAAGGTTACCCTTGGATACCTCATCAAAGCTAACTTTAACCCACCCTGAAGGTGGGGGCTTCCACTTAGTACTCAATCTAGCATTTAGACAGTATAAGGGGAATCTTCCAATTAGAAATCACCAACAAGTCATACCCAACCAAACAAGAGGATGGAGCACAAGGTGGAGAATCAGACACAATAAGAGAAAAGTTTTCCAAGATTTCCCGGTGAATCTTAATGAAGAGAAAATTTATCTCAAGTTTAGAATCATGGAAAATTTTGTTGTTGCATTCTTTCTAGATACCCCAAGCAATAAGCTTGACAACAATGTTGACAACTTTGAAAACTTTGCAAAATTTATCTTTTGATCAATTTTTAATCCTCCTTCACTTGTAAATCTAGACATACAAAGATAAGATTTTTTTTTGTGTTTGGGTGAATAGGGGTTTTCCTTGGTCAAACCCCAATTTGGTTGATAAAACAATGATAAATGGAAGGAAATTGATGAATGAAAAATGCTATGCTAAAACTCACCAAACCCTTAATGGATGTCCTTAGAGGACTAAAGTCTAACACATCTCTCTAAGGCCTGGATCTTGCTTGAATTGACTTGATTGATTGCTTGATTTGATGCTTGAATGCTTGAAACCTATATCACTATGTTAGCTCCAAAACATGATATGAACACACATGAATTTTGAAATGATGATATGATCTTGATTGCTACTGTAGATGACTGATAAATCCGCTCTTTAATGCTCTTGACAATAATATTTTCTCTTGTGAACTCTTGATAGTGTGTCTTAGATTTGAATTGATAAAATAACTATGTATTTATAGGTGTTTATCTAATTTCCAAAATCAGATTCCAAAAGTTGACATTTGAAACTTGAATTTGAATAATTAAAATGCTGCTAAAAACATATTAAAAATTGGGTCCTAGCACTTAAAGGGGACTCATTCACCCTTGGGCTAATGGGTCCTAGGACCTAAGTCTAGAACACAAAATTTCCAAGGTGTTTAAATTAATGTAGGTGATTGTTTAATATAGGTTTCCCTTTTGGAAAACATGAATAATAAGGCTTTGGAATGCATAATTTAGGCAATTAGAAGCTTAATTAAGTCTCATTAATTAAGGGGATGCAAACATAGTGTGAAAATGTAAAGGTGTACATTTTTCTACACTACAAATATAATACATGCAAATACTTCTATTATATGAATGATAATCTTAAAATTTACATCGGATGGTGAATAAGTGGATGTTGGACCTTCGACATCAAGATCTATTAGTGGGAGTGGTCACACTTCTTGTATTGATGTAAGATTGACTATTTTTAATCATTATGTTTATAAAATAATGTTAGGTATATTTGGGTAAAATAATGTTATTTTATTTTCACTTGATGACATCAATTCATACTCCTCCCAATATTTATGGCACAATGGAGGAGGGTATTTTGGCAACATTTTTATCTTCAATACCTTTGATAGAGGTATGAGCTAGATTACTACCTTTTATATTCTATTAGTTGTTCTATCCCATGTGTTATTAGTGCAAATTTGAATGTTATTCTTCTCTAGTTTAATTTGTTTCTCAATGCTTTTCATAGGGGGTCACAACTCTAATTTGCACACCTGGGCCCCTCATATAGATGAAGAGAGGCAATGATTGCTTTATAGTGATTATAAGATGGAAGTAAGTGATTATTCCATTATGTGTTATTCTATAATTTAATTTTTATATATTAATGTGTATACTTTTATTGTATTAGGTGAAGCTCCAAACAACTTTAGAAAGGAATTCAAGTTAGTGGGTTTGCAAGAAACCATCATCACCTATCTCTCCATCCACTTGACAAACAAAGGCTTGTGAACTCTTCCCTTCCCCCAGAGGGAAGTGATTACATCATGACTTTGTTGTATGCCTATATGATAGCTTTGTACATATATTTTTGTATTACATATATGTGGCATTATATGATTATATAGCTTTGTTTTGAGTTTATATGGCTTTCTTGTACATATATTATACTTTTATTGACATATGACATTGTATGCCTATATGGATTTTTAGTTAATAGAAATTTGTTTCACCAATATTTTCTATATTTTTTATAAAAGGTTATTAGATGATACAAATTTGATTCCTTTTAATTTATTTTCTCCATAAATATTTTATCCTACTTTCTAATTTGATAGTTATAATGTATGAATGCTAAAAAAATGTCCTTACCTTGTTTCAAAAATTCATGATTCACCCCTTGGTTCAATTGATCTTTTTGTTTCTCTTAGGTTTTCATGTGCGATGCCATTTATCTATGAATTATTTTCTTGGATATTACATCATAATGAGAATTTTAAGTGCATAATTATGGAATAATGAAACATATAGTTGGGTCATAAATGACATAAATAATAGAAAAAAGTTGCTTAATTCTCCAACAAAGGAAAAAATGAGTCATGATCTTAACAAGCTCATAAGATATTCAACTCACAAAAATGCTAACAAGAGCCTGGATGAATTTCATAATGTCATTGAGTTCAAAGGTTCTTGAACTCATTGAAGGGCCAAAGTGGGAAAGAAAAAGCTAAGGAATAATAATATTTTGGTGAGCTTGATTTTTTCTCAGCTCATTAAAAGGCCAATATGGTTCAAGAAAAGACAAAGGTATTGATAAGAAAATAAGATAAGATGTTGAAGGGTTCAAAGGTTCTTGAACTTGCTAAACATCTATCATAATCGAAGAGGGGCCAAATCCTCTAACATCTAGCTCTAGAGGTCTTAGGGTTCTTGGTATCTCTTGAACCCTAACTCCTATTGGTTCTCCAACATGTACCTCAATTATTTCTAAAGATTAGCCAAACCTTATACTCAACAATAGGATATTGGCCAACAAATGAGAGATAGAATTCACAATTGTTCTCCTCTACACTTTAGGCTTTGCAAGATCTAGGTGGGTTCCCCTTTATAACACTAGCTAAAATTATACGATAGAATCATATCATGATGTTGAGAAAATGTGAAACTTCATACATATGACAAGGATTTGTAACATGATTCCTAAGAGTAGCCATTTCCTTGTAATTAGTTAAATCTAAGTATGAAGCTAACAAATAATTATAAATAAATAATGGAGTGGCTTTAAGATTTTTCATATTAAAATTTATTCTAAGATTGAGGAAATACATAGAGTTATATTGGTGCCTATTAAGGGCTACAAAGTCAAAGTTCCATCTATCCTTATATCATAACATTTAAAGCATATCCTAATGGTCAATTTGAACATTATTCTCTTATAATAATGTGACTTACAAAGGGCTTGCAATGTGATTCTACTTAATAATCCATTTGTGATGAAAACACTCTTATTATTTTTAGGAAAGCATTTAATCTATTCCTTGAATAGAAAGAAAACAATGAAAATGAAACATAGAAAAAGAGCGTAGGTTCACCAAAACATAGAAAAATGGGGGTTTATTATCAATTTTATATAAATAGAAGGGGGAAAAGTGGGGTGTGATGAACCTACCTTTCTTCTATTTCATTTAGGAAATGAGATCCTCCAAGATAGAATTAACTTCCATCCCTTAGGTGAGTCAATTCTATGGAAGATCTAACAATTTCCTTTATGTGTGGGTGGACAAGACAAATCTGCTAAAACAACACTTTTGGGAGAAAGATTAAAAATAGTAAATAAACCCAAAAATGCTATGCAACACTTGGAATCAAGAGATTAAACCTTAATCTATTGGAACCAACAAATTTCAAATAGATCTAAGAGGGTTTAGTATTTTTACACCTGCCATCAAAATGTTGTTGTCGAGCATCCAAAATTGTTGCAAAGTGTCCTAATGGCAAATGTGTCTTGGGAGAAATATTTTGAGCTAAATTTTTGGGAGCCTCTAAAGATGGATCTAAGATGCTTTTTACCATAGGTTTCACTGCAAAAAATTTGAAAATAAATATGAGATCTGAGTTTTTGTGATCTTGACAACTTTTCTTGTAACTTTGACAACTTTTGCAAATTTTGCAATTTTGCATTTTAGAGATCTCCAATCTTAAATTTTCCTTCAGTCTAGGATCTACAACACAAACAAAAGAGGGATTTTTTTTGTTTTTTTGGTGACTGGGGGTTTTCCTTGGTCAAACCCCATTTTGGTAATTAAACCTTGAATTGAAACAATGAAACATGGAAAGACTGATGAATGAACAAATGCTATGTTGCAACTCACCAATACCTTTGATTTGAAACCATTGAAGGACTAAAACTAAGCAAATCTCTCCAAGGTCTTGATCTTGCATGAAATAGCTTGATTGATGATGTGATCTTGATGCTTGAAACTTACATCACAATGTTAGCTCCAAAAACATGCATAACTTTGAAATGATACTTGAGATCTTGAATGTTGCAACAAATGATGAAGAAATCTGCTCTTAAATACCTTTGACAATAATCTTAGCTCTACTTTTTGCTCTCATGAATTTCTAGTTTTGAATTGATAAAATAACCTTGCTTTTATAAATGATTTTCTAATTTCCCAAAAATTAAACATTACAAGCTGACATTTGAATATGAATTTGGGATCATGAAAATACCGCCAAAAACATATTTAAAATTTGAATTTTCAACTTAAAGGGGACCCATTAGCCCAAGGGTGAATGGGTCCTGATCTAAATTATCAAGATTTTTGAATTTTGGGGTGTTAAATTAATTAAATGCATTAATTAAATCATAATTCCCCTTCCAAAATTGCAATTAATTAGGCTTGCAAATGCAATTTCAGGCCAATTAGAGGCTTAAGTAAGTCTAATTTATTAAGGGACCTAAACATAGTGTGAAAATGTAAAGGAGTACATTTTTCTACACTACAAAAAATAATTCAGTACATCAAGTTTACATGAAGAACCATATAACCCTTTATTATATTATTCAAAGAAAATTTAGATCAAAAAATGGGGAAAAATACATATTGAAGCAACTATTCATATTTTCTTCAATAAAAGCATTACAATATTGTCAAAGAAGATTTATAAACATAGGCATAGAGAAATATTTCCTGTAACATACCCCAAAAGACTCTTACATCCCACTTCTTTTTATTTTAGATTAGAACTCAAATTTTTATGAATCCTAGTACAATTCTCAGAATTAACAAACCAACCTTTTACAATTCCCAAAGATCACATTTATAACAAATGAAGCAACCCATATTGGATCTAGGGATGAAACTTGGTATAGGTTGAACCCATGATTTTGAAACATAATGGGCATGAAAGAATTTTCCACAACATCATTAAATTTCTCCTGAGCCATTTTTCCTTCTTTTGAAAAATGGAAATAATTTTCACAATTTTGCTTGTAATTCTTATGTAATATTTTACCTCTATGGTGAAAATACTTTCCCAACTAAAATTTCACTTTACAAGTGAAAAATTTGAAACCTCAAGATTACCTTTTCACTGGCAAGTGAAAACATACTTTGGGTCATGCATTTTGGCTCTTAGAACTCTCTAGTTTACTCTACAACATATAATGCATTTTGTCAAATAATTTTCCTCTAATTGCATTTTAATCACTGAAACACACCCATTGTTTAGTCCCTTCAATATATACACTTCTAAAATTAATATTTGAACCCTAAACCTATTAATTTTCTCTAGTAGTTTAGTACACTTCCTCCATAGCAGAGCATTTGGAATCTTTGTAAGGCATTTTGTTTGTTGATTGGGTATGGAAAATCATCGTTTAGTGCTTAAAACATAGAAAAAAGTATTTGAAAAATTCCAAAGATATTTTGGACTATAATTGCACATTTTACACCAAGGATGGGCATTCAAAAAAGTTGCACTTGACATTTTTATGTATTACTAAGAGTGAGAAATCATGAGGAGGAGTTCCAAACTAGTGCTAATGCATTTTAGAACTTGTTGGGGAATTTTTTCAATTGGATAGGTATTTTTGGATGCTAAAAAAATATATTTTGTAGGTATAAAATGCTAAAACTACCCCAAATCAATCCTACATGTGCCCATTCCTTAATTTTAGTGCATAACATCTTAATAGCATAGTTTTGAACATGAGATATATGAAGGATAGTGCAATCTCCACTAGGAGTTCAAATGAAACTTAAAAAATTTCCATGCATGTTAGAAAAAGGGAGGAATGATGTATGAAGCCCCCACCAATACAAATCCAACACTAATATTAAACCCAACATATATTTGAAGAAATAATGTGCCCTGGAAGTTGTGTTGTGGATTGGGGTTCCTTTCATTTCACTTTGATTAAGCAACTAATTTCATAAAGTTCCAGTTTTAATATTTTAAATGCCCATTAAAATACTCACATTCTAAAGAATTCAATAAATATTTATAAACCATAATTTCATCCCCTTCATCAATTTAAAACAATACAATATTTTTTTAATAATCTTCATTAAAATTTCAATGAAGTTAGCAATTAATTGCATTTAAACATAAATGATGGTATTTGCACCAAAAGGATATATAACATCGACAAGGAGAATTTATATTTGATTGAGATCATCATTCATTAGTTAGAACCTAAACACAAAATTAATTTTTGAGAGCTACATTGTAATATCTGGCCTAGTTCACAAGCTATTTATATTTTTCATTGTGACCTTGAAACTTACTCAATGATCACAAAATTGAAACTAAAGAGTGACAATAAAATATGAACACTTAGTTCAATGCCAAAACTGAGAAAAAACTTCATTGTGATGAATCTTTACAAACCCACCCATAAATGTCAAAACACTAAATTTTGGCCCAAAACTCATCAAATCACCCTATAGATAGATTTGTGTGATCTTTTTGAATTATCAAAACTTTTTACCAAATCAATCTTTAGAATGAGCTTTAGATCTTACAATTTTAATGCCAATGTTTTTGAGCTACCCAACCATCTTGGGGCCTAAAAATCAAATTTCACTACCAAACTAAGGGTCATTTTGCATGAAAAATGAGACAAAAATAAAAGTTCCAACATTGGCTATTGTTCAGGGATGAATGGCCCTTGTGAACATAACAAGATTCTAAAAGTTCTTTGAGGTTCATACCAAGTGCCAACATGAATTCTTTAAAACTACTCAACTTGCAATTATCTAATTTCATAAGTTTTAAACATAATTTGGTGTCCCTAGCCCTAAAAATTTAAACCCAATACTTTCCTCTATTAAAAAAATTATTTTTTTATGATTTCCCCAAGCTTGATTTGAAAAATATGCCACAAGTTATTTGTGCACTAATATTGTCAATGAAACTTCTCACCATTCATCTAAATTTGCCATTGTAAAATCTTTCCATACCCATCATAACCTTACTATCACTTGTACGAAATGAGATACCCCACCATATGGTACACATATTTCATACTTGTCACATATATTAAACCCAATTTCATTACAATATTCCACATTGCACAAGCCATCATAATGCACTACTAAGTCATCACAATGCACTACCACAAATTTATTAGGTTAAAATAAGGAATGAAAAAATTCATAGTCAATTGGATAATGTTCATCATGAATAGTGCCTCATCTTTTATTTCTAGATTAAATTTTAAGCATTCATAAGTATTTTGTTCAAGATATACATCAACATGCCCTTAGTTCAACCTACTTAAATCATAGTTTAAAGACCACATTGATAAGAACTAGATGCCTAGGACAAACAATTGAGTCATAAATTCTGCCCCACATTTGGTATGCAATAGTCTACCAAATAAAAAAATGCTCATATAGAGACACCTATTGCATTTGAGTTGCATCACACTTGCATTTTACTTCATTTGAACATTGTAGCTTGGTCACATTATTATGTGTTCCAGTGTTTTGCTAAGAGAACTTGCTTTTTATAACAACATCCTTGTCAACAATCAATACATGAGTCTCATAAAATTCATCAGTTTCATCATTATTTCATATGTTGATGAATCTTTCCATTTCAAGTTCAAGAACAAGATTTAACCTATCTTGTGATTCATTATACAATTCAATTATGGAATGCCTTAAGATAAGGACACAATAATTATGAATATTTATCTACTTCAAATTCTTCATAACTAGTTGTATTGTCATAATTATAGTTACAATGAAAATCACAATTAGTTTTTCCTTCCAAATTTTTAACATGAAAACTTAAATCTATCCCAACATCAACATTCTTAGAATTAGCACGGTCAAGTGAAAGGATTGGAGATAAATATTTATTTTCATTTGCATTGTAAATTGATAGTAGCTTTGACCCATACTCCCAAGAGTCATCAAAGCAAAAATATTGTTACCTCATAGGTGAGCACATTTCTTCACTAGCACTCATATCAATACACTCTTCATGTGAAATAAAGATTTTCATTTCATCTTCATGAGGGTAATCCCAATCAATAGAAAAGTAACCGTATTCACTATCATCATATTTAACACATCAAGGAAACTAATCATGTTTAAAATTGTGTTTAGGGTCCTTAGACTTAGTGCCTAAATATTCATCTTCAATAACATCATCACTAAGTTGTAATTTGATGTCTATCACATTCTCCTTATCAACATAATTATCAATCATGTAGGTTGATCCACTAGATTGAATATTTAAGCATATTTTTACTTCTTGATTGGTAGTTCTATTACAAACTATAACTTCACATATCTCTTTTTCCTCATCATACCTTGCACTTGGATTGTTATGATTGCAATCTCCATTACATCCTCTCAATGGGTTAGTCATAAATTTGACTTTCACCATTTTGAGATGCACCTTCACTTTCTACTTTACTATCTTCATCCACATGTGTTATAACATTCCTTTTCTCACACAAGGCCATGTGACCACTACCATTACCAATTGAGGACATGATGTTCTTTATATAATCACATTGAATCTTCTCAAGAGGCACAATCCATTCATATATTCTATCAACACCAAAAGGTCTCAAATATTTTTGTATGATGCTCAAACTTTACTCATAGGCTTCACAAAATAAGTCAATGCATATATAGTCTTTAGGTATTTAATATTTAGGAATGACAAATAGAGTATCCATAAAACATACATTAAAATAGATATATGTCTATAATAGGTAGAGTGAGAGAGAGAAGAAGAGGGGGAGAGGGAGATATATTTTGAAATATAGAGAGGGATAAGGAGAGGGAGATAGAGAGGGAGAGAGAGATAGGGATATAGATAAATATAGAGAGATGGGGATATAGAGGTAGATTAAGATATGGGTAAAAAGGGATAGAGAGGGATAAGAAGAGAGAAATTTGAGATAGAGAAAAGTAGAGATAGAAAAATAGAGATGGAGAGAGGGAGTGATAAATGCAAAGAGATAGAGAAACATGGGAAGATAAAGAGATATAGAGATACATAGTTATAGAGAGGGGGAAATAGAGGAGGAAGGGAGGGAGGGGGAGAGATAGGTCTGGAGAGTGAGAGGGGAATATATAGAGAGGGAAAGGATAGAGGGATAGGGAGATAAAGGTAGAGAGACGAGGGATAGTTATAGATAGAGGGATCTATATAAATAGATAGAAAGGGATATGGAGATAGATAGAGATAGGGAGAAAGAGGTAGGGAAAGATATGGATAGACATGGATACTTGGAGATAGAGATGAAGAAGTATGTTTCATTTTTTCTTTACACAAATGCAAGAGCATTATAACATGCTCATGTTATAATTCAAACATGTTATAACATGAGCACATTATAACACGAGCATGCTATAATATGCTCACATTTTTATCTAAATTGAGTATTACCAACCCTTAGAGTTGGATTTTCCTCGGGAATCCAATCCAAGGATTGGAATTACATGTCAACACCCAAGGAAATGTGTTTTGCAAATTCTAAAAAATGACATAATCTCGAGTATGCTCTTCATCAAGTTTGCATGTCTTTTAATGTCCAGTTACAAAAATACCACAATAATGTTGAGCTCTCTCTTAGATTTCTAACCATGTAATTTTTTTACATTTCAAATATGTTAAGATATTATTTTTCTAGTGTCCCCATTTTTTGTCAAAACCTATGTATGCTATTTTTGGTTTCATTTTTTACCTGTTCATTGAAATTTGAATTACATTTTTTACAAACTAGACTCTATTTTATACATATTTTAAAAAAATATCAATTAGTTTCCAAAAAATTTAGGGGGGAGCACACTCAATTTTTTGTGTTTTTAAAATGTGTCTACTTTTAAAATTAGTAAAAAATCATATATTCATTAAAAAATTAGTAGAAAAATTAGGCATTTAATACATGGTGTTAGTTGAATTGAAGTGATTTTTATAATACTAAAAAAAGTTAAAATTTTAAGAGTACACCATACACTATGTTAAGCTTTTTTGACAAAAAAGGAGAACTTTGTGCTCCCCTTATTTGAACCACTTAATCTCCACCATTTTCAAATAAAATTAGTACTTTATAAAGTAGATTTAGAGCATTATAACTCCTGTTCTTATTATGTATTCAAATTTTTGAGCATAACTATCTTTAATTTCTCATCCAAGATTAGTTTTTCTTGATTTAAAAAAAAATGACCGCTTAAGACCCCTTTTGGTCACCCATTTCCATGCACTTACCTTATCGCATATTAACATTTTGAGTGTAACTATCTTCAATTTCTCATCCAAGATTAGTTTTTACTGATTTAAAAAAAAATGGCTAGTTAAGACCTCACTTTGGTCCCCCATTTCCTTGCACTTACCCATTTACTAGCTAGTGTTTCTCTCTTTGGTTTGTTAATGGTAGTCATTTCTTTCTTTTATTTTTTATTTTTTTGGGTTTTTCTTGCTCATTTTTGTATTTTCCTTTGGTGTTTTCCATTCTTCATACACTAGGGAATATATTTATGTTTTTCTTACATTTTGTAGGTTTTTTATTTGATTTTTATCATTTTTATCATTTTTTGTTGTACCCTAGTTGTACTTCACTATTTCTCCTTTTATAGATTCATTTGTTAGGGTTATAGAGCTTTTTTTGCCTTCTGACATCATGATTACATCACCCTCCCATGATCTTGGTGCCTAGCATCATACTTTCAGGATTCCAAATGCCTAAATATTGACTCCCATACTTTAGAAATCTTTTAGATATTTCAACATCAAGATTTCAATATTCTTCATGGTTGGATACCTAAGTAATATTGTTCTTAGTATTCTAATTCTTATTGACTTATAAGTATTTTTCCTTTTGCGATTAGGATTTTGGTGTTTCCATGTTGGGACACCATTTTAATAGTTTTCTTGAGAGTTCAATCTACAATTATTTGCAAGTCCTTTTCTTGTAAGACTGACATTTTGGGGTTTCTTATGCTTTGATGTCGATTGGGTCATCTTCCTAAAGTCTAATTTTCACAATCTCTAAGTATTTATCTAATTTTGGGTGTTTCTCTTACACCAATAGTATTTTAATTATTTTCCCAAAGTTCAATCCTTGATATTTTACAAGTCTATATTTTAGGTTCACAATTTTGAGATTTATCTTCCATTGGCACTCATTCTTTGGTATTTTTGAGGTTCAAATTCTTATAGCTTGTATTATATTACCTTTTTAGGATCATAATTTTGGGTATTTTTTTTCTCACATAACCAACTAATAATATCTCCAACCCTTGAACCCTGATACTTTATGAAGGTTTATTCTCTTATGTTCTTGGATTGGCTTCTCTTTTATATGGTGGCCTTCTAGGCCTCAATTATTTATTTTAGTGCTTGCATCAACACTTGTCATTGTATATCATTTTAGGAACTTTAATTTTTTATTCCTTAATGTTTAGGTATGAATCATGTTATAATCTTGAACTATGATTTATTGATAAATTTCTATAAATAATTGTATGCCTAGTCAATGTTATGCAAAATAGTTAAACTCTAATAGGTAAAATCACAAAGTTGTGTCACACTTTTAGTCAACCAAATAGTTTTGAAAGTGAAATTTTTTTACCCTAAATAGTTTAGGGAAAAATATTTTACTCAAAACCACATGGCCTATATGTGGCTCATATAGTTTCAAGCGAAACACCTTCACTCTAAACTATAAAATTAAAAAAATTTGAAATGTGATTATTTTTATGTGTAAGTTTTTGGGCAAAAGTGTTTCAGTTGAAAGTGTTTTGGGTGAAATCATTTTGAATGAAATTGTTTATGTGACCACCTATGTGGTAGCTTAACCCCTCTTTTGGAGTAAATTCAAAAAAATTGAAACTTGAACTATTAATTTCTCCAACTAGAGGTAATTTCATGAAAATTTAAAAATACCTTTGTAGAGCTTAGAGTTCAGAATCCATTTTTTTATATTTTGATTTGTTTTATTATGATTTTTTTTGAAAAATTACTGTAAGTAGGTTTTAATTATTAAAACTTGAGGCTAATTACAAATTAAAAAATATAGTAAAACATATTCAAAAAATTTGAAAAATATATGGTACACTAGAGGAAAGAATCCTCTTCAAAAGGATATATAATTTAAATGATAAAAAAAATAGAAAAAGTTGACGTCCCATCAAAACTATGACTTTCTAGTGAAGTTTCACTTTAAAACATAATTACCAAAAAAATATTCATCAATTATTTCACATGATGTACTAGATATTGAAGTTACCTATTTGAGGGAAAACAGGTTGTTTTCTCTTTTTTTGTGGTGTCCCATTGACCTCACTTTTTTTAAAATTTTCAACAATTTAAAAGTTTCGCTTAAACTTATAAAAAATATACCAAACCATTTTTTTATTTTTTTAACATTACAAGAAACTTCATCAAGAGTTCTACATTTCATTAGTTTAAATCGTTTTGATATTAAAAAAAAAGCCAATTTTATGTAGTCAGAGTTAAAAAAATTATAAATGTGATGGTCATTCCTTTAAAAAGTGTGACACAGGTTTGTGCTTTTACCCTAAAAGTAATTTTAAAGCTTGTTTTTTTTATTAAATCTTAACTATTTAGATTTCATTATATGATGTGATGTTTATCCATTGAATTATAATATAGTTGATCTTAAAGAGGTGCATTTTTTATGCTACTAATGTGCTTATTTGTGCTTCAAAATACACATGCAAAGAGAGTCAAGGATGAAGTATGAGTATAAGAGCTACCACCCTCCATCAAGGTTTTTATGCCCTCAAATTGAGATTGTAGACACTGATCTATGATATATGAATATATAAGAGATCTTACAAATAGTCAGTGCAAAAGGAAATAGAATTTTAATGGCTTAATGCATGGCTAAGTTAGGATTAGTGCTACTTGTTGTTTTCCTAGTGTCTCTTCAATATCCAGAGCTTGCACTGGCCTATGCATAGGCATATGAAAAAAATAATAGAAGAATACTTGGCTATGTTGGCCAAATAGTATTCGATATCTGCTTTGAGATAATCGAGGAAGTATTTGGGCTCCCCACTTATGCACAATATGATAAAATAGAAATGATGGAAGAATTAAAGTATAATGAGAATCACACCTCACAAGCTACCAATTTTATTAATGACAACTTGCTACACTAGAGAAGGAATTTTTCTATAAATGTGGGTAAGGTCATCCATAAGAGTGGGTTTCAAGAAGATCCCAATGATGCAATAAATCCACTAAGTAGAGTTTTTGGTCAACCAAATGCTAAGGATTTCCATCCTTGGATGTGCTACTTTATCATTCAAACTTGTAATGAAAAAATAATAGATTGAACCACTCTTATTAATAGTTTTAAGGTAAAGGATTAGTAGGATCAGGAGCTCTAATAGGAGGTAAGGAAATCAAATTCTTTTCTAAGAGCTACACCATGATATTATGAAGGGTATCAAGTAAGGGTGTAAAATGTCTATTTCTATCCACAAAGGGATATGGTTTTGTTGTCTTTATATCAACCACTTGGGTGTTAACATTTTGATTGGATTGAGGGGGATTAAGTTGTAGGAAACCTTTATTTTGTTTCTTGAAAGGTTGATAGTTGGTTTTAGGTGCGGATTTGGACCTTTTAGGACGATTAGAGGGAGTTTTCACTTCACGACTACTAATTGAATTTTTGTAATCACAAAGGGTTGTACACAACTGTGTGAAGGAAGTAAACCTTAACATCTCAAGCTTTGTTTGAATTTTGTCTTGAAAATTGGAAATAAACATTCTTTGAAGGTTGGCATCAAGAATCTTAATGTTTATTTGTGAATAAAGCATTTGGTATCACACTATGAAATCAGTGACCTTTTCATCACCCTTTTGTTTACGTGTCATCAAATCAACTAAGGTCATCTTAGGACCCATGTGAATTTGGAAGTGTTTGTAGAAAACATCAATAAGTTCATTGAATGAACCAATTGAATTATTCAGTAGGGAGAAAAACCACTCTAAAGCAACATCTTTCAAGGATCTAGGGAATATCTTAGCCAAGAGTTTATCTTCAAAAATGAAGTCATTACATAAGGCTATGTAAGTGCAAACATGGCTAACAGGATCTCCTTTCCCACCATATTTCTCAAAACTAGGAACCTCTATACCTTGTGGCATTTGTGTTCTCAATATCTCCAAGGATAATGGATTGGTTTTGATGTATTGTGAAGGTTGGCCAATGTTGTTTGGGCTTAGTGTGGAAATTTGTTGTTGGAGGGATGACATATTTTGCAAAAGTGTGTTAAGGACTACATCATTGGTGGTATTATTTGATGGAGGTGAATAAGGTGGAGTGTTGTATGTATGTAGAGGGCAAGTGAATTGTAGATTTATGAGGGGGAAATTGAGGAGATATGAGATTTGAATTCACAAGCTAGAAGGATTCCTAGTGGAAATACTTAAGGAAGTGTTGGCTTTGCTAGTAGGTTGGATGGTTGTAGTAACATGAGTACTAGTGTATGTATGAATAGAAGTAAGGGTTGTGGAAGGAGGAATTGAATTTCCACCTTGGCTTTGAGTATACCCAAAAGATTGAGCACAACTAGTCATGGTAGGGATGTTCTTATCAACAATATGAGCTAGAATTCACACAATCGCTATTGCATGTTCCTTTTCAAGCATTAACATCACATTAGCTAAAGCGGGAATGGCACTACTAGCAATTTTTTCAAAAGTCACAAAGTTTTGCAATTTTTCTATTTCTTCATCTATCCTTATTGTGTTCTCTTGTGAGACATTAGCAACCATTGTTTTGACATCATGCACATTATTTGTAGGTAGGGAAGTCATTAGAAATGAGGTATGGAGACTATGATCCATAGAGGGTTGATTAATATCAACACTATTAGTGAGAGAGTTGGAGAATCCAATATCCATAGCAAATGGTGTATCGTGGGATGACATGAGTCTAAAACTATGTATCACAACAATATTGCTAATAGGACACCAAGTTGTGAAGCTCATACAAGTTCCACAAACTCAATGTATACCCAAAATGGAAAGAAAGTGAAGTTCAATTAAGTAACATAGAATGTAAAGTGCAATGCAAATATGTAAATGCAATTTTTAGATTCTAAACAAGATAATTTTCTAATTATGTTATGCAAAACCCTAAAAATGATGTCTTGTAAATGTAATTTTGAATTTACAAAATGCACTAAATCAATAAAATTAAGCTTAATATGATCAATTCCAAGTAACAGTAATTCTACAAATTGAAATAGAAAAATGAAAACAACAAAATAAAATGTAGAAACAAATGTTTGAATGCCTAAAAATATATGAAATGACCCTAATCAGGGATTCAATCACCCAGGGGTGAATGGGTCCTAGGTTAGGGCTTTTAAAAATGCTTTTACATGTTTCTAAGTTGATTCTAGTTGTTTCCAAATTTTGATTTAAAATAGGGAGTTATAGTTTGAATTTTTTGTGAAATTAAGGTTGAATACAAATGCAAATTATGACAAAATGACAAACTAGGAGACCTAATTTGATCTACAATTTTGATTCAATTTTCAAATGTAAATGAATAATGATGTAATTCTATGTAAATGATTTACAAAATGACTGATTTTTTTATATTTTTCAAATTTTAAGAGATGCAAAAATGCAATCCTAAAACCCTAAATGAGATGCAAACTAATGCAAGTTAAGTAACCCTAGATGAGATTCAATTCATTACAATGAAATGCAAATGAATGCAAAATATAGATCTAGGGTGAAAATGGACTCCAAAATCAGAAAATTGTAATGATCAAAGTCGGGTTCACCAAAATGAAATAAAGAAAAATAGGGGTGATGATGATGGGGTTAATGAACCAATTAGGGACCTATTTCTCCTCTATTTCATTAAGAAATGGGATCCACACAATGAAATTACTTACATCCCTTAGGTGAATAAAGTCAAAGTGTGAATCTACAAATTTCCTTTTTTTGCAAGGACGGGGGTCCTGATTAAATAGCACTTTGGGGAGAAAGATTAAAAATAGCAAATCAAACACAAAATGCAATCTACAACTTGGGTTTTGAAGATTAAACTCAAAATAAGTAGAACCAAAAATAAAATCCCAGATCAAAGAAGGGTAAGATGATGTGTACCAATCACCAAAAGTTAGTTTCTGAATTTGATCTAGGACTCATTCTCCCAAGGGCAAGTGGGTCTTGAGTTAGGGTTTGTCTGCAAATTTTGGGAGCATCTGCTATAGATCTGAATCTCTAAATTTTCCTAGGTTTCAGGTTCAGAAAGCTGGAAATAAATTATGCAAGTGAGTTTCTGTGAGATGACAACTTTTATGACATCTTTTGCAACTTTGACAAGTTCTTCAATTTTTCTCTCCAAGAGATCTTCAAGATTTCTTCCACCTAAATCTGCAAACACAAATTAAGAGGGAAAAATGTTTTGTTTTTGGTGAATGGGGGTTTACCTTGGTCAAACCCTATTTTGGTAATCAAACCTTGAAATCAAATGAAATAGCATGAAAGGAATGATGAATGAACAACCTAATGTCACAACTCACCAAACCCTTGAATGAACCTTGGAATGTAGATCTACAATTTGCATGAAATGGATTCAATGGACATGGATCTTGAACCTTGAATCTTGATTTGAAACAATGCTTTGAATACTTGAATGGATCATGAAACCTACATCGCCATATTAGCTCCAATAGCATGCATGGTGCAAGAAGACTTTGATGTGACAATTGGATCTTGATTGCTGTAATAAATCTTCACTAAATCTTCTCTTGAATGCCTTGAAATGCTCTTGAAATCTCACTTTAGCTCTTGTAATTGAAAACTTGAAAACTCTTAGATGAAACTTAGTCAAATGACCTTATATTTATAGATATTTATCATTAATTTCCTGAAAGTAAAATAACACAAGTTGACATCCAGATATAGATTTGAAAATGTTAAAATACCACCAAAAACGTAATTTAAATTTAGGTCCTAGGTTTATGGGAGGACCCATTCGCCCATGGAAAAGGAGTCATAGGGCACTAACCCTAGGACACACTTTGCTCAATGAGAAGTGGCATGTTTAGGTATTAATGAATTTTAGGTTTTCTCTTTGAAAAATGTGATAAATTAGGCTTGGATTTGAATTAAAGGGGCCAATTAAGGAAAATTAAGCTCAATTAATTAAAGGATCCCTAAATAAGTGTGAAAGTGTAAAGGGGTATGTTAGTTATTTTTTAAGAACCAAGATGATCTTCAGAATTTCCTATGGAAATACCAATTCCAATCCTTAGCAACCCAAAGGGGTTGGCCAACGAACGAGTGAAAGCAACAATGCTTTCCTCTTGCATTTTGGGCTTTGTAAAACCTGAGAGGGTGATCCCACGATGTATTTAAAGACCTCTGCACCTAATATTTGAATAAACTGTAAATAATAGATGAATTCCCATATAATAGCTCAACAAACAAAGGTATCAAAGAAGTTGGATGCTCCTTAACAACACTCAACATTCAGAGCACGAGAATGAAGGAATTTAACACAAAATAATAATAATTGTAATCCATTTAAAAGAGTTTTTTTATATAAGTGATTTTTTGTTGAATTGACCAACAAAATGCAATATGAACACTCACTTAGATGAATTCCTCATCCTAGGAATGAAGTCAATTTCAAAACCTATACAACCTAATAAAAATTTAACCCATAGCATCATTTAAGCTTTGACATTACTGCATTATAGTACATCAACATTATATTCCCAATCAAAACTTCTTACTAATATCCTAGTACTCAATTCACATGAATCGATAGCTTCATTCAAGGACTTTCATTAATTCTTTGAATTAAAAGCAAGAACAAAACTATACATCTATTGGACATCAATGAAGATAAATAACACAATCCTTGATCATATTATTCATAATTCATGAAACAAGTACATGGGAGAGAAAATGGCTTTGAATTTGCACCATTCTATATTATATTGACAACATTGCTATCAAAAGTACATATGCATTGATAGACTCAAACCTAAGACAAAACTCTAAAATGCTCAATATTCTCTTTTCAAATTTCTCTATGATCAATTACAAGACAACAAACCCCATACTTTTGGCCTTGAATTCCTTCTTATAGAAATGAAGGAGCAAAAAAGATTCAAGCCAAAAAGTACACATGTCACTATTCTATTGGATCATTACAAAATACATTCCCCTTGTAGTTATATTTGCATCCTCAATGTGAGGGAAATGTTACATGAGACAAAAGTTATTTTCATTTGTTGTTGCAGATCAGGTCCTGACTTCTAAAAAGCATCTTTGAGCTGAATTGACAATATCCATGTGGTCCAAAATGTATCTACGTACACAAGCATGGAGATGAAAGAAAGCATAAAAAGTATAAGGGAGAAAAGACAAGAAACTTGTCCACATCTACAACCTTGTCATTAATTTCAAATTGGTAAGAAGATAATATGTTTTCCATACTTTAGCAAAATCCTAATTTGTACTAGTTCCAAGCTATGCATTGTGCTTCTCCCATCCGTTATTCACCATGGTTACAAAATTAAAACCAAAATTGTACTCACCACTTTGCAATCACATCTAAATCTTCTAATACATCCAAGTATTTATCCTTCCAAGCTTGGAATTCCTCTTCTATAGGAAAACTAAATCCTATGACACCATTAGCCTTCTACTTGTAAGGTGAATATTTAGTAACAACTTGATTTTCTTCTTTGTCAAACTCTACCATAACAACCCCTGCATGAGCCAACATATCCATGTTTTTCTTTAGCACGATCATATCACGTCCTTCACAAATCAAAGCAGCTTGTTGTGAAATTAATTCATTTGTTTCTTTCCCTAGTCTTGCAGGGTTTTAATATTACCATTATCTTCTAATATGGGAGGAAGGAGACCATGACACGTTTCATGAAAAATCTTGATTAACTCCCTTATCTTTAACTTCAAAGGCTCAATTTGTCCCCCGAACGCCTGAATTCCAATCATAGTTTGGATGGTGAGCTTATGTTTTTCAGGCTTAGTTGTATAATGTTTGGCTCCCACAACCATCATTCTTAACTCCTAGAATCTTGGGATCCATGTTTCCATGAGAGGGATTGCAAATTCTTTATCAAAATTAAAATTGTTCAGTGCATCCTTCATGGAAGAATAGTTAGCATGAATGCTATTTAATTTGTTATTGACTCCTCTATTTAGATGTTCCAAAATTATAGTGACAATCTTCATATTACTAACAAATATTTCCCTATCATGATTGTCACACTTTTCTTTGTACTCCTTTAGTTGTTCAAGTAGTTCCTCCTTGTTGACACCTTCCTTTGTTTGTGGTGCTTATGATGTATCTGGATCCTTTACTAAAATGGGCACAGTTCCCATATTATAGGGCACAATTTCCCATGAAGGACTTGTTGGAGCTATTGAAACAACGGGTGTAGGTTGTCATGTGAAGAAGTAGGAGAAGTAGCATCAGTTTGCATTGGTTCCGCTGATTGCAAATTTTGCAATTTCTCTTTTAATAGTGCCAATTCTGTTTGTAGCTGCATAGTGTGTTGCTGATTCTTTCCATAATCAACCAAAAAATCATTGTATTTCTTTATGAATTTCTCTTTATCTATAGCCATTGATTCCATTGTTGCTTTTGTGACTTGTGCCACATTTACTACATTATTGCAGCTTCAATAGCCGATGTATTAGATACCCTCTTTATTATCACACCTCCCCTATAATCTAAAGTAGGCTCCGTAATGTTAGGCTTCTTTGTCTTGGGGGCTAAGGCCCATATGGCTAGTGAATCCCACTACTCACTGAATGCAGATCCTTGTAGTGCTATGGTGGTTTCCTCCTCAAAATTGTAAAGGGGTCTATCACATCTTTTTACTATATCAAAAGCAATCACAGAGGTTAGGTCCCATTTTGGAAATAGCAAGACACCACTCTTCCTCACTAGCTCTCTACCTTCATATGTAGTCATTCCTTGAAATTTGTCTCTCATTTCTTTTATAATCTATACTTTAATGGTTGCATCAAGTAACTCTAGGTGGAGACTTCTTTTCAATGCAATATTATTGGCATATTCACCCTTCTTAGCTCTATAGGAAAACTCCATGAAAGCCTTAGATTTCACAAAAGAATCATAATCAAGGAATTTTATACATGCCTCAATCCTGACATCATCAGTTTTATTTGTTCCAGTAAGGTTAGCTTTGCTTAACCTTAAACCTAGTTGTTGTGGCATTATTTATCTTGGTGGATGGGACATTCCATGTTGCATCTCTTCCTTTGATACCCAGATTTCATCATCAAAGTCACCATCATAGTCCACCAAGCCCTTGGATTCAACCCTCTATTTCTTTTTAGGTGGTGGCCTTGGTGGTGATGAATGCTTAGGTGGGGAGTCAATTTCAACAATCTCAGGTCCCATCGACCTAGGGGGAGATGATGGTGGCATTTTTGACATTGGTGAAGGGGCTCTTTGCTTCTCTTTTGAGAAGAAGCAACAATTGTATCCTTTCTCTTTGCTTTATTCTTCCTTGTAAAAATGTCATTTTATGTTCTTTAGGAGGTTGGTATGTTGTCCTTTCCTCCATAATAGGGATCTCTCCTCCACCTTGTTCTTCTTCAACAGGTGCCTTCCCTTTGTCCTGAATTATTCTCACCTTTTAGGTGATCAACCACTGTCTCAAAATTTTGGAACATATATTCCATTCTTTGTATCTCATTGGGAATCTAAATGAGTGCAATGCATTCTGGATCCTTCTCCCTTATTTTTCTTTGCATTTTATCAAATGCAATCCACTTTTCCTTTCTATCTTCCTACTTTAAAAGATCAAAAATGTTTTTCATCACATCCTTAAGGAAATGAAAGTTATGGGTAAACTTGGAACTCATATTTCTTATTTTTAACCATGCCATAAATCCTTTTGGATCATGAGTTCTTTCTCCTGCTCTCCTCATACCCAAAGGCTTGAGTATGTCATTTATTTTATCCCATCCTCCCTTGATCATCACAAAATTAGAAAAGCATGTATATGAAGGAAAGAAGGTTCCATTCCCTTGATCTTTCAAATGTTTATTTTCCACATCTCCAAGCTACCACATCACTTCAAGAAATCCAATTCTTTTTGGCTCATCTTTAGGCAACAAGTGGGGTGAGATAGTTGTACCATATACTCTCAAAATTGTATAAGTGGGATAAGGAATAATGTAGATCCCTAGTTGTGATCAAAACCTAATTAAGGTCTCCTATCCTTGGGCCTCAAGAAATCATTCAAGGCTTTGGGAATCCTTGGCATGTTCATAATCAAAGCCCTCCTCAACTTGGAGGAAAATAGATTCTCAAAGACTAAATAATCAATTTTTCTGTCATCTTCATCCAGGATAGTAGTCCAACATTGGACAAGAAATTCCAAGCCACCTTATATCCTTTCCAATGTCATATCTATACCAAAGTAACTTGCACCCTTGAACAAAAGCGTATGCATAAACAATGAGTACCAATTAAATTTAACTCCAACTTCTCCTTTCTTCAACCTCACCAAACCTTCATGAATTCTTTCTGCAAGGTACCCTCCATAATCATATACTGTGAAATATTGGGGGTGTTGGATATGTGCCACCATGTACATCTAGGCGATGGGCATACCTGTGAGTAGGTCATAACCAATGATTTGACAAATGGAATAGAAAGTCTTTTGAAAATAGGACACAAAATAACTAACTGGGTAGGGCTCCTTTTCCAATGGGCCCAATGTAATCCTTCAACCCTCAATAGATGCTAGATATTTTGGCAATATTGAGATTTTGAATAAGTGTCTTACCTATTCATATTCTGCCCTAAGAAATTTCTCATCAATTGGAACCATGTCCTCATTGCATTATGTGAGCTTGAAAATTCCTGCAATCTCTTCCCTTGTGATTTTGACCATATCAACTCCATCAAAATCTCTCATAGTCCTTGTGATTGGATCGTAGTTGGCAGCCATTGATTTCAAAAAGTCAACATCCATATAGACATTTGGCACAAATAACTTTCCCAAATCTAGATTCCATGGGTTTCCTACTGGAATACCATAGTTTCTCTTCCCAAACCAACCACTGAACAATTCCCATCTAGTGAAAGGAAATGTAGCATCCCTAATTGCACTCTGCTTGTCAATCAAGCCTTCTACAACTTGTGCACCATAGAATAATGGTTGACCCTTTGGTTTTTCACTAGTAGAGGGTGGCAGTTGATCAGTTAGGTCCTAAACCAAATGTATGACATGAACTTTGGAGCTAGAGGCTTTCCCTTTTGATGAAGATAATTTTACTTGTGGGGCCATGACTCAAGGGTTTTTTGTAGTTTAGGGTTTTGGTTTCACAAAAATAAAACCTATAGCTCAAGCAAGAGTTTAACAAAAACAATAGCAAGACAAGACCATCTAATTGCTCAAAATGAATGTCAAACCTTAAAAGAAATGCATAAACTAGAAAACCCTAATGACAGAAAGATGGAGAGAGAAAAATTGAGCAATTTCTAAACAATTTCAAAGGTAGGACAATGATTTAACTTACTAGTTTAGCACAAGATGAAAACCCTAACTTCGACATCGAAGAGGCTTGAAAATCATGGCTCAAGCTCCTTGAATGCATAGAATGCTTTCAACAATCCTCAATCATGCTTTAAAAAAAGTTTTAATAGCTTTAAAACTCTTAATTCAGACGTGGCTCTATGTCTTGTTTGCCATTATGGCTCACTTGTGCGAACCAAAATGGTTCACTTGCCCTTAAACTCAACTTTGAATGCTAACCGTTGATAGTGCAGTGAAATGAATTGAAAAACGATATAGATTAAGTCAGCTAGGTTTGAAAAAGTTGTCTGTAAGTAGCCGTTGCTTTTATCAAATAAAAAAAAGCCATGTGGAAAAGCTTCCTAGTCATCCATGGGCTCCACCATCTCTTTAGCGCTGAAGCAAAGTCCATGTGTTAGCTTCCCTATGAGTCTTAACCTACGTGCAAATTTTAGTAGTGGGGAGGCGGGTAAGGGATTTGATTAAATCTTAAGCCTGCAACATATGTGTGATTGACTATAAAACCACTTGTCCATGCTCATAACTCTTAGACATGATGGACGGTTATGACTAAAAAATCTCATTCGCATCAAGGCACATGCTTTAAGAAATACCTTTAGTAGCCCAAGCTTTAATATCTTTGACCCATGGCTGAAATATTTCATTAATATTTCCCTTCCTCTAATGTTCCTTCTTTCATTCAGATGACTCCACATGGTGCTCTCCCACTTCCTCCCTGAGAGACAGAAGGCAGAGGTGGGTCCCCCAAGGGATGGCAGGGAGTGTTCAAGATTGAACCACATCATCCATCCTCGACCGTCGATCTCTTCTAAATAGAGTGCTTGCTTCCTTCAAAGCCTGATGGGTCCCTCTGACAAGGGGACACTTGTTTCTAGTCTGCTAGCTTGTAAGATTATTTTAATGCATATTAAAATCGGGCGGGGGCATAAGGAACGGTCTAGATGAAGACATGTCACTCAATATCCGTCGTTGATTACCTCAAACTGCCGCTTACTGACTTTGGAAGATGTCAGGCCCACCATTGCAAGAGGACAATTGGCACTCGTTCACTAGCTTGTAATTTTATTTTAATGGGAAATAAATCAGGTGGGGGCACGAGGAGCAGTCAGGATTTGATCGCGGTGATCCAACAACCTGCATGAGATTATTAATTCTGAACATGCAAATTATTAATTCTTAAAAAAGGGGACCACTGATAGGTAAACGATGAACAAGGACATAAGGTATTAAGCTAGGATATTAGGTGAATGATGAAATGTTTAACTCAGACCTAGGACCATATAGCAAATATTTGAGGAATTTCAGCTTGCATAATATAAGGCAACATTTTTTAATAAAACAACAGGTGATGACCAAGATCACTAATATTTAGGGGCCAACAACAAGATGAACTCAATGGCATAAGTCATGAATTGAGTGACTGGGAACCAATGACAAAAGGTCAACATAAAAATAGAACACTTACAAAGGATTCATACTTAAGGGTTTTTTGGAAAGGATTTTAGCAACTCAGAAACCCTAAGACATCATAACAAGTGAAACCCTAAGCCCTGAGACATGAAATAACCAGATTTTGCAAAATTTTGAGTGGAACACAAAGCATTTTAGGGGTTCCATCAAGGTACACTTTACAACACCAAAAATAAGGCACAATTAAGTACAAATTAATATTAACTCCAAATTAAGTGTGAAAATGTAAAGGGATACATTTCTCTACACTACAATTCAATATCAAAATCATATTCATATAGTTTTCTAACCCATTTTTTCCTATCATTCAAATTTTGTTGGCTTAGAAAGAATTTCAGGCTGTTATGGTCTGTCTTGACCACAAATCCTTTGTATACTAGGTATTTTTGGAATTTCTCTAAGGCATACGTTATAGCCAACATCTCCTTATCATATATGGGATACCATTTTTCATGTTCTCTTAATTTCAAATGTTATGGGTTGTCCCCTCTAAGAGAGAACAACTTTAATCCCTTCATCGAAAGCATAAAATTCTATAACAAATGGAAGTATTGCAAGAATTGAACAAGAGCTCATTACCTCTTTCAATTTCTCGAAGGTCCTGTTGGAACTATAAATTTTTGAGCTTTTTCACATGTTTGCCATAACCTTAAGTTTCCATTGGAATCCTTTTCATAAATGTAGGGGTTTATTTTCATATCATTTTTCTCATATTTTTCCCATGTTGCCCATCGAATCCATTGAGTCATGCATCTTTTGCATTCTGGTGCCTATTGACGTGAGTTCATTAGGCTCTCCCCAATCCATGTTGTGTCTTCTGCTAGAAAAACATCTGTGTTGCCTATTGGCAAGATGTTTTAATGTCATGGTGACTGAATTTCATTCACTGGCAATTATCGGTATAACAGTTTCATCGTCTCGGCAACGGGAGTGTTCATATCGGCATGAGTCAGGATGATCGGTGTAATGCTTCACCGAACGCGTCATGTTTCACCAACCCGTGTTTGAAAGACACATATCAGCATAGGAGTCATATTCAAGTGAAGGTCATAGTGAAATATGAATGTCTTGTCAAAAGGCGTATCAAAGGTTCTATCGACAAAGGATTGAGGCATCGATATAACGTCAAGACGATCTCCACATGTCATACCGACTGTGCACAAGTATTCATTTCAGCTAAATTGATGAGTATCGGCGTAAGGTCACAGCGAAAACATTTTGTCTCTCTGACTGGTGCATGTGGAAATTTTTTGGCCAAGCTAAAGGTTTTCAGCAAGTGGTCTTGGCGATTGAGCATTGTCTTACTGACTGGCGACGAGGAATGTACATCGGTGAGAATAAAGTATATTGGAGTAGTGTCTTGCCGATAGGATGTGAAGGGGGTCATCAGCGACAGGTGGACTTAGTCGGTAAGAAAACTGAAATGTCTTGGCGATCTATGGAGAGGTGGCCTTCGACGAGAGTTTCAACGAAATCAGGGTGTTTCACCGATAGAGCACATCGGGATAAGTCTCAGCGAATGAGATGAAGGAATGGGTTCGGTGTAAATTTTGGCATCAGTATGAGTCTCTTCGAAGGCTCATTGTCTTGTTGATGAATGGCTTCATCAGTAAGACTTATTTCAGTTGGTAAGAAAACTAAAATGTCTTGGTGAGGTGCCTGGTCTCGCCAATGGAGCACATGGGGACTTTGTCGGCAGGAGTTTACTGTTGTCTTGGCGACTCGGGAGATAAAGGAACTTTCAGTGGAACAAGGTGGATTCTCTATAAGGTCTTCCTAACACCATTAAGTTATAGTGACAGTGAGTTAGAACAAGGTGCATTTCGGTGAGAGGCTCCTTGGGTCTCGACGAATGGAAGAAACAAGAAGTACATATCGGCAAAACATATTGTAATCTCTGTGATATCTCACCGACCCAGATGAGCTATAACGAATGCGAAGACGAAACTAAAAGGGATTAAAAGAATACTAAATGGCTTCGTTGTGACAAACGAAATGCTACAGCAACGTGCAGGAGACAAATTGGATTTTAGGGGTTTTCAATATGATGTCTTCACGACTCGGATGTGTTACAGCGAGGCACAAAAGACCAAAGGGATGATCAGCGATATTGTTGCCTTCGACATACTCATGGGGATGTTACAACGACTTATTGATGAAGTCTTATGCACTGTGGTCGACATGAAAATTCCTAATTGCAACTATTTTCCAATATTGGAATATGAAACGATGTGCCTGTTTGGATATTTATGTATAAATAATCACTCTCAATTGTAAATGAAGTAGTAGGTAAAACAGTAGGATAGAATAGATACAGTTCAGAGGAACACAATGTTTTGCAAAAAATGAGATTATGTTGCATATGTAAAATCATGGAGATATCAATGGAAGTGTTTTGATGTGTTGCAATTGTTTCTGGTATCAGTTGTTGGTTGTGTTTATTGAAAATATTATTGAAGTTGTCTCCAATTGTGATGTTCTCTGATTGTTTGAATTGGTGTAACAAGTGTACCTCCAGTTTGTCAGTACACATTTGCTGTAACTGTGTGATCAGTTAATTGGTTCTTTCCAGTAAAGATTAAATCCTCTAAGTTGATCATAGTAATTAGAAGATATCAATTGGATCATTTAAGAAGAACTCGGTAATTATAATCTTGCATATTTATACAAGCTATAAACCAAATCATATGTTGAACAGCTTGAATTCTTGCTAGAACAAAGTACTTATCTCAGATTTCTCTTGACTCTGCATACCCTATAAGGCACTGTTCTCACCATTCACATCATTCAGTCTCATTCATATTTTTTTACATCTATTAGTTGAGCATATTAGGATTTAGTCTTCATTTTAGTATACAATTTATTCCAAGTTTGATCCATTTTGTCCACTTCCATATGCCATTGCAGATAAATTGTTGTAGGAAGGAAGATCATAGGTTAAGTTTGCTTCATCCGTTATAGGTACACCTGCCTAGGTCTAGCAGCACCTGAAGAGTAGAAGGTTTAATTATTTCAAACCTTGTTTTGTTACCCTAAAACGTACCAAGAGATTGGAAACCTCTTGAGGTATCCTTGCCTGCATTTTTGAGAGCTAACAAATTGGCGACTCTGTTGGGGAAACATATCAGAAAATTCAGTTGAAGACCACATTATAGAGTCATTAAAGAAAAGGTTATAATTTGAGAAGATTCAGAAGGGGTGATTCCACTGGGGAAAAGATCAAAAGTAATCATTTTCCTACTTTTGGAAAAGTAGGTGGTGACTCTGAAAGAAACATTGCATTTGTTCAAATATGATAGGAAAAAGATCCTCAATGATCTGAAAATGGAGGGTAATTAGGGCGGACCTATTGATCATGACACTCCTCAAGTTGATTATGAATCTTTAACTTTTGAGGAGGTCAAAGCACTATATGAGTCTCAGAGAAAGGAAATAGAAGAATGGCAGAGGAAAAGGCTGCAATTGGACCAGAATGAATATACAGATGCAGGAAGATATTGGGCCCCTCAAGCACCTGATATTACAAATGGAAATTTCTACAATGGAGGCGATACATATCATGCACAGCAGAGCACTTATCCTCCACAACCATTAAAGCAAGAAAATGCTTATCCTATCTAGACAAAGATTGGAAAATTATCAAGAATGCCAGTGCGATCAGTGTCAAATGCAATTGGCAGTTATCAAGAATGTCAATGTGATCAATGTCAAGGGCAACACAATTCTGATTCACTTGGAGATATTAGCCAAAATCTGCAACAAGGTATGTATCAGAACCAACAATCTAGAGATGATGAATATTTCAAAAGTCTTTGGGATGCTTTTCTTGACATAAGGAGGTATGGTGGAGAAGATTTCACTTCTCTGTACAATAGAATGAGAGAAATTTGTATACAGTTACCTTCTCACCATAGGCCTACAAGGACCATGTTTACTGAGCAATTCATAAAGGTATGGGAGCCTAATTCAGTTCATTGGTCAGAATTATCAATACAGCAAGTTTGTGATCACTTGAATAAGTTCATTGATGCCATGGAGAGGAAAGGGTATGGGGAAACTACCAATGTTGATTCCAATTGTTGTATTTCTGATGAGTATAGAGGAATTGATCAAGCAATGCATCCAATAGATGATGAGGTATGTGCAAGTTAGTATGATTCCTGTGATAGCTTGCATAATAAAGATGAAGGTACAAGATATCTCTCTTGCTTGACAAATTGTGATAGGGAGAGTAGTGTGTGTTATGAGGGATCAAATGAGTGTTCAGATTTTGAAGATAGACTTGAGGATTTTGATCTGTAGCAAGGGGATCCTTTTACCTCTTATGAGGATCAGGATGAAGAGGCAATGGGAAATGTTGATAGTGAATTTACAATGCCTCTAGCTGCAGTTGAAAGCTACAACGATACATGCGATGAAGAGGAGGGTTGTAAATTTGAGAATGGTTTCCAAAATTTTTCAGGCCCATGGCATGATGAAGATTTAAAAGAGGATCAGATAATTTTTTGCAAAGGTTTGCCTCAGAATGAATTTCAGGTATTTTCAGATCCACTTGATGTTGAGCAAAAGGTATTTTTAGATAAACAAAGTGATGTGTCAAGGTATGGAACAAGTGACTGTGCTGGTAATTTTTCATTCTCAGTTGATCCTAGGCCTCTTTTTGATGATGACAAAAGTGATGAGTATGATTGTAATAATGAAAATGTGGAAACGTGTTTACTCAGCTGTGAGCAAATTTTAGATTTGCTGACTCTTGACTATCAGAGATATACACATGAAGCTGATCCTGAAGTTCTTTATCCAAATTGCATTTGTTTTGACAGTGAAATTTTTTTGTGCAATGATTCATATGATTCTCAGTGCCTTTCTCAAGTTGATAGTGAAACCTTGAGGTTGGCCAAATGCATGTGTTTGTTCAGAATGAGGTATGTGTTTTTGAAATTTCTAACTCATGTGGAGAAGACATTTGTCTGCATACCAAGGATGATAATGTTCCATATTGGATTGGTTCATATATGCTTAATATTGAAGGTTTGAGTCATAGGGGTATCAAAGAAATGCAAAGAGTTTCAGATTTGCTTGTTTTAGACAATGTTGGTTTGATATAATTTTTTGTTTCTCAAGAGGGGCACTTTGAATGTGAAATTTTAATACAGCTGAGTGAATGCTTTATGATCCATAACAGTGAGAAAGATAATAAGGAATATTGTATTTCATATGCATGCATCTTGAATGTTGAAAATAATAGGGGTTTGTCCCAAGATGTTGAAGAATTTGAACTACAGGATGGTGTAGGGATTTTGGGCCAAACCGAGCATGATGATACTCTAAGAACTTGCAATAACAGTGACAGGAAGGATTGCATGAGTATCTTCAGGAAGAATTTGATGAACTCAACATAAAACCAGGTGTTTGACAGGGGAAGGCTTGGTTTGAGTTTCAGATTGTAACAGCTCAGGAAAGGTGAAATTGAAACACGGAGGATTGAGGGTTGCCAGTGCATGGACAACTCTTGTGTATCCTCTCTAAATTTATTTTCCATGCACAATAGTTTAGGGTTCTGGTGCATTTCCATTTTTCATTCACCTCCATCTTGCATTCATTTTGCATTCATTCCTTCATGCTTCATTTCCATTTCCATTCTGCTCACTGGCTCATTTTGTGTTTGGTCTGGTCTGCTCACCCAAAGATTCTGGATCCTTGCAATGATTTGACTATCATTCATCCCCAGATGGAGCCACTGTTGGAACTATAAATTTTTGAGCTTTTTCACATGTTTTCCATAACCTTAAGTTTCCATTGGAATCCTTTTCATAAATGTAGGGGTTTATTTTCATATCATTTTGCTCATATTTTTCCCATGTTTCCCATCGAATCCATTGAGTCACGCATCTTTTGCATTCTGGTGCCTATCAGCGTGAGTTCATTAGGCTCTCCCCGATCCATGTTGTGTCTTCTACTAGCAAAATGTCTGTGTTGCCTATCGGCAAGATGTTTTAATGTCATGGCGACTGAATTTCATTCACTGGCAATTATTGGCATAACAGTTTCATTGTCTTGGCGACGTGAGTGCTCATATTGGCATGAGTCAGGATCATCGGTGTAATGCTTCATCGAACGCATCATGTTTCACCGACCCATGTTTGAAAGACACATATCGGCATATGAGTCATATTCAGGTGAAGGTCATAGCGAAATATGAATGTCTTGTCGAAAGGCGTATCAAAGGTTCTATCAACAAAGGATTAAGGCATCGATATAACGTCATGGCGATCTCCACATGTCATATCGACTGTGCACAAGTATTCATTTTGGCTAAATTGATGAGTATCGACGTAAGGTCATAGGAAAATTTTTTGTCTCTCCAACTGGTGCATGTGGAAATGTTTCGGCCAAGCTAAAGGTTTTTGGCAGGTGGTCTTGGTGACTGAGCATTGTCTTACCGACTGGCGACAAGGAATGTACATCGGTGAGACTAAAGTAGATCAGAGTAGTGTCTTGCCGATCAGATGTGAAGGGGGTCATCAGCGACAGGTTGACTCAGTCGGTAAGAAAACCGAAATGTCTTGGCGATCTATGGAGAGGTGGTCTTCAGCGAGAGTTTCAATGAAATCAGGGTGTTTCACCAATAGAGCACATCGGGATAAGTCTCAACGAATGAGATGAAGGAATGGGTTCAGTGTAACTTTTGGCATCAGTATGAGTCTCTTTGAAGGCTCATTGTCTTGCCGATGAATGGCTTCATTGGTAAGACTTATTTCAGTTGGTAAGAAAACTAAAATGTCTTGGCAAGGTGCCCAGTCTCGCCGATGGAGCACAGGGGGACTTTGTCGGCAGGAGTTTACTGTTGTCTTGGTGACTCGAGAGATAAAGGAACTTTTAGCGGAACAAGGTGGATTCTCTATAAGGTCTTCCTGACACCATTAAGTTATAGCGACAGTGAGTTAGAACAAGGTGCATTTCAGTGAGAGGCTCCTTGGGTCTCGGCGAATGGAAGGCACAAGAAGTACATATCGACAAAACGTATTGTAATCTCTGTGATATCTCATCGACCTAGATGAGCTATAATGAATGCGAAGATGAAACTGAAAGGGAATAAAAGAATACTATATGGCTTCGTTGTGACAAACAAAATGCTACAACGACGCGCGAGAGAAAAATGGGGTTTTAGGGGTTTTCGATATGATGTCTTCACAACTCAGATGTGTTATGGTGAGGCACAGAAGACCAAAGGGATGATCAGCGATATTGTTGCCTTCGACATACTCACAGGGATGTTACAGCGAATGATTGATGAAGTCTTATGCACTGTGGCCGACATGAAAATTCCTAATTGCAACTATTTGTCGATATTGGAATATGAAACGATGTGCCTATTCGGATACTGATGTATAAATAATCACTCTCAATTGTAAATGAAGTAGTAGGTAAAATAGTAGGATAGAATAGATACAGTTCAGAGGAACACAATGTTCCGCAAAAAAATGAGATTATGTTGCATATGTAAAATCATGGAGATATCAATGGAAGTCTTTTGATGTGTTGCAATTGTTTTTGGTATCAGTTGTTGGTCGTGTTTATTGAAAATATTATCGAAGTTGTCTCCAATTGTGATGTTATCTGATTGTTTGAATTGGTGTAACAAGTTTACCTCCAGTTTTTCAGTACACATTTGCTGCAACTGTGTGATCAATTAATTGGTTCTTTCCAGTAAAGATTAAATCCTCTAAGTTGATCATAGTAATAGAAGATATCAATTGGATCATTTAAGAAGAACTCGGTAATTATAATCTTACATGTTTATACAAGCTATAAACCAAATCATATGCTGAACAACTTGAATTCTTGCCAGAATAGAGTACTTATCTCAGATTTCTCTTGACTCCACATACCCTATAAGGCACTGTCTCACCATTCACATCATTCAGTCTCATTCATATATTTTTACATCTGTTAGTTGAGCATATTAGGATTTAGTCTTCATTTTAGTATACAATTTATTCCAAGTTTGATCCATTTTGTCCACTTCCATATGCCATTGCGGATAAATTGTTGTAGGAAGGAAGATCATAAGTTAAGTCTGCTTCATCCGTTATAGGTACACCCGCCTAGGTCTAGCAGCACCTGAAGAGTAGAAGGTTTAATTATTTCAAACCTTGTTTTGTTACCCTAAAACGTACCAAGAGATTGGAAACCTCTTGAGGTATCGTTGCCTACGTTTTTGAGAGCTAACAGGTCCTTTGTGCTTCCACTATCCATTCAAAGGCTCCTTCTTTAGTAATATTGGTGAGAGGTGTTTCAGACTAAGAGAATCCTCTGACAAACCTTTAGTAGTAGCTATGTAGTAAAAAGAACCCTCTTAGATGAGATAAATTTGTGGGAGGAGGTTAGTCTAATATGTCTTAGATCTCTTGTTGATCAACCTAAAATCCCTTAGCACTTATGACATGTCCCACATACAATATCTCTATTGACCCAAAATCACATTTGGACATCTTAGCAAGTAGAGATTGTTGTTCCAGATTACCAAGACTATATCCATGTGCTTCAAATATTCTTCCCCAAGTTTTGATATAGATCAGAATATCATCAAAGAAAATGAACACAAACTTCCTCAAATGCTTACCAAAAACATGGTTCATTCATGATTGGAAATTTGTTAGAGCATTGGTGAGACCAAAAGGCATAACCAAGAACTCAAAATTCTCATAGTGACACCGAAAATAAATTTTCTACACATCTTCCTCCCTCATGCATATCTAGTGGTATCTGGACCTAAAATCGATCTTTGAAAAGCATACCACACCATGTAGTTCATTAATCAACTTATCTATCCATAGTATGGGGTATTGATTCTTAATGTTCTTTTTAAAAAATTGCTTGATAGTTTATACACATTCAGAGAGTGCCATTTTTCTTCTTTACCAACACTACAAAGGATGCGAAAGGGATAGAGCTTGGTTTAATGTAGCCCAAATCTAGAAAATCCTTTATTTATCTCTATATCCTCCTTACACATCTGGGGATGACAGTAAGGAGTGGTCATAACTGACGTTAATCCTAGTTTAAGTTTTATGATATGATGGAAACCTCTATCTGGTGGCATTCTAGGAGGCATGTCACTAAAAACCAAACTATGCTTATCCAAAATATTTTGTATATCATTATGAAATTTGTTGGAAGTTTGTATAGTTTGTGTTGTCATTGATGTCAATAGATCTATGTTGTTGCATTGATGTCAACCTTAGAGATTCTTTTATTTGTTGTATTATATTTTCATGAGTAGTCTCACTAGTGTCAACCTCTATTGTTTCCTTGATATGAATGTGTGTGGTTGAGTTGTTGTACTATAGTTGGTTTGGTGGTGATGGGAAAGTGTTGTAGTTGATGAGTTGGTGTTTTTAGTGCTTGGTATCCAAGTTCTTTTGAGAAAATTTGAATAAAAGAGGAAATAGTGTGGTAAAGAATGTTCAGTGTAGTAGAGTAGTGTTCAGGCTCTTTCTCTGCATTTATTATGTATTGAAGATCTACTTGTGTGGTTTGGATATGTTGATTAGATATTTTCAAAGGCGTTATATCCAATTTTTCTTTCTCTAGATCATTTTGTACATAAATTTGTGTTCATTAGTGTGTGAATTATGAAACTAGTTTTGTTTGGGTGAAATGGTTTTGCTCTGCATTTCTCTGTAGTGTAGTTTTTAGTCTTGTGGATCCGAGGGTGTGCTTACATAGCTCATATCTATCTTTAGTTTTATTTTTTTGATGTTTGGTACTCCACAAGGTTGGAATCTTTAGTTATAGTATGTGGAAAGTCAACAAGGTGTATAGGATTGTATGCATGTAAAATGGAAAAAAATAAAAATATGCATAAAACATAATTTAAATCAAACCAAATGCAATGCAAACCTCAAAAGATTGAATTTAGTATGTTGAATTGTTGAAGATTTGAATATGGTTTCCCATGATTCTAGTAGCATAACAATAGCATAAAAGATGTTGATTTCAAAATGACAATGACAGGTCTCTTTTATAGAAAACCAAATTTGGATGAAGGAGTAGGATTAAAAGCCAATATGACATGAAAAATAATGGCCAAGATTGAAAGATGTATTAAATAGAGTTAGGGCTAAATTAGGGAAAAGATAGGACTTGGTTAAGGATGAATAGCTGAGATTAAATTATAAAATAATTCAATCAAGGGTGGAAATTAAATGAGATGTGAAGAGATAAGAATGACAGATTAAGAGGTTGGCACAAAAAAAGAGGTTATAGGAGAGATTTAAATAATTATAAAATTATTTGATTGAGAGGGAAAATTAATAATTAACTAACGATAGCATTATTTAATTATAGAAGACATGTGATAGGTTGATGTTTTTGATAAATAATAATTTAATTCAAAAGTGGAGGAAAAGGACAAAATGTTAAATAATTAAAATAATTATTTAATAGTGGAGGGAAAGGGAGAAAATAATTAAATAAATAAATTTATTTAATTATAGAAGAAAAAGCTAATGAATAATTAAATGATTAAAATAATTATTTAATTATAGTAGAAAAATAGAAAATAATTTAATAAAATTGGAATTTATTTAATTATAGAGAAAAAGATAATTAATTAGTGACGTAATTAAATAAATAAATTGTATTTAATTAATCAAGGGAGGAATAAGGAGAAAATGAATTAATTAAATAATTAAGAATTATTTAGTTAATAGAGGAATATGACCTTAGAAGATAATTAAATAATTAAAATTATTTAATTATGCAAGCAAAAGGAGGAATTGATATGAAAAATGGTGTTCGTAGGCTTAGGACATTTTTCAGTGTCTACAAGGATAAGTATGTTCTTTAGGTTAAAGTTATTGCAAATGAATTTGTTGGATTTCAGGGTGTTGATGGAATATTCTAGATTGTGTTTGAGTGTTGTGTGTGGTTTGCAAGTCATCTTTGGATAAAAAGGAAGTGTTTACTTAAATGTTCAATGGTGTTTACATAGGTTTGATCGATGTTGGGTGTTTACACTAATTACGAAAATGCTTCGATATTTGTGGAGGTGTGTAATGGCATATATGTGTGGATTTAGGTTTGAGTTAAGGTGTGATGTGGTATTCTTTCATTCCTCTCCATCATGGGAATGCTTAGTGTTGACCTAATTTGAATTTGCATGGTTGAGATGTATAGCCAACCTTATAAATTGTTTTCAAGGTTGAGGATGGTATATATACATGTTGAGTTTATGGAGGATGTATGAATGAATTATGTGTGATGCGAATTGTATGTGAAGTGTGAAGTGTAGTGTGAGCTTTAACGACTAATACTACTAGAAGTAGTGAGTAGAAGATGTCTACAATCTTCAAACAGAGTGTGAATGTACTGGTGGTGTAGTGGTGGAAATTTTCTGTTGCTCTAAAATGGATCTCATTGTAACAATATTCTTTCTTCATTTATGTAATCTAGAAATGAGCCATTGACAGTGAGCCCTTCTTTCATTTAGGCAATGATCTTATTATATTCAGTGTTGCAATTACTTTATACTATGAGCAAATCCTCACCATTTTTTCCTTTCTTTAGTTTTCCACTTGAATTTGGTGTTCTTCTCTGTATGGTGTTGATGTGTTTTTATTTTTGTTATTTAATTTCATGCAAAATCAGTATAATAGTTTAAAGGATAATAAGGTTAATGTGGATCTGAATATTAATGATGGTTTGATGTTTTAATGAACAATTGATTCAACCCCCCTCTCAATTGTTTTGTGTATTCAATAATTAGTATCAGAGCAAGGTTCCTTGGAAGAAAGCTTAACCACTTGAGGTAGATCTAGGATGGTTCAAAAGGAGGCTCGTCCATTTGATGGATCAAATTATGAATTCTAGAAGACCAAAATGAAAGGTTTGTTGGCAACTCAAGGGAAGACAATTGAGAGGGGGGGTGAATTAGTTGTCACCGAATTTCAAACTTATTCAACTTATTAACCTTATTCTTAGATATGATCATTAAACATGAAAGCATAAATGAACAACACATTAGAAGCACACATAACACCAAGATTTTTATGTGGAAACCCTATTAGGGGAAAAACCATAGTGGAGGTCAGTCCACAAGATTATACCCTATTAAAAGTATAAGAAAATATGAATGGGGAATGCACATGCATTCAGGCACACTACCTAGAGCTCACTGCTCAATTACAAAGGAAGACACATTGTCTTACAAAAAGGTTTTGATTAAATCCATCATACTTTGAACTAATAAAATAACATCTGCTAATGCCTGGTTACAATTTTGGTTAAGCACATGAACACTTCTTTACTCTTCTTCACTCTTTGCTCTACCTTCAAATGATCTGAACAATATTCACACATAGGACTCACACACTTCACACTTGCACACTCCAACACACTTGCAAATGATAAAACAATTGCTCTTATATATCCACAACAAGAAATTACATTGCTATAAGTCGGCTCCAAGGAAATAATAAAATGAATACAAATAATTGGCTCAAATCAAATAAAGATTAATCATGTGAATCAACCAAGGTCGGCCACAACATAGTGAAGATGAAAAATAACATCCTCAAACACGAACCACTTCAATTAATTACTCCTCGAAGATCCACAACATGCTTCAACACCTTGTCGGCCAAGAACATGAAAAACATGAACACACAAGAGAAAATCTCAGATCACGAGCACAAAGATCAATGCAGAAATGCAACATAGATAGAGCATGAACTAGAAACATCCACAAACATCATGAAACACTAGATAAGAATCTGTAACAATTGAACTTACTGAAATCACATGATCTTCATTCAGGAACACAAACTGAAGTAATAGAAAAACTGTTAGAATACATATCTCCATAACTTGATCAAATCTTCAGGAAGATCTATGAAACTTGATGTGGATAGACTAGATATACTCAACAAGAATCCATTTAGTCCACAACCTCTGAACAAAAATGTACTAATCACATCGAACTTCCTTTTCACTTACTTTCTCTCTCAAAAAGTGAAACTTGATAGATATATGCTTGGTCTTGGAATGCAACACCAAATTCTTAGAAATGTTAATAACACTTGAGTTATCACATAATATAACAATAGGCTCATCATACAAAAATCTGATATCCTTCAACATCTAATTCATCCATAGTACTTGAGTACAATTATTAGCAACAACAATGTATTCTGCCTCTGCAGATAAAGACATAACATTATGATTTTTTCTTAGCCATGAAATCAACTTCTTTCCCAAGAAAAATGCTCCACCACTAGTAATTTTCCTATCGTTCACATCTCCTGCCCAATCAGCATCAGTAAAAGCACTCAAAGTAAGATTATCATCTTTAGGATACCATAGGCCAAAATCAACTGTCCCCTTCAAGTATCTGAAAATCCTCTTCACAAGAGTCACATGAGATTCTTTAGGATCAACTTGAAATCTTGCAACAATACATACAACATTCATGATATCAGGCCTAGTTTGAGTCAAATACAACAATCCACCAATCATTGATCTGTATCTAGTCTGATTTGCTTTCAGAGAATCATCATCAATTGTCAACTTGCATCCGGTCACCATGGGTGTACCAACTGGCTTTGAATCTTCCATACCAAATTTCTTTAGCAATTATTTCACATACTTGGATTGAGATATAAAGATCCCTTTAGCCAACTAAGTAATTTGCAATCCCAAGAAGAATTTCATCTCTCTAATCATTGACATCTCAAACTCATTCTGCATCTCATCAGCAAACTTCATGCACAAGCTATCATGTCCTCCAAATATGATATCATAAAAAAAAAACTTCCACAATCAAATCTTTATCATCATTCTTGAAACACAGATTACTATCAGCAGTACCTTTGTTAAATCCAAGCTTCACCAAGTACTTATCCAATCTAGCATACCATGCTCTAGGGGCTTGTTTGAGTCCATACAATGCTTTCTTCAATCGATAAACCATATCTTCTTGATTAGTCAACTAGAATCCATCCGGTTGTTCAACATACACCTCTTCTTCCAATTCACCATTTAGAAAAGCTGACTTGACATCCATTTGATAAAATTTGTAGTCCTTGTAAGCAACATAAGCAAGAAACAATCTCACAACTTCAATTCTAGCAACAGAGGCAAAGGTTTCTTCAAAATCAATACCTTCCATCTGTGAATATCCCTTACATACCAGTCTTTCTTTGTTTCTAACCACTTCACCTTGTTCATTCAGTTTGTTTCTAAAGACCCATTTAGTTCCAATTACATCTTATCCTTAGGTCTGGGAACAAGAATCCATGTATCATTCTTTTAAATTTGTTGTAGTTCCTCTTTCATTGCTTCAACCCAATGTTCATCTTTGCATGCTTCATTCACAATTGTTAGGCCCAGTCTTTGAAATCAAACAATATTCTTCTATAATCTTTCTCCTAGTCTCGACACCTTTGTTCTTATCACCTATGATCTGATTCTCTAAATGATTCAACCTTACATACCTCAGAGTCTTCTTAGAATGTTCTTCAACTTTAGGCTCTTCTGATCTCTATTATGTTCTTCCACCAATTTCTCTTTCCTCTTGATTTTCTTGATTCACTGGAATGATTTGGACTTGACTTGAAGTCTGACCTTTGTTTTTACTAATATTCTGATCATCAAAATCATATCGACAAGTTCTAGATAGTGCACCAAAGTCTTCATCAACCTTAACATTTGCACTTTCAACGATTTTCTTCAATCTCTTATTGTAACACCGGTAGACCTTAATTTTAGTAGCATAACCTAGAAAGATTCCTTCATCACTCCTAGCATCAAAATTTCCTATATCTTCATCTCTTTTGATATAACACTTGCTTCCAAAGATCTTGAAATATCTAATAGTAGGATTTTGACCAGTCCATAGCTAAAAAGGAGTCTTACCAGTATCACCTTTGATTTGTACTTGGTTAAGTGTGTACACAACAGTACTCATAACTTCTCTCCAAGAGATATGAGGTACATTTACTTCCAATATCATGGTTCTAGTAGCATCTAGAACTGTTCTGTTCTTCCTTTCCACAACTCCATTTTGTTGAGGGGTTTGTGGTGCAGATAACTATCTCTTTATTCCATGTTCTTCACAAAAAGAATTAAACTCATCGAAAGTGAATTCACCACCTCTATCTGATCTCAGACACTTAATCTTTAGACCTGTCTCTGTCTCAACTATAGCCTTAAAGATCTTGAACTTTTCCAGAGCTTCAGATTTCTCCCTTAGGAAATTAGCCCACATCATCCTTGAATAGTCATCAATAAGCAACATGAAGTACCTGTATCCTTGTAAACTTCTACTTCTAGTAGGACCACACAAATCAGTATGCACAAGATCCAACAATCCATTTGAATTTTGTTGTTTACTTTGAAATGAAATTCTTGTTTTCTTTCCTAACTAACATTCTTTGCATATGGCATTAGTAGGTTTCATCAACTTATGAAGATCTCTCACAACCTTAGTAGAAATTATCTTGACAATATTATCAAAGTTAACATGACACATTCTCCTATGCCACAACCAGCTTTCATCAATTTGAGCAATCAAACAACTTTTACTAGCAGCACTCAGGTGAAAAATATTACCTTTTGTTTTTGTACCTGATGCAATCACATTTCCAAAATTTCCCAATATTTTACATTACCATCCATGAACTGAAGATTGTATCCCTTATCAACCATCTTTCCAACACTTAAAATATTATGCTTCAAACCTTCAACATACAAGACATCATCAGTATTATGCTTACCATCAAGAGAAATGCATCTGCTTCCATGGATCACACCAATTGTATTATCACCAAATCTCACAACACCACCATCATACTTTTCCAAACTCACAAACTTACTTTTATCTCCTGTCATATGATGAGAACAACCATTGTCAATTACCCATTCATCTTTCTCTTCAACTCAAGCAGCTAGGGCTTTCTCCACATTTGTACAACTAGCAGATTCAGTAGTCACATGATTATTTTCCTTGATAGCAATAAACAAAAAATCATCTTCACTTGCATTTCCTTTGTCAGATTCATCATCTATCACACCTTCATTAGCAGCATGGTAACACTTCTTTTGGAATTAAGGCCTGTTAAATCTTGGCTTGGAAACTCTCTCAGGACACCTTGATGCAAAATGACCTATCTTATTGCAAGAGAAACATTTCATAGAAAACTTCCCCTTATACTTACCTTGTCCTCTGGCTTCTATTTTCACAATCAATGCTTCAAGTTATTCAAGCTCTCTTTCTTATTCATCGAGCTATTTCATTTCATCCTCATACTTGAATGTCTTTCTTGATGAACTTTTGCCTGGATCATATCTCTGTTTGTCTCTTCCAGAAGTAGTGGCCTTTAATGCAGATTCAACCTTAGGAAGGGCATCACCAAATTCATTCAACTCAAAATCAGTAAGATTACCAATCAACACATCTCTGGTAACACTTGTCACAGTTCAGAGCTCTTCAATATCACTAGCCTTGACTTTGTAAGAATTAAGCAAGGATTTAAGCACTTTAGCAAAAATCTTTGATTCGTCTATCTGTCCACCAACACATCTTATACCACACACAAGTTCATTCAATCTTTGCATGAAAGTAGTAACATTTTCATCATCACCCATTTTCAACTTTTCATATTTCCCTTTTAGACTTTGTAGCTTAGCAATCTTCACATTAGCATCACCTTCATACAAGGTCTCCAAATTTTTCTAGATCTCATAAGTAGTCTTCGGATCCATCACATTTGTCATCTCAGTATCAGTCAAAGCACTCAACAATGCTTCCTTAGCCCTGCTATTATACTCAACATCCTTGATCTCAGCAGAAGTAGTAGGACCATTATGTGGAGTAACATATCTATTACTTGTAATGCTCCAGTAGGGTTCACCAATGCATCTTAGCTGGCACTCCATTTGAGTCTTCCACAAGGAATAATTTGTTCCATCAAATCTAGGACTATCCTTCTTATAAGTTTCCATCCTGGATCACCTCAAGCTATAAAAATTCTTCCAAGGAACTTGTTCTGATACCAATTATTGGCAACTCTAGGGCAGACAACTAAGAGGGGGGGTGAATTAGTTGTCACCGAATTTCAAACTTATTCAACTTACTAACCTTATTCTCAGATCTGATCATTAAACATGAAAGCATAAATGAACAACACATCAGAAGCACACATAACACCAAGATTTTTACATGGAAACCTTGTTAGGGGAAAAACCATGGTGGAGGTCAGTCCACAAGATTATACCCTATTAAAATTATAAGAAAATATGAATGGGGAATGCACATGCATTTAGGCACACTGCCTAGAGCTCACTGCTCAATTACAAAGGAAGACACACTATCTTACATAAAGGTTCTAACCAAATCCATCAGACTTTGAACTGAGAAAATAGCATCTGCTAATGCCTAGTTATAGTTCCGATTAAGCACGTGAACACTTCTTTGCTCTTCTTCACTCTTCTTCACTCTCTGCTCTGCCTTCGAATGATCTAAACAATATTCACACATAGGAATCACACACTTCACACTTGCACACTCCAACACACTTCCAAATGAATACAAACAGTCAATTCAAATCAAATAAAGATGAATCATTGCTACAATCACTCTTATATATCTACAACAAGAAATTACATCGCTATAAGCCAACTCTAAAGAAATAATAAAATGAATACAAACAATCGACTCAAATCAAATAAAGATTAATCATGTGAATCAACCAAGGTCGGTCACAGCATAGTGAATATGGAAAATAAAATCCTCAAACACGAAACACTTCAATTAATTACTCCTCGAAGATCCACAACACGCTTAAACACCTTGTCGGCCAAGAACATGAAAAACATGAACACGCAAGAGAAAATGTCAAATCATGATCACAACAATCAATGTGGATGTGTAACACAAATAGAGCATGAACTAGAAATGTCTACAAACATCATGAAACACTAGAGAAGCATCCACATCAACTGAACTTACTGAAATCACATGATCTTCATTCAAGAACACAAACTGAAGTAATAAAAAAATTGTCAGAATACAAATCTCCATAACTTGATCAAATATTCACGTGGATCTCTGCAACTTGACGTGGATAGACTAGATATACTCAACAAGAAACCCTTTAGTCCACAACCTCTGAACAAAAATGTACTAATCACACCGACATAAAGAACTTCACTGCACCACTGACAACCTATAACACTTCTTATTACAATTTTCTCAATATCCTCGACATATACAACTTCTAATGCAACAATGCTAATAGTGTTGACATCAATGACAACCACATATCAAAAACACACCACAACATCCAACAAGGTTTCCCTGTTTTGTTGGGGTTTGGAGTTTGGAAGTCTATTGAATCTGGATATACTATGCCTGTAAATGGTTTGAGCACTAATGATGAGATCAAGGCCTATGAGAACAATGGAAAAGAAAGGTATGCTCTTTTGAGTGGTCTTTCTAATACTAAACTTGTGAAAGTTATGAATCTCAAATCTACTAGTGAGATCTAGAAGAAGCTAGAAAGTATCTATAAAGGAGATGAAAAAGTTAAGCAAGCTAAGATGTAGAACCTAAAGATCAAGTTTGAAACCCTCCAAATGTCAAGGGATGAAGATATTACAAGATACATGCATAAAGTGGATTTTTTTTTCAATTCCATCAGAGGCCTTGGTGGAAAACTTGAAGAAGATGAAGTGGTAAAGAAGGTACTAAGAAATCTACCTAAATCTTATAGTCATAATTTTTTTGCTATTGAAGAAGCTCAAAATTTAAATCAATATTCTAGAGATTAGTTGTTTATTTCTTTAACTACTTTTGAATTGAGAGATTTGGTCCACATGATTCAAAGAATGAGTCTGCTTTTAAAGTTGGCAAAGATGAAAAGAATGAGGAATTAGATCTAGATGATGTTGATGATGTAGAAGAAAATTTTGTGAGGAGATTGAAAAAGGGAACTAGAAAATATAGAGGTAAGTTACCTTTCAAATGTTTCAACTGTGGAAAGATTGGTCATTATGCTTCAAAATGTACTATAAAACCTTCAAAAGAGAAATATAAGGAGAACAAAGGTAAATTAGTCAAAAAAAGTTATTTGTTAAAGAAGATGCCAGTATATCTGATGATGAACTTGATTACCCTGATGATGAGGATAATGAATGCTTGTTCATGGATCTAAATGATGGAACTAATTGTACTAACCCTGAGAGATGTATGAAGGAAAGTACTCTGGGAACATGTCATAATATTGAAGGAGTAATGGTGACTGCTTTTCATGCTAGAGAAGATAAGAATAACTAGATCATTGATAGCAGATGCTTAAATCACATGATAGGTGATAAGAGTAATTTTTTAAAACTTGAGAAATTTGAAGGTCTTGTTAATTTTGGTGATGATACATCTACTAAGATATGTGGAAAAGGTTCAATCAATTTTGATGGCAAGCATAATAGAGATGATGTTTTTTATGTTAAGGGTCTCTAGTATAACCTTTTGAGTGTAGGAAAAATGTTTTGTTGAATGAACAAGACAACTGAGAGGGGGGTGAATCAATTGTAACAAATTAAAACATTAAAACCATCAATAGTAAATAGATCCACAAGCATTCATTAAACACTTATTTTGTTAAAGTGATTAATCATGAAATGTAGATAACAAAAATTGAAATAACAACACCATGCAAAAGAGAACACCATATTTATGTGGAAAAACCAGTGAGGGAAAAACCATGGTGAGGATTAGCTCACAATATAAGTAATTTGAAAAATGATACAAGGGCTCACTACTAGAATAGGACACACTATCCAAAAAGGCTCACAGCTAGGGTTTACTGCCACAAAAAAGAAAAGAATATAGAAGAGAAATGTTACATAGAGAAAAAAATTTCAATGCAATAAGAAATCCACCACAATTTCTCTAACACTTTTGCAGCCTTGCATAAAATAGTGTGGACACCTTCAACTCACTACCTTCAGAAGTCCAACACTTTGAAATTTGCACTTCTCTGCTCAAATTCACATCGATACTTCTATAATTCACATCACATTCAATAATTGCATCTATCTCACCTCTTTTTTGAGATCTTCCAACAACACCACTCTTATTTATATCATCCTAAACCTTGAAAACTTTATCCAAGATAAAAAAATACCCTTTACATTTAAAATTTCAAATTAGGTGAGCACCCAAACATTCCCACGGGGGATAGAAATGAAGGTGGCCCATATAAATCCTTAATTAGGACCCAATATATCCTAACACACCTCAACACGCTTCCATAAGCTTCACATGTAGTGTTAACACCAGGTCGGCCAATAGCTGTGCTAAACATCATACAACTATTAAGTATGCACTTCCCATTTGATCAAGACAACACACAGACTACACAAATATATTTTACATGATGTAGAAAAATACACAAACCACATGAGATCCAAAAAATAATTCATCCAAACTCGCATCATAGAAATAGTTCAATCCACAATATTTAGTTAACCTTATACGCACACTGATGCATGAAACACACACTGTACTATACCAAATCAAGTGAAACATTGAATTTTGAAAGATAAAAAAATTATAAGCAACTTCCTTGATTTGCACAACCTGAAACCAAAATGTGGAGAAATGCAGAGCAAATACATTTCTCCCGGACCACAGTAAACAACACTGAAAAACTAGTTCACATACTGGTGAACAAAACTCACTCTACATAGTGATCCAGAAACAAAAACTCTAGATATAAAAACTAATGACAACCTTGAACAACATATTAAATCCGCACAAGCATAGGATCAACACAAAAGAAATGTGGAGAACATCTTAGAGCATGTTTTGAACACTTGCACAACACTATTTTCTTTGTTTATCATTTTTTTTCAAAAGCACTTGGAAACCAACTACCAGAGACATCATCTTAGTATTACTTCATTCAAACACATCTCCAAACACTACAACATAAAGATAGCTCCATGCACTCAAAAAACTTCCTCAATATCTCCTCTATACATGCACAACTTGCAACAAACTATTTCCCTCTTTTTCACAAATTTCTTAATATCCTCGACATCTTCATTATGCAACAACCTTCCTCAACACATATTTGACATAAATGACAACACCAACTTGTTGAAATCAATGAAAACACCTTCATACTTGAAAAAATATTCTCGTTTGTCATTAATGTCAACACATGATGTGAAAAACCATCAAAGACAACACAACAGTTCTGAACATATTCTCTCATGATTTTATTTTACTTTCTATCCCCCTATGTAGATATCTACTTTTTCACATGATAATTTTTCCCCCTTTAACACTGAACCGAGATAATTTCTTTGAATACTCCCCCTTAGGAGTACATATAACTAGATCAATAATTTTTCACAATGAAAACACATGACAATACCTACTACCCTTGAGAGGTAGCCACCAACATCAGTCCATAAAAGAGATGAATCCATAGATCCACTAGACTGATGCATATCCATATGGATCTAGTTCAAGGAAGGAGGAGAAATATCCCCCAAATTCTCTCGAAGATACTCAAAAGTATCTTTAGGAAGAGACTTAGTAAATATGTTAGCAATCTAATCCTTTGTAGGTACATATTCAACCTTCACCTCATTCTTCACAACCTTTTCTCTCAAAAAGTGATACCTAATTGATATATGCTTTGTCCTTGAATGCATCACTAAATTCCTTGAAATGTTAACTACGCTTGTGTTATCATAAAAGATAGAAATAGGCTCATCATACATTACTGTGATATCCTTCAATGTTTGTCTCATCCATAATACTTGTGTGCAGTAAGATGATGTTGCAATATACTTAGCCTTTGCAATGGATTAAGAAACCAAATCTTCCTTCTTACTTAACCATGATACCAATCTCATCCAAGAAAGAATGTAGTACCAGTTGTACATTTCCTGTCATCAACACAACCAACCCAATTTGCATTTGTGTATGCACTTAATATGAAATCAGTATCCTTAAGATTTCGTAAGCGATAATCCAAAGTTCTTTTTAAGTATTTGAATATCCTCTTCACTATTGCAACATGTGTCTCTTTAGGATCTTGAAATCTAGCCACAAGATAAACTACATGCATGATATCTGGTCTAGTAGTAGTTGGATATAACAGTCCACCAATCATAGATCTATATTTTCTCTAGGTGATTCATCATCCTTGCACAATTTGCAACCAATCACCATAGGAGTACATACTAGTTTGGAGTCATACATTCCAAACTTCTTCAATATCTCTTTGACATAATTAGACTGTGAAATGAAAATTCCTTTATTTTTTTGACTGATTTGTAGCCCAAGGAAGAAATTCATCTCCCAAAACATTGACCTCTCAAACTCTTTTTGCATCTCTTCTACAAATTTCTTGCTTTAATCCATACAATGCCTTTTTCAATCTACATACCATATCATATTGATCTAATAGCTGGAATCCTTCTGGTTGTTCAATGTAAACCTCTTCTTCCAATTCACCACTCAAAAAAGTAGACTTTACATCCATCTGATAAAATTTTAAGTCTTTGTATGCTAAAAATTCTAAAAACATTATGATAGCTTCCATCCTAGCCACTGGAGAAAATGTTTCCTCAAAGTCTATTCCTTCTACTTGTAAGTAATCCTTACACAAAATCCTTGCTTTATTTCTTACCACTTCTCCATTCTCATTCGGTTTGTTTTTGAATACCCACTTAGTTCCAATTATGTTCTTGTTTGCTAGTCTAGGAACCAATCCCCAAGTCTGATTTTTCTCAATTTGCATAAGTTCTTCCATTTCCTTCATCCAATGTTCATCTTTGCATGCCTCGTTCATTATTTTAGGTTAAGCTTTAGAAAATAAACACAGATTTAACTCAACTTCAATAGCTCTACTTCTTGTTAATACTCCTTTCCTCTTGTATCCAATGATTTGTTCTTCAAAATGATTCTTTTTCACATACTTAAGGATCTTAGGGGTCTTTTCCAAAGCTTCTTCCTCTTCATTCTGCACTTTGTTTTCCTTAGCTTTTTCTTCTTCTTCGTCTTCTCCACAAGCAAGTTCAACTAACACATATCCATCTACAACAATTGAATTCTGCAAATTTTCTTCAACCTTAACATTTGCACTTTCAATGTTCAATATTTCTTAGCCTTTTGTTGTAACATCTGTAAGCTTTGCTTTTAGTAGAATATCCAAGGAAGATACCTTCATCAAACCTTGCATCAAATTTTCATAAGTTTTCTTCATCTCTTTTGATATAACATTTTCTTCCAAATACTCTAAAGTACTTGACAGTAGGAATCCTTCCATACTATAACTCATAAGGAGTCTCTGTGCTGTTAGCTTTGGCTTGAACTCTATTAGCTATGTAAACAACAATGTGAATTGCTTCTCTCCAATAGACTTCTGGTAGGTTTTCTTCTTTCATCATAGTCCTAGAAGCTTCTTGAATAGTTCAGTTTTTCCTTTCAACCACTCCATTTTGCTAAGAAGTTCTAGGGGCATACAAGTGCCTCTTTATTCCATGAACTTCACAAAACATGTTAAGCTCATTGGAGGTGAATTCTCCACCTTTGTCAAACCTTAAACATTTAATTTTCAAGTTGATTTCATTCTCAACCATAGCTTTAAATTCTTTAAATCTATCAAGTGCATCAAATTTCTCTCTAAGAAAAGTAACCCATGTCATTCTAGAGTAATCATCAATCAAAAGCATGAAATACCTATCACCTTGAATAATTCTCACCCTTGTAGGACCACAAAGATATATATGTATTAATTCTAGTAGTCTGGTAGTATATTGTTCCTTTCCTTTGAAACTACTCCTTATTTTCTTTCCAAATTGAAAATCTTTGCAAATTACATTGATGGGCTTTGTAATTCTTGGTAGGTCTCTCACTGCATGAACTGAAATGATTCTAACCAAATTGTCAAAATTCATGTGACACATCCTCCAGTGCCATAACCAACTACCATTCATCTAAGACATAAAGCAATAACCATTAGTACCCTTGAGATGATAGATGTTTCCATCTATCCTCTTACCAACAACAATCATAGTTCTGGACCCTTTTTTGATCTCACATCTTTCATCCTTAAACACAAGATTATATCCTTTGCTACACATTTGTCCAACACTCAAAATATTATGCCTTAAGAGCTTAACATAGTAAACATCTTCAGTATTATTCTTTCCATCAAAATTGATTGATCTTATTCCACAAATCTTAGCTCCTAAATTAACTCCAAATTTAACTAGTCCTCCATCATACTTTTCAAGTTTAATGAACTTAATTTTGTCTCTGGTCATATGATTAGAGCAACCACTATCTATAACTCAGTATTTTTTTATCTTGTTTAACATGAAAATTAGAAACCAAAGTACCTTCTACCTTATCCTACTTCTCTGGAACACTTTCCTTCACACAACTTTCAGAGTTAGCAGAAGTAGATTCATCTTTTAAAGCTAAGAGCAAGCATTCATTTTCATCAACATCTCCATAATCAGTTTCATCATAAAAAATACAAACATATTCTCTAACATAGTAACTTATTTTAATCATGTTTCCTTTGTTCTCCTTACTTTTATTGTTCACAACTCTATTTGGACATCTTGAAGTATAATGACCTACATTCCATAGCTAAAAAATTTGAAAGGTAGTTTACATTTGTACTTACTGATGCCCTTTTTCATCCTTCTTACAAAGTTAACTTCCACATCATCAAGATCTTCTCCATTTGAATCTTAAACCTTTTCTAATTTTCCAACCCTCAAATCAATCTCCACTTTTGTACCATTTTTTGAACCAAATTTTCTCATTTCAAATGAAGTTAGTGTACCAAGCAACTGATCTCTAGAATAAGTATTAAAATTTGCAACTGTTGGGAATAAGGTGTCTCAACCTTAGAGTCCTAATATTTATTTATTTGATGTAATTAATGTATTTATTTGCCTATGGTGTCTTGTCATTAATTGGGACCCACCAGCTAGGTGCAATCTCTGTTGGAGGTGACTAGATGACACATAATCATCCCATGTGGACATAGGCGTCCCACTTTGGAATCTATGACATATGATAGATTCTATGATGCATCATAAGGCATCTTTGAATGCATGGAGAAAGTTGGCACCCAAGATTGGTTATAACAGGATGTAAGAGAATCGACTTTTTTTTTTGTCAATTATGACAATTTTTTTTATGGATCCTATGATAGATTCTATGGCAGATTTATGAAATATTCTATGACAGTTGTAAGGAATCTTACATAAGCTATTTTTAGCATATTCTAGGCACCCAAGCTTGGAAGAATAATATTTGCATGCTTTACCATTATAAGAGGTGTAAGGGAATGTTATACACGTGTCCAAATGCATGTCTATAGCATGGAAGAATGTGCCATGTGGATTTGGATGCTCCTCACCTTCTATATGCTTCTTGAAGCTTGTAACACTCTATTTATCGAGTTCCTTGAGTTGTAATGGTGGTGAGTTTTGCTCTATAGAGTTTGACAAGTTTTATAAAGAGGATGAGATTGAGAGAAATACAACTACTCCCTACACTCCATAGTAAAATGGAGTTGCAGAGAGGATGAACAAAATTTTTATGGAGAGGGCTTGGAGTATGTTGAGTGGTGCTAGCCTTGAACAATTTTTTTGGGCTGAAGCAGTAGCCAATGCATGCTATTTGATCAATAGATCTCCTACATCAGTGCTTGTTGGAAAGAAACCCATGGAGGCGTTATCTAGTAAAAATCCTTCAATGAGACATCTCAGAGTATTTGGTTGTGAAGTTTATGCTCATGTTCTAATTGAGAAGAGGTCAAAGTTGGAGAAAAAGGTTGTTAAGTGTATCTTTATCATCTATGGTGTCAGTGTGAAAGGGTACAAGCTTTGGGATCCAAAAGCTTAGAAAGTTATCTACAACAAAAGGGTGATCTTCAGAGAGATGAAACCTTCCTCTATTGAGTTACAACTAGAGAAAGAGGAGAAACAAAAGGAGGTAGTGCAAATTCCACCTACTCCGAAGAAAGAAGAATCAAGTAATCTTGTTGAAACTGATGATGAGGAGAGATCAAGTAGCTCTGAAAGTTTTGAAGAATAAGGAGAACCTCAACCGTAGCCTTTGAGGATGCCTACATGAGTTAGGCAATGACTAGAAAGGTTTT